>JAKSZU010000002.1:192312736-192738813 GCA_026018925.1 Tupaia tana
TGTGTTCAGTGTGACTTTCAAGTCACCCGGCCAGGACTTGGACCATGATCAGCCATGTGGGAATCCAGCACCGTAAACGTCATGCCACCCACTGGCAAATAAAATGGTAAATGAAAGAGCAATACCTTTTCCAAATATCTTGGTACACTGGTTATCAGTTGTTTGGCATTGTCCATTGTAACAATATGCAGATCCCAACTTGCACAAGTGACCATTCAATGCATAAGTGTCGGGAACGCAATTATTAGAAGTTCCATTGCAATACTCTGTAAAATCACACTCTTCATCAACACTCCTTCTACAGGGAGTGCCTGCTACTGAGAACTAGGAAGAAAAGGAAAAAGAAAAATCAGATTCTTTGAATTACCATTCTCAATTACTTACTGAAGAGATTTATCAAATGAAACAGGTTTGATTATGGATAATTGAGGGAATGACAGAATGCCCAAGACTGTGAGTCCATCAAAAGAAAAATCAAGCACCATATTCATTGTGAAGCCCAGAGAAGAGCAGGGTCTCAATGATATATTAATAAAAGGATCCCTTCTGACAAGATTTGCCACTGTCCACCTGCTTTTCTACTCCATTGTGAATTAATTTGACTTAAGTAGCACTAGTGAGAGCCTAAAATGATTAGTTTAGACAGACTTGATCCTTGAAATTGAGAGAGACCTAAGAGACAGACGGCCTAGTTTCAGTCCCTAGCTCTGGCTCTTACTGGTTTATTAGTGAGGACGAGACAAACAATTTCTCTATTTTACATAAGTAAATTTGGGATAATCATATTCTTATAGCATTCTTATTAGTATTAAATTGAGCTAATGGGAAAAGTGCTTAGAACAATACATGGTAAACGATGTATGAAATAGCTATCTTCAGCACCAGCAGCTAATTTATTATTATCTGAGAGCAGAAAGGCATCCTTGAGTAGCTCCAATGAAGGGTAAGTTACTGCAAAATTTTTGAGGCTGACTAAATCCATCATCCACTGCCTTTCACCAGTGAAGTTCATGTTTAAATGCTGACCTGCTATGTATTATGCACGTTGAAGTCTCTCTCTCTCTCTCTCTCTCTCTCTCTCTCACACACACACACACACACACACACACACACGGAACAATCCAATTTTAATGAATTAATATTTAAACAAAGGTGAATGATAAATAAAGTGACATCTTAAAAGCGATGAAAAAGGAAAAAAAATTAACTTTTTCTAATTAGCATTTCATAGCCAGGAAATATAAATTTCAAAAATGAGTAAGAAAGACTTTCCTAGACAAATGGACTGAAAGAATTTACTTTCACTATACTCAAATTACAAAAATTAATAAAGGAAGGTCTTCAGGCACAAGGAATATGATACCAAGCAGAAATTTCCAAAAGGTAAGTAAGGGGGCTGGAAACAAAATCTATGACATGGATGATAAAATTTTTTTTCTCATTTCACTTGCCCTAAAATAATGTGTAGTTATGTGTAATGAGCTCGCCAGGGGATAGAACCCTGCCTGCCTGGGGCTGGGCTTGTTCTGTGAGAAAAGAGACTTCAGAAGCCTTTCCTGACATCCACATGTGGATATTTGCATTACTTCTTGCCTTAATGCTTCAGGACTCTGGATGGCCTGAATTTACTGTATAGAAGATAAAAATCATTAGCCAGAATTCTGATTTCCACACAATTATAGTTAAAAGCTTTTTTCCCTAAGAATGGAAATGTGAGAGGGACTCAAATATCCAGACCCAAGAAATACAAAGGACCCCACATAGAATCAGCCAAGACCTTCCCCAAGGCACATAGCCAGATTGACTGAAACCTCAGACAGACAAGATACTAAAACTGGCAAGAGAGAAATGTCAAGTTGCTTTCAAGAGATATCCCGTAAGGCTAACGTCAAGACTTCTCATCAGAAACAATGCAAGCAAAGAAAGAATGGGAAAATATATTCAAAGTGTTAAGTGAAAAACAATTTCAACCAAGAATACTATACCCAGGAAGATTATCTTTCATATGGGAAAAAAAGACAAGAACATTCTCAGATAAACAAAACTTGAAAGAATTTACCAACACCAGACCAGCTCTCCAAGAAGTCCTGAAGGAAGTACTATTCTAGGAAAACCAAAGTCAAACACACAGAAATTAGAGTACAAGAAACAACCAAGAGAATGGCCAGTCTAATGGTAGGGACAAATCTGGAGTTGAATGTTAATTTCCAGAGTTTAAATGGAAAAATCAGACCACAGTAACACTGCAAATACAATGGAAGAGAGATAAATTATGTAAGTCTAAAATAGTGAAATAGAATTTGTTTTCTTTAGACTAAACATTACTGATTTTCTTCGATGCTTTGATATGTATATTTAAAGATTTTCATCTTCTCTTGAACTGTTGATAGCTTCATCTACCTACTATTTGAACTGAATCCTAAACTTTTTCCTGGCTTTAAGTTTTAAGCAAATTTCTCTTAACATTTTTTTATTTTGATCTATTAAAACTAAAGCTTTTTTAAATTAAAAAAGCATTAAAATATCTATTAATATCTATTTAATGACTGTGGTAAGCAATATAGCCCCAATGAAGTCCTACTTTATAGCAGGTCCACTCACTGAGGTTTATGCCTAAAGTCAGACATGCATTCATAAATATGTATATATCAGCTGTTCTTGCTATTGAAAGTCTTCAATTAAGATCTTTAGTGAATCAATAAAACGTGAAAAAAGGTATGGAAAACAACTGTACATACCAGTGGTAGTGTGGGAGGAGGGGGCGAGTTGGCAGAGGGTGAAGGGTAAGGAATCAAGGGAGGGAAAAGCAAAATATATAAGAAACAAGAAATAGAAAATTATTTTTTGATGATAACATGTATGGTAATATTTTTGTTTGAGCCAAAATACAATGTATACTGGATGAAAAATCTCAATTTGTATACTGTATTGATGTACAGTGAATGGCTGTAAATCAATCAATAAATAAATAAATAAAAATTTTTAAAAAATGAAATAAAAAACTGAAATGTGCTCATCAGTCAAGACATCTTAACTGAGATAACTTGTAAACTCCGAGGGTTACTAACCAGACCTGTGACAAGTCATGCCTTTTCGCCCCCTCTGAGAACATTTGTTATGCAGACACTTGTTACACCAATACTTGAATTTGTACCTGATGGTATTCGCTCTCTTTTAACTAGCCATGATATTCTATATTTCAGTTACACCTTTAGAATTTGATGAGGTGAGTGGGGTGTGTGGGTGTATGTGTGAAGCAGTTCTCAGAATGCAAGGAAATCATTTTTTTTTCTTTTCTTTTTTTTGGAGAGGTTTTTGCTATAGGGCGCGTGCGCTTGCCAGACAGACAGAGAGAGACAGAGAGACAGAAAGCAGGAAATCACCCCCCAGGGGGGATGGCCACGCCACAATCCCTTCTCCTCCATTCTCCTCTCGGGATCTTGGGCACACACGCACACGCGCCCGGCGTGAGTTTTAAGCCACCGGGTCCAGGATGCGAACCGCGGTCAACTACATGGGAGTCCAGCGACAGAGCCATTACGCTAACTGCTGGTCCCACAAGGAAATCATTTTTACAAAAGTATGGCTTTTAATTAATAAATAAATTAAGTAACTATATAAAGCAAAAATAGTAACAGTATTGTGTTTTCAGATCATACAATGGTTTATTATAAGACCCATTCATACCCATGAAGTGATATATTAAATGGGTCTCTGATTAATGAAAGATTTGTAAACTCTGGGGCAATATTCAGATTATATTTAAAGGAGTATAAATAATAAGCCAACATTGAAGATACAATAAAACTATATGTTATATAGTTTTAGAGTTCACATTTAGTTTGCAAACCAACTGTACGTCTCATAAGTGACTGGTGGGAATTTGAACTATATAGTTGCTTTGAAAACCATTTTTTGCTCTTTCCCACTATACAAAATGGTAGGTGAAAAAGCTGTGAAGCAGGATACTGAGAAGAAACCTGAAGCCAAGAAGGCTGATGCCAGTGGAAAGGTTAAAAAGGGTGACTCCAAGGCTAAAAAGCCCAAGAAGGGGAAGCCCCATTGCAGCCAAAATCCTGTCCTAGTCCGGGGCATCGGCAGATACTCCCAGTCTGCCATGTATTCCAGGAAGGCCATGCACAAGAAGAAATACTCGGCCACTAAATCCAGGATCGAAAAGACAAAGAAAAAGAAGGTTCTTGCAACTGTCACAAAACCAGTTGGTGGAGACAAGAATGGTGGTACCCAGGTAGTTAAACTGTGCAAAATGCCTCGGTATTATCTACTGAAGATGTGCCTCGAAAGCTGTTGAGCCATGGCAAAATAAAACCTTCAGTCAGCATATGAGAAAGCTGCGAGCCAGCATCACCCCTAGGACCATTGTGATCATCCTCCCTGGACGCCACAAAGGCAAGAGAGCGGTTTTCCTGAAGCAGCTGAGCAGTGGCTTGCTACTTGTAACTGGACCGCTGGTTCTCAATCGAGTTCCACTGCGTAGAACACACCAGAAATCTGTCATTGCCATCTCCACGAAAATTGATATTAGCAAAGTAAAATCCCAAAGTAAAAATCCCAAAGCACCTTGCCAATGCTTACTTCAAGAAAAAGGAACTGCGGAAGCCCAGACACCAGGAAGGTGAGATCTTCGACACAGAGAAGAAGAAATACGAGATTTCAGAGCAGTGCAAGGTTGATCAGAAAGCTGTGAATTTGCAAATTTACCAAAAATCAAAGCTGTTCCTCAGCTCCAGGGCTACCTGCGATCCGGGTTTGCCCTTACATATGTAGTTTATTTTCACAAATTGGTGTTCTAAATTTTTTGCCAAGAACCTAATTAAATAACTGGTCATATAATTTTTTTTTTAATTTCCTAAAAAGTCTCCTATTCATTTACATATGATCCAGCAGTCTCGTTCCTAAGTATTTAGCTAAGTGAAATGAAACATTATGTCCTTGCACAATCTGCTTATGAATATTATTTATAGTAGCTGTATTTTGGTCATCAGAAACTGAAAATAATCCAAATGTCCGTCACTGGGGAATGGATTAACGAGCTATGGCATACCCTTGCAATGTTTGCATTACCATTTCATCAATAAGAAGGAAATGTCCTCTTGATAAAAATGACAGCATGAATGAATTTCAAACACATTTTCTCGAGATAATTCATATGTTAACCTATTGTGGAATTTGATTTATCTGATATTTTTCAAAGCAAAATAATAGATGTAAAAAACAAATCAGTGGCACTGAGGACTGTGGAAAGAGGTAAGAACTGACTACAAATGGACAGTGGCTTTTTTTTTTTTTTTTTTTTTGAGCGTTTTTGCTATAGGTTGCGTGCACTTGCCAGAAAGACAGAGAGACAGAAAGCGAGAAATCACCCCCCAGGGAAGATGGCCACGCCTCAGTCCCTTCTCCTTCATTCTCCTCTCGGGATCTTGGGCACACACGCATATGCATCCTGCATGAGTTTAGGCCACCGGGACCGGGACTGGAACCGCGGTCAGCTACATGGGAGTCCAGCAACATAGCCATTACACCAACTGCTGGTCCAGTAGAGCTTTTTTTCTTTGATGGGAGATAGAATAACTTATCTTTGATTATGATGCTAAGTTTTAAGCTTGGATATCTTTATTATACATAACACTCAGAAATCTTCAATAACAAAATTTTACTATAATTAATTATATCTTAATATAAAAAAATGGGAAGAAAAGAATGCATGGGATATTTATATATGGATCAGATGCTTTACCAGAATTCAAATGATAAACTATTTTGCATTATAAGACTTGCTTTCTTATCCAAACATACTGGGTCATCAGGGAAGTCATGACACATTTCTGCATAGAAAAACATGGAAAAATATGCTATGACTTTCCCAATGGCCAAATAGGTGTTGCAGCTACTATTCAAGCAGTACATGTATAGTTAGCCCACATTTATTAATTTTTGTAAACTACACAATGATTTATTTTAAGTATCCCAATAGCAATAAATATTTTATGTGTCTGTTGTCTGTGTTATTTGCCTTCTGCTTATTAGTATGTGAGTTGGTTGTATGTTCTTTATCCTCTTGATGTTACAATTTTTTCTTAAATAGTCATTTATTATTTATTTCACTTTAGGATTTCTTTGAGAGTTAGTAATTTTTTTTTTTTGGAGAGGTTTTTGCTATAGGATGCATGTGCTCACCAGAGAGACAGAGACACAGAGAGACAGAAAGAGAGAAATCACCCCCAAGGGGGGACGGCTATGCCACAATCACTTCTCCTCCATTCTCCTCTCAGGATCTTGGGCACGCATGCACATGCGCGCAGCATGAGTTTAAGCCACTGAGTCCAGGACTTGAACTGCAGTCGACGACATGGGAGTCCAGCAATGTAGTCATGCACATGCGCGCAGCATGAGTTTAAGCCACTGAGTCCAGGACTTGAACTGCAGTCGACGACATGGGAGTCCAGCAATGTAGTCATGCACATGCGCGCAGCATGAGTTTAAGCCACTGAGTCCAGGACTTGAACTGCAGTCGACGACATGGGAGTCCAGCAATGTAGTCATTACGCCAACTGCTGGTCCCAAGAGAGTTAATAAATTTTTTATATAATAATTTGTATGTTTTTTCCCTCATCTTTATCTGTTCATTTAGAAGATGGTAAACTTTGTGGTTTCAGCACAGTCAGTACCAATCTGAGATGTCTCCTTTCTCCAAAATAATTTTCCGCGTATACTAGCATTTGTTTATTCGGTGTGTATTTTATTTTACTGAATGTCTTCTATAATCTTTTTGATCAGTTCCACATGGATTCGGTTAATACGACCTTCTGTTATCACAGGTCAATGTTCTTTTCGTACATGTTGGCAACTTACCTCACAGTTCGATGTACAGCATGGCCCAGAACCACACTTCACCGAGCCTTTCAGTTTACATGTCCTGTAATCACAGCATTTTTCAAATTGACATTCCTAAAATATTATAAGAAGAAATATTATTCCGGTTCTCCAAGGTAAGATTTCTGTCTTTCAATCTACACTTCAATTTAATACTCTATTTTATTCAACTTTTAGGTCATACAATATAATTATATTCAGTCAAGGTTTACTATTTTATTATTTCTAGAATATCCGGCTATACATAAGAACTATAAACGATTTAAAAAATCTAAAATAGAAGTTGATCAGTAACATTTATTAGCTAAAATATTTGGCAATTAATTCATAAATTACTAACATGAAAATATATTCTTGGAGGAAAAGAAAGGTGAGCTTCAGGTGAGATGTAAACTTCTCTTGATTGTCTTGTTAGTGATTTGTTTACTAGAGATTCCCATTATGAATAAAAGCAGAGTTAAGTAATTCATGGACTAAAGACACATTTAATATACGTACATAATTTTAATCTCCTATAGGGCACATGTGCTCACTGGAGACAGAGAGGAAAAAAAGGGAGAAAGCACCCCCCAGTGGGCACGGCCACACTGCAATCCTTTCTTCTCCATTTCTTTATGAAAACTTACAAAGTGTTTATCTTCCCAATTCAAGAGATCTAGGAAGTGACCGGTACATCATAACTTACTCTCAAATCTCAGTTATAATTCGAAGAATTCATTGTATATATTATCCCATACATGCCATGACAAACATGTCTGAATTTTTAATTAGAAACATACAAATCGTGTTCAGTTTTCAGTCTTTATTACTTACTTCTTCATTGCCACAATCACATTCTTCATTAGGTTCCAAAATCCCATTGCCACACTTGGGTAGATTTTTATGTAATGGTTGCAAATTTGAAAGGTTCTGAAGACATTTAGCCTCAAATTTTGAAAGAAAATTTTTATATTCATACATGCTACAGTTGCTAAAACTCTTTATACCGCTGGAACTCCTAAAATTAAATAATATTCTTTAGATAAATAAACCTTGCTAATAAAACCACATCTAGACAATGCTCCACACATAATAATATGAATTTTTTTAGAGGTTTTTGCAATAGGGTCCATGTACTCACTAGAAAGACAGAGAGACAGAAAGCAAGAAATCATTCCCTAAGGGGGATGGCCACACCACAATCCCTTCTCCTCCATTCTCCTCTCGGGATCTTGGGCATGCATGCACACGCACCCGGCATGAGTTGAAGCCACCAGGTCTGGGACTTGAACCACAGTGAACTACATGGAAGTTCAATAACATATCCATTACACCAACTGTTGATACCCATAATTATATGAATTTAAGATGGCTCAAATTAAAATACAAAATCTCAGCAAAGATTAAACAGGCATAACAAAAATTTAATTTTGATATTATTTACCTTCCAAATTCTCCAAAAACTTATATCGAAAATGTTTCTTTCCAAAAAAGCAATACAAAAAGGTATAATAATTAAATCTGTGCAAGCATATCATCCCAATGTTTTATAGAGTTGAATATAAAAGGTAAAAAATTCGCATCTGAGGAAAAAAACTCATGAATAAATATGTGAAATTAGTTAAGAAAAGTAGACTTACACTGCTTTGTGAGTCATTATGCAGGTAGCTCTGGGACAAGAACACTTATTGATGTCATCATATGTCAGTCCTATATTAAGGCCAAGCAGTTGAGATATAATAACTGAAAATGCCTCCAAATTCATTGCATCTGAATACTAAAATGAAGAGTTAAGAGAAAATGATCATAGAAAAAGAAAATAAATGCAAGTAGTGACTTGAAATCATTTTGCTCCTATAAAGTTTTATATTTTTACACTTTTCAAGGTTGACCATTCATCTGTTGGGATATTTTACCAAGATGCATGTGTATGCTAATTTATTAATTAAGAAGCATAAAATAATGTTCAAAAAATCAAATTATGATAGTCTGGCTTAAAATCTGACAAGCCTAGATTCTATAGCTTTGAACATACAGTATTTCTTATGCAGTCAAAGTAGAACACATTGATTTCACTTTTTCATGAAGTCAGTTTATATGATTAATAAATCCTAATTCCATGTATTCGTGGGTCAGGCACCACAATGTGATGAGAATAGAGTGGCATTCATGAAAGTAATGGACTTAGTTCACACCTGGAGTTTATGTCATAGAAAGAGAAACACAGGAACAGGAACCCACAATGAGCTGCCTATACATATGTCAACTATTAACACTGCTGTAAAGGAAAAAAGTATTCCAGCTGAAAATTTTATGAGGGGATTAAGCATGATATTTAGAGAAGGTAATAGGAAAACCCTCTTGGGAAACAGCTATTTAGGTTGAGATCTAAAACTTGGGAAATAATACAAAAGTATGAATATGGGTAGAACGCTCAGATGGAGACCAGCTAAAAGTTTATGCCATAGCAAGTGGAGTGAAGAAGTTATGAGACAAGAGCTAGAGACACGCAACAATCGTGGTAAAGAAATTTGAGGTAGGAAGTTAAAAAACAGTGGGTAACAGGTCCAGCAGGTGGCATGGTGGTTAGGACCACTGGACTCCCACACGGCTGACAATGATGCGAGTCCTGGACCTGGTGGCTTGCTTTCTCACTTTCTCTCTCTCACTCTTTGTCCAATTTAAAAAATAACAATAAATAAATAAAGTTAAATAAAATAATTCTTAATGAAAAACAAAAAAAACAGTGGCTTGCTTGGGGGATCAGCAGATGGCTAATGGTTACATCACTGGACTTCCATGTAGTCAACCATGGTTCAAGTTCCAGATCCGGCAGCTTAAAACTCACACCACGCACATGTGTGTGCATGCCCAAAATCCCAAGAGGAGAATGGATAATAAGGGATTGCGGTGTGGCCATTCCCTCGGGGGTTATTTCTCACTTTTTGTCTCTCTGTCTCTGTCTGTCTCTGGTGAACGCACATGCCCTATAGCAAAAATCTAAAAAAAAATTTTATTTTTAAATTGGCAGCAGTGTAGATAACAGTATTTTTCATATTATTTAACTTTTTAAATAAGCTTTAAATCTTATTTATCCATTTATTTATTTATTTTAATTTGACCAGAGAGGGTCAGAGTGAGAAAGAGAGAGAGAGAGAGAGAAAGAAGAAATCAAGCTGCCAGAGTTGAACCTCCAATGCCACGTAAGAGAAGCGATGCAGCCTCGTACCTCTACCATCATACATTTGAAACTAAATCTCCAGTTTAAAGTCATGCATCAGATGGGATCCCCTCAAAATAAAATCATTCCCGGGAACCAGCAGTTAGCGTAATGGCTATGTTGCTGGACTCCCACGTAGTCGACCGCGGTTCGCGTCCTGGACCCAGTGGCTTACAACTCACGCCGGGCGCGTGTGCGTGCATGCCCAAGATCCCGAGAGGAGAATGGAGGAGAAGGGATTGCGGCGTGACCATCCCCCATCCCCCCTGGGGGGTGATTTCTCGCTTTCTGTCTCTATGTCTCTCTCTGTCTGTCTGGCGAGCGCACGCGCCCTATAGCAAAAAATCTCTCCAAAAAAATAAATAAATAAATAAATAAATAAAATAAAATAAAATAAAATCATTCCCTAGTCCAGTTATATAAGAGAGATAATACAAATAATTAATATATGTAATAGAAGAGGATATCACTTCAGATTAATAAATTATGCTGTATGTGAGAGAGAAGAGAGAAAAAAATGGAGTAAATAGATGGACAGTCTCAGTGAAGAAACGGAATCTACAGCACAGACTTGAACATTCACTTCAGGTAATGAAGTTGAATGCTAGCATATGTTCCCCTGAGCATAACAACAACAAAAATGCAGTTACCCAAAGGCGTCAAAGAATTCAAAAAAGCTGGCAGCGTTGGGCAGTAACTAGGCTCAAAGGAAGCTGAGGGTGGAGAGTGCCATGTCTTGGCGTTTCGCAAGCAGACAGTGGTGGTGGGCATGGCGTGCAGATTCAGAAAGCAGTCATGGAAACCTTTTCCTCTCTCTGGCACCATAAAGCTAAAATGTGACTATCAGGAAATTAGGGCTGCTGAATAAATAGGGTACTAAAAGAGAGAGAGACAGAGAGAGGGTCCCTCGTACTCCGTCTCCACATTTCTTGGTGGTATCCTGACACACTCATGTCTAGAATTCACAGCCTCAGTGTCACTTAGCTGCAGACTCAAGATTTGAACTCAGGGATGAAATGTCTGTTACAGAGCTGCTGTTCTGAATATAAATGAGAGGATTTTAGGAAAAGAATGAATGGAAAATTCAAGGGGCTAAAATCAATAAGATGGCAGATGAAGAGGTCCCCATTCTCGTCTTTGCACAGAAATCATCCACGGAGGAAATATCTTTATGACAGTCCTCCAGTTGAGAGGTCTCTACAGTAGCTACATCAACATGTAGGAGGAGAAGACTTTCCTTGACCCACATCATTCTCCCTAAGCTGGCACAGCTTAGCCATAAAAGATGCCCTCCTCAGACACAAGGTCTCCTAAAAGTAAGCATCCAACACCCCCAGCCTTTCTGAGAGGCCTGCTTTGTCTCACCTCACCCAGAACGAGGGAATAGGCACAACTAGATTACCCAGGGGTAGTTACACAAGCAAAGGGCAGGTGCTCACAGCAGCCAACATGTGCATCTCAGCAGCGGGCCCACAGACCAGTCATCCAGTCAGCCCACCACAGACACGGCGTGCCCTGCAACAGGTGTTCCGTGTGCTCGCACAGCCACTGCCTGTGTGCCGTGAAGGCAGTGCACATGCACTGGAGAACCGGCGTGTCCATCTCACCAGCCAGTACCGATCCGGCAGCCAGCTCAACTCTGCTGAATTACCAGAAGGCATGCGACCTAGAGACAGCTCCCTCAGCAAGGGTGGAGGAACTGGAGCTTGTACTGAACACTCTGGCTGCTCAATGCACTAACCTAGGGAAAAGGAGCCGGAGACACACACAGCATGGCTCTGCTCATCAAAAGAAGGCACGAGAACTGAGCAGCTGCGTCCACAATGAAGTTTTGAGAAATCCTCAGACTCTCCAGCTGGGCTCATAGGAGGTTTCTGCTGAAGCCATTCTGTTAACACTAAACGAGATGAGTGCTCCTTCAAATGCACAGCCACCAAAGCGAGACAACCCAGATCACGAAGTGCCCAAACATGGCACTGCCGATGGAAACCACGGAAGCTCCAGGGAACTGTAAAGCGATGAAGGTTCATGAGCACCTTGACAAATTCACAGTACGTCTTAAAGGTCAATGAGAGCACAGAAATAAACTAACAGCAATCAACAAGAAAACACTACATGAGCAAAAGGAAAACGTTTGATCAAGACAGCCATAAATGACCTAATCTTGAAGGAAAAAAATATGGCTTACAAGACTGTAACCTTGTTCCATTCTCAAGTTCAAAAAAGGTTGGCAGTGGCTATCCTAGGTGTGGGCAGTGAATGACAGAAGGCATGATTCACAGCGTTTTCTAAAGTGCTAAAAATACCTGTTTCTTCATTTATACCTGTGTATTGACTAAAGAAAAATTAAATTATGCTATACAGCTTGCTTTCTCCAGTTTTCTCTACCTACTATGTTTTTTTAAAAATTAATTATTTTATTTATTCATTTATTTATTTCTTAATTTGACCAGAGAGAGACAGAGGGTGAGAGTGAGAAAGAGAAGAAGTGAGAAAGCAAGCCAGCAGATTCAGGACTTGAACCCTGCTCAGCCATGTGGGAGTGTCCAGAACCTTAACCACCACGCCACCTGCTGGTCCCTACCTACTATGTTTTTAAATAAAATGTTTATTTAAAAAGAAGCAGATATGGAATTACATGCCACGAGGAGAAATTTTGGAAAATTATAAAAGAGGATACAGGGGATGTAGTTTCTGTAAGCAAGTCATTAATTTTTTCAATATTAGTCTTGTGATGCATTCTGTTATCTATCATAATTATATATGCATCCCTTGAAATTTTTTTTAATTTAAAAGACAAAATAATCGCACAGAGTAACACTTCCTCATTATGTATCTTTTTAAAAAAAATTCAAAGTAATTTAAAAATAATGATTAAAATCACAACAAAGCATTAAAATATTGTTTATAAATACAAATATTTGTGAAAAATAGCATCACATTTGCATAAAATGACAAGCATGAGTTCATCATTCTTGCTATTTCTTGAACTTGAGAAAAACATACATTATACTTTAACTTTGAGCTAATGTTTTATTTCTTTTAAGAAAAGGAAGTAAATCATGTGCATTATGACTGGTTGTGACTGGGTATACAAACAATTATTCCTACTATATTCCTTGTTTTTGAAATTTATACTTAAATAAACTTTCCAAAATTCCAATAATTTTACTTCAACAAAAAATGAATGAATATACATATACAGAAAAAAAATCAGCTTTTCGTACACTGTTTAACTACCTAAATTAATACTTGTAAATACTCATAAAGGTCAGATTCAACAGACAGTAATGTAAAGAAGGAAAAATGCATACCACAGCAACACCTGCATCATAGTTTTGATTGCACATGGTCCCAGGGAAGGTCGCTCCCACGTAGGTAGGGTGTTCCCTGTAACTACACCATCATAGTGTTGTCTTTTATTAACACAGTTATTCAGACCAGCTTATTTATTAAATCAAATCCTGCTTTCTGAAAATGACTTTGTAGACATACAAAGTTCCAATCTGGATAATATCTAATAGAGCCTAGAAATTCTCAAATTACTGAGAAGTGCAATTTGCTATAATACCAATGTTCTTCCCTCACCTAACCCCTAGATTGAATATCACCTTATTATATCAAACTCAACTTTGTTTCCCTTACTCTGCATTCACTGTTTCAGTCACTAAAAGTTACAAACAAAAACATTTTTAGTTGTGAAAAAAGCAATTTTACCTGAGCCAACGATGTCTTTTGAGATTAAATATTACCAGCAGCAAGAACAAACAATGAACAATGGCAATTTTTACATCATTAATAAGTTAAGGATTACATGTATTCTGCAGTAAAGTCATTATCATAAATGTTCTTAAAGTGTAGATTTTTTCACATTTATACTCCAAAGTATTCTGATATTAAACTGATCTTGACTTTTTGTTCTTATATTTTCAGCTACGCTGTCAATCCCATGGCAATATGTATATATTTTTAACATTTCTAAAGAGGTCTACAGAAAGTGAAAGAACACCATAAATGCAACAAATTACCAATGTGAGGCAATTATTTATCCATATATCTTTATTAATATAGAACATCGCGCTTACATAAGTAAGTGTGCTATGTCATGGGGCTGAAGGATAAAATAGTCCTGTTTCCACGCCAAAAATCTTTGTAATACATCATCGGCATCCCCTTTGGTAGAAATTTGGTTTTTATCTGACCACAATTCCAAGGAGGACAGTATAACAGTCAAGTTGAACTGGGTAAACATCTAAAAGTAAGATTTATTGTATATTTTTCAAGTAACATAACTCACTACATCAAAACAGTACATAAAAAGTAAAAAGTTCATTTGAGTATTTTGAATATTAAACTCATTAAAAGTTGTCAAGTCATTAATTTTCCATACAGAATATAAATCTTTTTCAAAGGTTTTTCATAAAACTAGGAAAAGTAAACTTACAGTGTTGACAAGACCAATAAGCTGGGCAATTTTCTGTGTTACAGACATCATTTCAGATCCCATATAATCATACTGAAAAACAAATTTGAGTTCTTAATCAATTTTTTAAATGCAAACAATAGTAAATTTCTAGATGGTAAATGTGTCTTGGTGATCCAGGCAGGAAAAGATAAGGGTTTGCCAAACAATTTAAAGCATACCAATATAAAGGTGAAGATTTTCACGATAAAAAGCCCACAGTATAAAACATACATGAGGATTCAAACTAGATTCTTGTTTTATATTTTAAAGAAATTGTCAAGCAGAGAAAACTCAAAATCATAAAGAGGTACTAAAGTATCTCTACAGATTTCTCCCTGCTATAAAGAAATTTCTTGAGTTAGTAACTTCCTATGAAACAGAGAGAATCAAAATATATCTCATTAATTGCTAAGTTAAGAAAGAAGAGCAAACACAGAAACAGAAAAAAAATTGAAATGCACAAATATAATGCTTGGGGGCTTAATGATTATCCCTGTTCTGGAGTGATATTGGGAAAATAATTAATACCTCTGTCTCAACTGTCAATTTTATAGGTTGAATGTAAGGAACCCTACCAAATCTTAGACATGTTCATGCATTGTTCAAACATAACCACAATAGAGCTGGAAAGGAAAGTAATGTAAAATAAGGTATGCATTTCCACTGATTGAATTAAATGTTAAATGCACATAAGACAAAATGCTCCCCAAGAAGCAATGAGAAAAATATTAAACTAAAATAAGGAAAAATCCATTCATTTAGTCTTAGGGAAAAAATCCAAATAGTTGACAACCATATGGAAACAGCTCAAACTCCTCAGTCATCAGGTAAATAGAAACAAAAGTTTCTAATAAGTTATCACTACACATCCATCAGATTGACTAAGGAAAAGATGATCAAAGCAATTGCTTGTGCACTCAGAAGCTTTGGTACCTAGGCTCATGACAGAATAAATTGCTATAGTCTTTGTAAAACAACTAAATTTAAATGAGAAATTATAAAATAAAAATAGAAAACAAATAAATAAATTGCTATAATGACTTTTGAAATTGTTTTCCCATATCCTCTGAGAATAGATAAACCAAGGCTGTACTGGATGACTCCACTCTGAGGTATAGAGGCAATAGATCTATGCTTACCAAAAGACATGTACGAGGATATGAATAACCATTTACTCATAGTAGTCCCACACCGTAGGGGTTTTCACACTAATATTAAAAAACACAATTATGGGCAGCAGTGTAAATTAATCTGAAAGACATGGTGTTGAGCAAATTAATCTAGAGACTATGAATTAGTAATATGAAGTTGATGAAAACGAAAGGGAAGTGTTGACTGCAAGGGACTGAAGGGCTGGAATGTTCACATCTGGTGTACGTGTATGCGTCTTGGCACATGCATATGTAAGAAGTCAAAGTTATGGAAAGTGATAAGACATTTCACTGTACTATTTGTGGGTTATACCTTCATGAGAAAAATTTTTAAATTTCCTCTTTCTTAATTCTCAAAGTCAGTTTTCGTCACTGCTGTGGACAAAGCTGCAACATCAACTACTGCAATAAGTCTCACTGTGTTCTTTGGCACTACTGGCACCTCTGTTATCTGTGGTCCACACTTTCATCATTCACTTGTCTGTATCTTGTTTACATTAAGGTCTTGATGTAAATTCTCCAGTCACTCCAATTAGAAATGAGAACAGGCTTTCAGATTTATGCCTTGCTAGCATGAGATTCGGCACCCGAATCTTATATGACATTTTTTCCTGACCAACAGTTCCCCAAATCCTGCTTCATTTAATATGCCTGCAATAATGTGAATTACTGTATACATGCCTAACAGCTCTATGTATCCATTCTCTATATTTCCATCACTAATATTTCTACTAAGTGTTAGTATAAATTCTCTAGCATATTCCAAGTGCATGTGAGGTAAAATCCAACTTCCTGCCTATGGCTGGAATTTAATTGCCTTAATTCTTTTCTATGAAGACTTACCTTAACAATTCCAATATCTTTCTCTATTCTACCATTTTGTTATATATGAGAGGCCTTCAAAGAGTTCATGGAAAACACATATCATGAAAACACAATTTCAAAATTTTTTTCACGGGGACCAGCAGTTAGCGTAATGGCTATGTCGCTGGACTCTCATGTAGCCAACCGCAGTTCGCATCCTGAACCCAGTGGCTTAAAACTCACGTGGGGCGCGTGTACGTGCGTGCCCAAGATCCCGAGAGGAGAATGGAGGAGAAGGGATTGCGGCATGGCCATCCCCCCGGGGGGTGATTTCTTGCTTTCTGTCTCTCTGTCTGGCGAGCACACACACCCTATAGCAAAAACTTCTCCAAAAAAAAAAATTTTTTTCTTCACCAAAATAAGCTTATATTTTAAATCCACTTTCCAATCAGCTTTTTGAAGTTCCCTCATATAAGTTTCTATTAATGGATATAATGCATCAGACTACAGTTCTCTTCCTCCATTTGTTTCTTTCATTAAATGAGAATATTTTTGAGCAGTGCTTCAAGAGACTCGTTTGTACTTGGCAGTTAGTAGGCATCCAATGGTCAGTCTTTAGAAAATACAGACTGAAGACAAGAGGTTTATTTACTGAAAAACTTATTAAGACATATTTTAGGAATCCTGAATAAAAACCATAAAACACTATTATTGAAGTGATTTTAATTAGGGAGTTAGATTTTAATTAGACAAAGACCTGAAGTAGTACACACCCATGTTTACTGCAGCATTATTCACAATTGCTAAGACATGGAATCTACCTAAGTGCCCAAGAATGGATTGAAAAAGTGTGGCACATGTACACTATAGAATACTACTCAACCACAAAAATCAATGAGAGCCTGTCATTTGCTGTGAAGTGAACAAATAAAGAAGATTTAATGCTAAGTGAAACAAGCCGAAGTAAAAAAGACAGACTGCATATGCTCCCGCTCAATAAATACCAAATGTCTGCACTTCATGGCAGAAATGGAAAGACTGGAAAATATAACAGCAGAAATAGCAAGTAGGAGAGGGTGGACAGTTGGGGATGGGAGGGAGAACTCAATGGGAAAAAAAGAACATTTAACAGACACAAGAATGGAAAGATATTATGTACAGTAATATATTTGACTTCCTTGACCTGCAACACATTTACACTTTGAGAACCCATATCATATGCTGTAAAAACATACAATAATTAAATGTAAATAAAAATAAACAAATAACAAAAAAGTGAAAAACAATAAAAAGAGCTGAAGTAGTTAAAGCCTCTGTGAAAAATGGAAATATCAGGTGAATACGCTTGTGGGTTCAATAAAAACAATGTGGCCAGAAAAACTGGAGCAATTTAAGGGAAGAATGAGGTTATTAAGGGGTGAGGTAAAAATAATACTGAGCTGAGCTGAGGTTGGAAAAAGCAGATAGAAGAAGACATTTAAGGCTGATTTGTGCTTTCATTCATAATAAAATGAAAAAAGGTCACAAGTACTGCTTTATCCAACATACCTAAAATAAAATGTATCTATTTGAAAAATGTTGGGGAAAATTCCATTATCTTTAAAATGTAGACCTTTCATAAAGTTAAAATAGAAAAATTAACAAAGAAAGAAGAAGAAAGAACGAATGAGAGAGAAAAAAGGAGAGGATGAAAGTATGGGATGAAGTAAGAATTAGGGAAAGAAGGAGAGAGGGAGAAAGGAAGAAATGGAAAGGAAAAAAGATGAGAAAAGAGGGAGAAAGAGGAGAGAGGGAAGAAGGGAGTTACGGAAGGAGGCAGAAAGGCATGAAAAAAAAATTACTTACCAAAGCTTTTTCCACTATGATGTGCATTTCTAGATACTGGGGTGACAGTTTTGAAAGAGTCTTGTTCTGGGAGAACAACAAATAGCAACCACAAGGGATTTATCAACTGTTCAACATGTATTAATTTGTTAAGAATAAAAAGTGACATGTAAATAAGACAAAATGACGCACATAACATCTTCCTGAGGGGCCAGCTCCATGGCCTGATGGATGGTTAAAAGAGCTGGCTCCAGGGCCAGCAGGTGACATGGTGATTAAGGCGCCAGACTCCCACATGGTCAACCATGGTTCGAGTCCTGGATCTGCGCCTTGCTTTCTCATTTTTCCTCTCTCTCTCTCTCTCTCTCTCTCTCTCTCTCTCTCTCTCTCTCTCTTCCTCTCCCTGTATCTCTCTGGCAAGATTAAATAATAATAACAATAATGATAAAATTTAATAAATATTTCTAAAAAATACTGGATCCCACAAGGCTGACCGTGAGGGTGGAGTCCTGAACCCAACAGCTGGAGAAACACATTGATGCACATGCACACATGCCCCCACTCCTGACAGAGGGGAGAAATGGGGGAGAAGGGAGGGTAGCACAGTCATCTCTCCTGGGGAAGAAAGTGATTTCTCACTTTTTCTCTTTCTTTCAGACTCTCTGTCTCTCTCTGGTGAGTGCATGTATCTTATGGCAAAAAGGAAAAAAAAAAAAACAGTCCAAATACATTTTTAGTGATATTGTTTAACTTCATTTGAAATACTCTTATTTGACCTTTTCTACGAGATCCATTTGTCAATTACTTTTCCTATTTATGTAGACCCATTGCAAATTATTGAAGAACTATGAGAAAAATCATATAACTTATTTTTCATTTGCATTCTTTATTATCTCAGAAATAGGATGAAGTAACAGACATAAACTACAAATTATTTGCAAGAAAAAAATGCAAAAAATTGAAATTCCAAAGAATCCAAATATCTAAGTAGAAATCTGTAGAAACTTACACATAAACAACTAAATAATACATAGAGAAACACACAGACTAAAGTAAAAATATGTTATCAGAAAATTGAAGATCATTTAAAACTCAATACCAAAATGATACCTAGAAAATCTCTAAATATGCACATTTCTCAATGTCCTACAGGGCAATGGAGGAATAGCAAAGGAAATTAGAAAGCATGTTATCTTAAAGATTATAAATATGTCATATAAAATTCATAAATAAAATAACATCACTGAAAATCAGAGTGAGAAACTCAAAAAATATGCATCTACATAAAACCAGCAAGAGAATTGGCAAGAGTTTTCAGAATCAACTTTTCAAAACTGGAAATTAACCAAAAGCTTGCAGCATTCTATACGGAGATCTTTGTGGGACGTGAATTTTCCTCAGTCTCCTCACCCATGAATTGGAAACTAATGGCTGGTATTTGTGGTGAAAACCAACACACTGGCATGACCGAAAAATAATTATTAATTAACTCATAATTAATTAAAGAATGGGGCTAGAACATCTTCAAAATTTCATTACCAAAGAATTGCCATGATTGGGGAACCAGCAGTTAGCGTAATGGCTATGTCGCTGGACTCCCACGTAGTCGACCGCGGTTGGCGTCCTGGACCCGGTGGCTTAAAACTCATGCCGGGCGCGTGTGCGTGCGTGCCCAAGATCCCGAGAGGAGAATGGAGGAGAAGGGATTGTGGCGTGATCATCCCCCCTGGGGGGTGATTTCTTGCTTTCTATCTCTCTGTCTCTCTCTGTCTGTCTGGCGAGCGCACGTGCCCTATAGTGAAAAACTTCTCCCAAAAAAAAAAAAGAGAATTGCCATGATTGGACCTATACTGTACTTTCTAGAAGGCCCACCTCAAGCTTGTCCACAATTGACTTAAATTAGACCTCAGCCCATATCAAAATGTTTTTGCCAAAAACATTTGTTGAAAATAATTATGGCTGTGTTTATTAACTTTATGTACAGTGAATAACAATAGGGAGAATGATAGCCTAATCAAAAAGCTTAGGAGGAAAAGCTAGAGAATAAAATGTCTATATGGGGCTGTGGAAAGATAGGGTAAATGTTGGACAGTCTAGAAGGCCAGACAGACAGGTGGGGCTGAGCACACAGCTATAGCTAACCGCCTGAGTAAAGAAGGCAAGCCCCAGTGTGCACACACAGACTCACCACTGAGCTGACACAAGAGTGACTTCAGAGCCTACACACAACCAACACAGACTTTAGAGACCCAGCTCAGAATATTCATAAAATAAACAGCAACTAAGAACAACAAAAGCAAGAAACCATGTAGGGGTAGATAAATCCTGATTTCTAAAATTCCACACAGCATTACTTGGAATATTCAGTTTCAGTTTTCCAAAATATTGAGATACACAAAGAAAAACATGAGAAGTCCCATATACAGAAACAAGTCGATAGATCCATTTTTGAACAAAACAAGAAGTTAGACTTACAAGAAAATACATTAAGCTCTCGGGTCATTGGAGAAGTCAATGCATTTTTCTACACAAAAATGAATCATGACATTTTGGACAGCCCAATAATTATTTTTAAAACTTTCAAAGAATAAAAATGATCATGTATAAGCAACTAAAACAAAGTATTATACAGAAAATATTATAATGAAGTCTTATTAAATAGGAAATGGTAATAGAGGAGTAGAAAGGATAAAAAAAGAAATTCTAGAATTGAGAAATACAATAACTGAAATGAAATACTCATTGGAGACACAAAAACAGATTTGAGTAGATGGAAGAATTAGTGAACTTTATGACAGATCAGTTGAGTTATACAGTCTGAAGAAGAAGGGGGAAAAAAAGAATAAAGAAAAATAAACAGAGCTTATTAGACCAGTGGGAAGCTCTCAAGCATTTCAACATATGCACAATAAAGTACCGAAAGTACCAGAAGATGAAGAGAAAAATTAAGGGACAGAAACAATATTCAAAGACTCGATGAGCACACACTTTGCAAATTTGGTTAAAAACATTCATTTACACATCTAAGAAGCTCTATGAAATCCAAGGAGGGTCAACTCAGAGATCCACTCAGACCCATCACAAGCAAACTGTCATAAAGCAAAGATAAAGAATCTTGATAAAACTGACAGAGAAATGACTCATCACATACAGGGAATCCTCAATAAAATAAAGAGCTGATTTTTCGTCAGAGACCATGAAGGCTAGAGGGTGGAGGATTGAAATCGTCCAAGTGTCGTAAGTAACTGACAATCAAGAATGCTACGTGCAGTCTACTTGCAAACTAAGAGGATTGAGTAATGTACAAACGATTGACTGTTTCAGAATAAAAATATAAAAGGTTCAGATAATATATAATACTATATATAAAACTGTTGAAAGCAATTTTTTTGAGAGGTTTTTGCTATAGGGCATGTGCACTCACCAGAAAGACAGAGAGAGACGGAGAGACATAAAGCGAGAAATCACCCCCCAGGGGGTATGGCCATGTCACAATCCCCTCTCCTCCATTCTCCACTTGGGATCTTGGGCATGCACACACACGTGGCCGGCGTGAGTTTAAGCCACCGGGTCCAGGACTCAAACCATGGTCTACTGCATGGGAGTCCAGCGACATAGCCATTACGCCATCTACTCATCCCTGTTGAAAGTAATTTCATGACTGTACTGAAAATAACAGTTATTTTGTTCATCATGTATTTCAAAACTTTTTCAATAATACTTTGTTTGAAAAAATATAATAGACATTTTACATAATATATCATAAAATAATAAGCTTGAAATACAATTATCTAGATATTTTAGATGGAATTTGAATGTTTTATTTAGAGGTATAGGAAGAAGGTATAAATCTTCATATTCCTATTTTTCAGCTAATTAGTTTTATTTCATGACTTAAGAAAATCTACAGGGGCCAGCAGGTACCATGGTGGTTAAGTCCCACACAGCCAACTACAGAAGGATTTCCAAGCCTGGCAACTTGAAAATCATGCCACACATGTATGTGTGCCCAAAGTCCCGAAAAGACAATCGAGGGAAAGAGATTTCAGTGTGACCATGCCCCCTGGGGGAGGTCATACCTCACTTTTTCTCTCTCTCTCTCTCTCTTTGGTGAGTGTACACATCCTGTTGAAAAAAAAAAAAAACATTCTCCATAAGTAATTCCCTAGTATAGCCAAGCATCATAATCTTACCTGTGCACCTAAATGAACTTTATAAGGCTGGTCTTTGTGCCAAATATTGCTGTAATTTTCTGCAAGCATTGGTACATCTGGATGGTAATTTTTCATTTGGTAAACTATGTGCTCAAATCTTGCTGAAGATTCCAGTGGTTCAATTCCATAACTGATATTTTCAAACTGAAGAAATCCCCTGAGTATTCAGAAGGAAATAACTATAAAAATTCTTCAAATAGTCATTTTAAAGCTATAATCTGAAATACTGGAAATAAGAAACAGTAATAAAGAATATGTTTTAAAATTCTTTCTTTTTTTTTCCATTCACCATTAATAATAGCCATCCCCTACTTTATTTTTGGTTATATTTTAAAGAACAGAATAAAGTAGAGTATTTCATAACTTGGGGATTGAAAGCTCATTGACTCAACATATATAATTAAAGACAAGTTTTTCCAGAACCAAGGTATTATTGATAATCCCAAGAAAAAAATGTTCCCTTTCCTTTAGCATAAAGGAAAGCATTCATGTAGAGTGAATACCTGAAGACGCTGATAGCTATAAAAACCACACTCAGAGGGGAACCAGCAGTTTGCATAATGGCTATGTCGCTGGACTCCCACGTAGTCAACCGCAGTTCGCATCCCGGACCCGGCGGCTTAAAACTCACACCGTGTGCGTGCATGCCCAAGATCCCGAGAGGAGAATGGAGGAGAAGGGATTGCGGCGTGACCATCTCCCCTGGGGGGTGATTTCTCGTTTTCTGTCTCTATGTCTCTCTCTGTCTGGCAAGCGCACGTGCCCTATAGCGAAAACCTCTCAAAAAAAAAAAAAAAAAAAAACCACACTCAGAGAATGTGAGTTGCCATAACTACATTTTGGAAATGTGGCAACTAAAACAAAAGAGGAGTTAGAAAGCCTTTTCCTCTCTTTTGAACCATTCTCTTTTTAATAAACTTATCATAAATTTGCCAGCATCATTGATTAAAATCACTTACTTGCATATTACCTCTGATGGATCTTACTAATTAGTTGTTTTACTTCTGGTACTCAATTGAGAGCATTCTATATGTACCTATTACATTTAAATAATTAATCAATGGCATTTTCCAGAACTATTTAATATACCCGATATAAAATACAACAATAATATTTTGGGAAATGTTCTAAGGTCTTCTTTCCTGAAACTCTTTTTTTTCTGCTCAGTATCCTGTGAATGTTTCTACTCAGGAGTTTCTGGATTGATTTCATCTGAATAGATAATTAAGTCTAGGTATTAATATAAAAATACATAAAAGAATTAATATTCAAATAAATAAATAAGAGCCATCATAAAAAAAAAAAAAAACATTCAGAGGACCAGCAGTTAGCGTAATGGCCATGTCACTGGACTCCCACGTAGTCGACCACGGTTCACGTCCTGCACCCGGTGGCTTAAAACTCATGCTGGGCGCGTGTGCATGCGTGCCCAAGATCCCGAGAGGAGAATGGAGGAGAAGGGATTGCGGCGTGACCATCCCCCCTGGGGGGTGATTTCTCGCTTTCTGTCTCTCTGTCTCTCTCTGTCTGTCTGGCGAGCGCACACACCCTATGGCAAAAACCTGTCCAAAAAAAAAAAAAAAAAAAATTCAGATATGAATTTTTCTCGAATCTTCCCAGAGTTGTGTCTGCTAGCCACTAAGCTTCATTTTAAAGCATATCCCATGTTTTCTGTGTGTAATTGTCCTCTACAATGATGTTACCTGAGACCAGAACAGACGCTGAGTGTCACAACCGAACTGGGATACTCTGCAGCGTACCCCTGGTAATGGCAATGTACCTGGAAAACAGGAGAGAAAGGTACATAACACACTGCCATTACATTTCTAATATAGAAATCTATAGTCAAACATCTCAGAAGAGGCATTGCTTTAACAGGTTTGACCATAATGAGACTGTGAATTACACAGAATCATTCATATAAATTTTGGAAAAAAAAAAGGATTTTTAATTTGCACCACCCAAGTGACACGAGTAGTCTCCTGAAACTGGGTCACGTGCCATTTTTATGTACAATAATTAGTCATATTATAGGTGAAGTTACATTAAAAATAATTTGTATTACATGGTCACCATGGAACAACATATCCTAGTGACAATGATAATGTTTATTACAACAAAAGAACATACAATATTAAATGTCTAACACATTTGACTCTTACCTTGAAATGTGAAGACTCAGAATGCAAAGATCCAGTTTCATTATATGTATAAACTAAAAAGTTCTGGGCTAAGAATGAGCTAAGTAAAAAATACAAAATTTTGAGTCATTAATTTACTATAAATATAAAAAATAAAACAACATTGTTATGTGTATAGTTATCACAGAACATGATGGAATAAGAGCAGTTTTACTGTGATAAAGTAACTGCTATATTCCATTTATTGATGGAAAATCCTAGAACTGGTCTTGCAGGAAACACAGGCTTGTTTGCTTCTTTTCTTTTTCTTTCTCTCTTCCTCTTTCTTTCTTTTTTTCTCTCTTTCTTTTTCTTTTCTTATGTTTTTCTTTAAATTAAATTATCAGAGGGTGTATGTGTTCATCATAGTGAGAGAGAGGGAGGGAGAAAGCCCCCCACCCACAGGGGCTGATTATGCTGCAACCCACTTCCCTGCGTCCCTCCCTCCCATGTTAGGGCACACATCCAATATGTTTTCCAAGACACTGGGTCCAGAATTCAAACCTTAGTCGGCCACGCAGGATCCTGCTCCCTAAGTACTGCAGCATGGGACATACCCATCTCAGGCTTTCTTCTTTTCTTTTCTTTTTTTTTTTTTTTATTTAATCTTATTCATTGTCATTATTTTTATTTTTATTTTTTTTTGAAGTTGACCAGACAGAGACAGAGAAAGAGAAGGAACGTGAGAGAGCAAGCCACCAGGTCCCGGACTTGACTCACAGACAGCCATGTGGGAGTCCAGTCACCCTAACCACCACACCACCTGCTGGCCCCAGTCTCAGGCTTTCTTAACACTGAAATGGACTTCATGACACCTCTGTATCAGATATTTGTGTGTATGACTGTGTACGGTTTAGACAAATATTTACTGAACATCTGCTATTTGACAGACCCTCTTCTAAGCACTAGAATACAGCAATAAATAAAGGATAAAATCTCTAATATTCAAGACAGGCAGAGATATGTATTCTTAGCCTGTTAGATAATAATTAGCAAGGCCCAGGTCAGGGAGGTTGGTTGCAAAAACTAGAAAGCGTGGCATTGAAAGACTCACTGAGGGCTGGCTGGCAGCACAGTGGTTAATGCGAATGGATCGCACATGGCTATTGGCATGATTCAAGATCCAGATCTGGTGGTTTCAGAAACATGGCAGGTGTGTGTGTATATGTGTGCCCCAAGTCCAGAAAATGGAGAGACATGAAAGAAAAGGGATTCTAGCATGACCACCCCCCCCGGAGGGGTGCTTTGTTACTTTTCTCCTTTCTCTCTCTTCCTCTCTCTCTCTCCCCCCCCCCCTCCCTTATCATCCATCAAGCACACTCACTTTCTGTCAAATTTTTAAAAAGAAAGAAGGACTCACTGACCAGATGATTAAAGGCATGAAGGGCAAGTCACACACATTTCCACAGAAATGTTACTCCTCTCAAGACTGTGTGTGAAATGCGAGGACTCTAAGGTGTAGACAAAGAACTGTGCGAGCAGTGGACCTGGAGCAGAGTGCAGAGTGAAGAAGACAGTTGTAAAAGGCGGAGTCGCAGAGAGGAAGTCATGAGAGGGCTGGATGGTAGATAGGACAGACCTAATAGTACCACGGTGGCATTGTCATAGCAGCAGACTGAATGCTGTGTTGAGAACAATCTTCAGGGAAAATGAGGAGAAGCAGGAAGACCAGGTAGAAGGCTGTTAGAGTCAACCAGACAGGACATAATGGCAGCTTGAAATAAGATGGCAGTGGTGGAGGTCTAATTTGGATATCATTTGAAAAGATAATACACGGGACTTAAAAACTCACTGGGTATGAAGGGAAACAAACGAGAAAGATGTCAAGGATTACTCCAAGGCTTCTTTTTTCTGAGAAAGTACAAGAGTAGAGTTGCCAATTAATGAGAGGACTGTGAGAAAAAATAAATTTGGAAAAGGAGTCAGAAGTGCATTGTGGACATGTTACCTATGGAAATTCTAGTAAACACTTGGTTATCAAATAAGTATTCAGTTAAGTGACTCACTGGAGAGGAAAAGGGCAGAGTTGTAGTCTGGAAAAAGTCAACATATAGATGGTACCTGAAGCCACGAGTCTAAATAAAATTGTCAGATTAATAAATATAACTACAAAAAACTCCAGAACAACATCATAAATTATTCTACAACTGGAGACTCAGTGGAATTTGGAAAAAAGGAAAAATAATAAGAAAATGTGTAGACAGAGAGATGGACAGAAAGACAAAAGGAGTAGCCACAATGTTAGGAATCATCCAAGACCAAGACTCCATGTAGTCAAAGAACAAAAGAATTTTATGGAGGGGATATTAAGCAGCTATGCTAAATGCTGCCAATTGGTGAAAAAAAAAAAAAAAAAAAGGCATTCAAAAACATGAGGATTACTGATGATCGTATCAAAATCACTTGTAGATTTGTGGTCTTAGATCAACACGAGGTTAGTAAGCCTTAATTAAGTAGTCAGTCAGGAATAAAGTGAGAATAGTGTTTCGTCTGGCCTTCTTCACTGACAAACATGTAGGCAGACAAGAGACAATTATTATAAATACATATTTTCAAAGATCATGAAGAAAATTCTATTTCGACCAAATGTTGAAAATTGCATATCAAGATACAGAAACTATATATATATATATATATATATATATATATATATATATTTTTTTTCTTTTTTTTTTTTTTTTTTTTTTTTTTGGAGAGGTTTTTGCTATAGGGCGCGTGCGCTCGCCAGACAGAGAAAGACAGAGAGCTAGAAAGCGAGAAATCACCCCCCAGGGGGGATGGCCACGCCACAATCCCTTCTTCTCCATTCTCCTCTCAGGATCTTGGGCACGCACGCACATGCACCTTGTGTGAGTTTTAAGCCACCGGGTCCAGGACTTGAACCGCAGTTGACTACGTGGGAGTCCAGCAACATAGCCATTACGCTAACTGCTGGTCCCAATACAGAAACTATATTGATTGCTGTCTGAGTTGTAGATGAGAGCAGACATCAACTGTGAAATGACAGGAAGCCTCGTCTATGAGGAAAAGAAATGTTCTGAACCTGACTGACAGCTGATGGTTGCAGCACTGAATAAAGTCATTAAAATGATTGAATTGCATATGTCAGTGGATTTTTTATTTTACATTACATATTCAAAAAAGTTATTTAAATATATATAATTAATATACCATACAATTAGGATGTCCTAATTAAATGTTCCACTAGAGGACATTTCTAGGATTTAATAATGTACTCTACTGGATATATATGTAGTTTATTTCTTCATTTGAAATACCAAGGTAAAAATTAAAATGCAAGAACCTCATAGATCTAATATTCAAGACCTTAAAATCAATAAGTTTTAGAAACCAGGTTGATTAAACAAGTCTACATTATGCTGCATTCCTGAATTTAAATACTACTGTACTAACACTTTAAACTAGTAAAAGCTAAGTTAAAGATTCATTTTTTCTCAGAAGGAAAAAAAAAATCTTACCGTTTTCTGAGATGCAGAGTGTATGGTTTTCCATCAATTGTAATGGCATAAGTCAACTAAAAGAAAAAAAATCAATATAGATAATTTTGTAAGTTAGAAATACATAAAATAAAATGGTATTTTTTACCAAAGTTACTAAAATAGACTCAGTCCATTAAAAATGAGCAAGCATATTCTTTACAATGTATTATTCAGAATAGTAATTATTTCATATCTTAATACATTTAGGAAAAATGGGGTCAATGTAATATGCACAAATGATCTTTTGAAAACAAATGAAGACTACATTTTTAAAAAATACAGTTTTAGCATTATTAAAGCAATAATGCTTCTATTTATACACATACATTTTTAATCAAAATGAATGAACCAGCTATGGAAAGACAAATATTGCATTCTCTACTGACATGAGTTATCTAAAATAGCCACATTCATAGAACCAAAGTTATTCCCAGGGCCTGGGGACGGGAGAAGTGAGGAGTGACTAATCAATGAACATATGTCAGTTGGACAAGATGCATAAGCTCTAGAGACAGTACCACATTGTACTTATGGCCAACAGTAATGTACTGGGCCCTTACAAATGTGTTAAAAAGGTACATCTCATACTGCTCTTAGCAAAGAAGAAGAAAACATAGAAGTAAAACTGTGACAATGATAAAAGAATCAATGTCTTTGAGGAGTCTAGAAACCAGATAAGAGGTTCGTGCACTCCAGAGGATATGTAACAAAGAAAACCTCAATGAGGTCAGAAAATGTGTGGCATTTATTCATTATCGCCACTTTCCCTAAAAGGGTACAGGGTGATTGGGTGCTAATTCCCCAATGCAGCCTATTTCTGACAAGGAAAGAGAAGAGCAATTTTCAGGGGAGTTTTATAAGAAAGTGGTTTGTGACCCCCCTGAACAGACACTGACAGGAATAAGTGTGGGGTAGGGGTACAGACACTCTTCCCTTAACGATGGAGTCCCATTCCTATGACCAGGTCATGAAACGAATTGATTGATAAGTGAAAAACATCGCGGCAGGTGCCTTGTTGTGGTGCCCTAGGGTATGTACATTTCAATGGCTACCACGCAACCCCACACTAGAACAATGCAATTCTAAACATACGAAAAGCAAATGTTAGGCATATGGCAAAAAGCAACAAGGCACACCACAACAGAATAACATAAATCCAATGTGGCTGGTTTTATTCATTCTGAATACTACTCTGGGTGCCCAATAAAGTACAAATGTATAAACAAAACACGTAGTCTTACATGATCGCAAATGTTTCATATAGTGAATGCTGTGTTTAAACCAGACAAAGACTAAGAAAAGGGATCCCCTAGATTCACAAAGAAGGCGGAAGGGGATTCCCCACGCTGGAAACCTGGTCATAAGTCCAAGCGTTCCTCAGACAGGTGGTCGGTCATTAAGTGAGGAGCGGCTTACTGAAAGCAAAAGCCATTAAGAAGGTTTGATCTTCATAACAACGTCTGCAGTACCCCAGACAGATGTTAGGGGGAGTGTCCATAGCATGCCTGTGTCAAAAACCAAAGAAACTGCATTACCACAGATAGCCACTAGGAGGGGGTGGCTCCTGAGTACAGACATATTCCAACTAGGAGCTTACATGGAAAACCCCAAAGAAGATGCAGAAAAGGCATCGAAGATTTCTCTAAAATGGTACAGGGAACTGACAGATTAAGATCCTCCATGTGTAAAGCCATTTTATAAAAAATAGGAGGCATAGCAGATTGTTGTGTTTTTATTTTCTTTTTTTTTTTGAATTCTGAAGGTCCAACAAAAGATGGTAAGACATACAAAGAAAAAAGAAAAATACAGCCCAAAGGAACAAAAATTTAAATTCCTGAAACTAACCCAAAAGAAATGGAGATAGATGAATTATGAGATAAATAATTTAAGTGACCATCATAAGAATATTCAATGAACTGAGGCAGAACAGACAAATAAACAAAATCAGGAAAAATAATCACAAACAAATGGGTAATATCAAAAAGAAAGATTAAATCTATAAAGAAGCATAAAACAAAAATAGAGAACCAAAGAATATAGTAACTGAATTTAAAAATTCAGTACAGAGGTTTAAGAGCAGACTTAACCATGCAGAAGAACGGACAGCAAACTAGAAGACAGGGTCTGGAAAATTATTACGTTAGATGAGCTATGAGAAAAAAATAAAAGAAGCAAAGAGAGGATGTATGAGTCCTTTCAAACAAAATAACATGGGCTTTATGGAGCAAAAGAAGGAGAAAAAGGGACACTTGTGTAAAGAAATAATGGTTGAAAACCTTCAAAATCTGACAAAAGGAAAAAACACATATTCAAGAAGCTAAAAGAACTCCAAGACAAATTCAAACAGCTAAATAAACTGAGACACATTTTAAACAAACTGTTGAAACTCACAAAGGAAGAATTTTGAATGCATCCATAGAAATTAGACTTATTATATGCCAAAGAGTTTTTGTGAGATTATTCGTAGATTTCATGGTAGAATCTTCCCAGGATCGAATTATACTTCTAAATAGTACAGGGATTAAGTAAAATACCTAACGAAAACATAAAAATACATTGAATTAAATAAAATGAATGTAAAAAGCAGCATTGAAAGCAATATTGGGAACCAGCAGTTAGCGTAATGGCTATGTCGCTGGACTCCCACGTAGTCGACCGCGGTTCGCGTCTCGGACCCGGTGGCTTACAACTCACGCCGGGCACGTGTGCGTGCGTGCCCAAGATCCCGAGAGGAGAATGGAGGAGAAGGGATTGTGGCGTGACCATCCCCCCTGGGGGGTGATTTCTCGCTTTCTGTCTCTATGTCTCTCTCTGTCTGTCTGGCGAGCGCACGCGCCCTATAGCGAAAAACCTCTCCAAAAAAAAAAAAAAAAAAAAAGAAAGAAAGCAATATTTATAGGATTACATGGACACATTAGAAAAGAGGAAAAGTTAAAAAAAAATCAATACTCCATATTCTCCACTTAAAAACTTAGAAAAAGTACAGTATCATAAATTCAAAGAGAGAAAGAAGATATAAAGAGGATATCAATAAAATTTGAAACAGAAAACAATAAATAAAACTAGTGAAACAAATAAAGCTAGTGAAACAATCCTGGCTCTTTGACAAGATCAGTAAGATGGACAAAACCTATCAAATCTAACAAAGAAAACATAAACACTATATCTATTATAAATACATATATAACAGATCATACCAATTGCTATAGTTTGAATATGTAGCTCCCCATTCACATGTTGAGTCATTGTAAAGGGATTCAGAGTATGAAGTTTTGATCCAATTGTGGTGTGGAAATGGGTGTTTGGGGCTGGGCCCTCTTAAGTGAGTTCTGTGAGTCTGTGAACAGAGGAAGTGAGGACAGAACAGAGACTCTGCTGGACACAGACATTCTGTTCAGCTCCGGCCCTTGTGAAGTGAGACTCCTTTGCAAGAACCCCCAGGCATGATCCTGGGCCCTTGGACCTCTAAACTATGACCTGAAAAAACCTGCATACTCTTAAGTCACCCTGACTCAGATATTTTATGTTACTAGCAGAAAGGAATACAGACCCCACGGAAACCGAAGAACAAAAATAAAATATTATCGATGAGCCTAAATATTCATTAAATAAAATTAGTTAAAATTAACTAAATGACCTATTTTCATAAAACACAAATTACCAGAAGTCATCCAATATGAAGTAGATAATTTCAGGAACCCTATAACTTGTATGGAAATATAATTAGCAATTAAAAAAAAAAAAAAAAAAAACCAAACCTTTCCAGACCAAATGGTTTTTACTGGGGAATTGTATCAAACATGTAAAGAAGAATCAAGAACAATTCTTGTGGCTTTTTCATAAAATAAAACACTTTCCAATTCATTTTATGAAGCTAGTATTACCCTGATATCAAAATAAAAGACAGTACCAAAATAAAAACTACAAACCAATATGCTCATGAATACACACACAAAAATTCTTAACAAAATAATAATGAATATATTTCAGCACTATCAAAAATAATTAAACACCTTGATAAAGTGGGTTTCATTCCAGGGATGCATGGCTGGCTCAATATTTGAAAATCAGCAATGTAATTCACCATATTAATGGGTACAGAAAAAAAAATAAACAATATCAGGAAGTGGTTCAGGAAAAACTTGGAATAAAATTCAATACCATTCATAATAACAGAAAAATAGGAATAGAGAAAAACCTCCTTCAACTTAAAAAATATATTTTAAAAAGTACAGCTGAACTTACACTCAATAGTTAAAGACTGAATACTTTCCTCACAAGATTGGAAATGATGCAAGAATTTCCAGAATCATCATTACACCAGTACTCATTCTAGTATGGGAGTGCCCATCAGTGCTCATGGTAAATCAAGATCTATCTATCAACTATCTCATCTAGATAGACAGATAGATAGTGTGTGTCATCTTATTTCCAATCCTGCAGTCATCACAGACCCTAAACTCAGCTTAGGGTGTGGCCTAGAGTTCACACAGAGGCATTATTCTAGAGAAGAACTGCCAGAGGCCCAGAGGAGCAGAGCATTCCCCAGCACCTCAGCCCTCAGGAACTCAGAGCCCCAGCTCAGTGAAGGACCCATGCCTGCCCAGGACCCTAGCTGATATGACACCTTACCTCCAGGGAACCAGGGAACCAGAGGCTGGCCCTGCAAAGCAGCTATGCTCGAGGTGACTAAGTTGATGGTATGTCCTGTCCTAGAACCATGGATAGTTGTGTCACCCCACCTCAGTACCAAACACTGAAGTGTCCCACCTGCCTGGATCTGAACTACTACTCCAGACTCTGAACTGCTGAGGCACCCTGACTTCCTGAGGAGTAAAGCAATTATTGTACTTCTTGCCCTCTAGAGCCTAAGCTGCAGCTGTGAAATGCCATTCCTGGGTGCTTGCTGTCACTGCATCTGGCCTATCTACCTGTGTTTTCTAAGAAAGACACTCTATAAATGATGACAAGGCAGGGAACCAGCAGTTAGCGTAATGGCTATGTCGCTGGACTCCCACGTTGTCGACCGCGGTTCACGTCCTGGACCCGGTGGCTTAGAACTCACGCCGGGCGCATGTGCGTACGTGCCCAAGATCCCGAGAGGAGAATGGAGGAGAAGGGATTGCGGCGTGACCATCCCCTCTGGGGGGTGATTTCTCGCTTTCTGTCTCTATGTCTCTCTCTGTCTGTCTGGCGAGCGCACGCGCCCTATAGCAAAAAGAAAAAAAAAAAACACCTCTCAAAATAAAAAAAAATAAAAAAAAAATGATGACAAGGCAAATGTTCCACCAAACATGAAAACATCCACAGTGACATAAGAAGCATGAAATAAGCATGAACATGACACCCTCAAAAAGATGCAATAATTTTCTAACAACTAACCTCAAGGAAATAGAAATTTATAAAGTGCCCGGAAAGGAACTCAAAATAATACTCTTGAAGAAACCTTTCAAAATAAAAGAAAATACAGATACATGATTCAATGAACTCGGGAAAAGTATTCATGGCCTAAGTGATAAATTCAATAAAATGATAGATACCATAAATAAGAATCAAGCAGAACTCGTTTTATTATATTATTATTAATTATTATCATTATTACTATTTATACATTCAATTGCTATACATCATTTAGCTTGCAAAGGGAATTTACCCAGCATGAAATATATGTCAGGCCAGTTAGTTGAGAATACTATACATGTCATCATCAATAGATAATAAACCAAGCAGAATTCTTGGCTCTCAATAATTCAATGAATATAGTAAAAATCTACAATTAAGAGTTTCAACAGCAGACAAGATCAAGTAGAAGAAAAATGTCTGCAAACTTGAAGAGAGATCCTGCTCAGAGGGGGAACAAAATTAAGAAAAGGTAAAAAAAGCCTGCGGAACTTCTAGATCATTATGCAAGTAAATATTTGCATTATGGGAGTTCCAGAAGAAGCAGCTATGAAAAAAGGTACAGAAAACTTATTTTTAAAAATAATTGCTGAAAACTTCCTAAGTCTCAGAAAAGAGATTGACACCCAAACCCCTATCAGAAGTCTCCAAAACAAGCTAATCTCAAAGAGGTCTTTGCCAATGCACATCAAAATTAAACTGTTGAAAGTCAAAGAAAAAATCTTCCAAGTGGCAATAAAAAAGCATCTTGTCGCATATAATGACATCTCCATATGGATTATCAGCAGATTTGTCATCAGGAAATTTTTGAACAAGTTTGTAAGAAGAGAAGAGAGGTGAAGGGAAGGGGCAAGATTCTTTCCATCACAGTTGTGGGAAGCAGAGGATCAAAATTTACTAAAAGACACTGGCCAGTGCCCTAGTGGTTATGGAAGTCATGGCTGGTTGTTTGGTTAGACTTCTGCCCTAGGACTAGAAAAACACCTGGCATATATGTGCATGTGTGGAGAATCCCAGCAGGATGCAGAAAGGCAGGGGAAAAGATCTGACGTGACCAGGCCCCAGTAGGGATGCTTTCTCTTTCTCCCTCTCTTTCCTTCTATTTCCCTGGAAGTCTTTCTCTGGGGAACACTTGTACACTCTGGCAATTAAAAAGAAAATTACTAAAATATAAAATAACTCAGGCAAAATATTTTGCTTTCCAAGTAAATACAAATTAGTGTGATTTGACATGACATGGGGGATATCTAAAAATAGCCTTAAAGACTTCAATAGAAAACAAATATTCTTGAGCATTTACCTTCTTTCCTGAAACTTCACTCTCATTTGACTGTATCTTCCGTGGAACTGTGACATGCAGAAATATTCCTTCAGACTCTGCAGGAAGAAAACAATTTCAGGGTTTGGTTTCTTGTTGCGGTATCAATAACCACCTCAGTGAAGCATGGCTTCTTCACCCGGAGGCCATGGTGGGCTCTAAAGCTGTAAGTAAGCTTAGCTGTCTGCGCCCACTCAACCTGGTTAACAGCTGTCACTAGCTCTTCAGTGTCACTTTGAAAGTGGCTGAAATACAAATAAAGAAACAGCTTCGGATACCGCAGTTCTGGAGTACCGGCCTGTTCCCTTGCAGAACCACCGAGGGGCCGGTTCCCTCGGAACCCCGAGCTGAGAGGTGCAGGCAAGTCCGCCGCCACCCACAAGCTCCCCTAGGGTAGACGGCGCTGAAACTGGGCGGTCTGCTAAGGTCCCGGAGTCACGCAGCCTGGCTTGGGAGACCCAGGAAGGGCGCAGCGGGGACACCTAACGACAGAATTTGCTCTGAGCAAACGGGGCGGAATCCCAGCCAGGCCTGTGGACTCACCCAGGTGGGTTTGCACACGCCCGAGCCCAGCGAGGAGGGCGAGGAGAAGGAACATGGCCCTGCTGAGCGCCGGGGTGGGAGCACCGCCGGGATCCAGCCGTTGGGCAGTCCCAGGGCTCGCGGGGCGGCCTGCACCTCGCGGGACGACAGCGTGTACACGTGTGGAGACCACACACACGTGTGTGTGTGCGCGCAGGGCTCTGTGGAGGCGAGGACTGAGTTGTTTAAACCCCTCGGCAGTGACACGACAGCAAAGAAGCACCATCCGCCTTTCTAGCAAAGTTCTTGGTCATTTCGTTTGGGGCAAGACAGTTTTCTGGCACTTTCTTTACCGTGTTGGAGCAGAAAGAGGAAAGTAGAAACGCTAGCTGTGATCACGGGCTGTCATCGCCCGCGATTTTCTACCTGCTGCTGCCACCTTGACCATTTCTTGTCTCAGAACTAAGAAGTCAAGAAGATGAAACTCGGTCCTGTTCCCCAACCGTGTACCTTTCTCACAGTACTAGACCCTAATCTGATGTAAGGGAGGGAAGAGCTTTAAAATGCAGCCCAACGTGTGGCCCAGAGGGTTCTTCTTAGCTCTGGCTAAGATGATAGAGAGGTTGAAGGACAGCGAGAGAGAGAGAGAACGGAAAAGCCACTCCACTGTGGAAGACCAGAGTTTGCAAATGTCTTCGACTTCAACTGCACATGTCCCAAATCCCATGCATGTTCCAGCCCACCTCAGCCACACCTTCTCCTGCCCCAGCAGACCCTATTGCAGGGACCAACAACTGCCAAAGATCTACAACTTGGATCTGCGGGGTCCTTCACACCTGGGGAACTGACAGCTCAGAAATGAAATTGTTACTAAAATAAGGGAGGCCGGAGATCATAACGGGCCAAAATAAGTTAGTGGCAGTGCAGACGAGGAAGTATCATGGTATTCTGTAAAGATTTACTGAAATGGAATTCCCATACCACACCATTCATTACACCCATTTTAGGGGTGCAGTTGAATTCTAGTGGATTGACAGTCATGTTTAGTTTCATTAGCACACAAAGAAAGCCTGTGCACTTCGGCCATCACCTCCCACCCCAGCAGCTTGTCATTTCTCATCTCCACTCTGAAAACAACCGATAAATTGGTTTTTGTCTTCAGAGCAGTCCCTGTTTTGGACACTTTGTACAAATTAATAATAAAGTGTATGTCTGTGACTGTGAACATTAGCACAAGGGTTTCGAGGGGTCATCTGTGTTGCAGCAATATCAGTGCATCACTCCTTTCTGTGGCTGTCATACACCTGTGTGTGGATATGCCGCATCTCATTTGCCCATTCACTGACTGATGGACATTTGGAAAAGGCAACTCTTGGCTTCTGTGATAAAAGTCTCCCACCGTGACCAGGAGCATCTTTTTGTTGTTTTGTTTTTATTCCCAGAGGGTACAAGTGCTCAACAATGAGAGAAACAGAAAGAGAGAAAGCACCCCCCGACAGCAGGTTGCCCTGACACAATTTTCTCTTCCCGTCATGATTCTGGGCATGCACACACGTGCCTAGCATGCTCTCAAGCCTTCAGGGCAGGGAACTGAACCTTGCTCGGCCATGTGGGATCTGGCTCCCAGTACACAGGGTTTACCCTCTGCACTACCAGGCTGGCCCCCAGCAGCTTTGTTTTTTGATGGAGACGCTGTAGGTCCTGGGCAAACAACACATGTGCTTATGGCTTCCTGGACCCACTGTGTCATACCATGAGGTTTGCAGAAGTGCACCCAGATCAGCAAGGGTATTGGAATATAGAGTTCAAGAACAAAAAACTCTTACCAGAAAAGCACTTTCAGGGACGACAAAGCAAGTCTGAGTTTCTCCAAAGCACAAACAAACAAACAAAAAATTCTACATCTCTATATACAGGAGGCCAAGGATGCATCACCAGAGAGTGAAGAATGTGCCTATGACCAAGAAATCAACTTGAGCAATTCCTTCAAGGTAGAACGGATGCTAGTGACTAGCTGGGGGTTCTGGGGTTGGCCTTATCCAGCAATCTGTTTTCATTTAAAATCCCAAAGCCTGGGGTCATCAGGGCAGGGGAGTCATGACAATGCAGGCCATGGTGCTCTGTCTTCGCACAGGAGTGGTCAGCACGGCCTCGAGCACCTGGGGCAGGCGCGGATGAGCACTGGGCAGGAGTATTTCTAGCTTGGCGTGTAACAGCCTGCAGGGCTGCTCTTTTACTAGAGGCTGATGGTGGCAGAAGAATCCATAGACACGAGCTTGCAGACTTTCAGTCACAGGATTTATTTTTGTCTGGAAAATGATCATATAAGGGAAATACATGGAAACAAAGGAGAATGCCCCAAACGCCAAATGGACCTGCAGAGGCTACAAAGAACTTGAGATTAAGAAAAAAGGAGTCAAGGACAAAAGGAAACTGACAAAGATGAATAATTATGACAGATTTTACAGTGATTATTATTTTTTGATAGGTTTTTGCTATAAGGCACATGTGCTCGCCAGAGAGACAGAGAAACAGAAAGTGAGAAATCGCCCCCCGGGGGGATGGCCATGCAGTCCCTTCTCCTCCATTCTCCTCTTGGGATCTTGGGCATGCATGTCTGGTGTAAGTTTAAGCCATCGGGTCCAGGACTCGAACTGCAGTCGACTACATGGGAGTCCAGCGACATAGCCATTACGCTAACTGCTGGTCCCATAAAGTGATTATTTTTTCAAATGCCTTTTTTTTTTTTTTACATCTACCGAGTTAATCATATTCCTTTCCCAGTCTAACATAGTAACATATGATTTTTAAGGTGGATTAACCTTATATTTCCTGGATAAAGCACATTGGGTCATGCTACCTTATTCTTTTTATGCAATGTTGAATTCACTTTGCTAAAATTTGATTGATATTTTCTTCAAATAAATTTAGAGAGATCTCGTGTACTTTTTTAAGCATGTTCATTTTTAGAGAGAGAAATGGCACCTCCAACAGTGTCTTCACTCTGTGACGTCCCCATCAGCCCTGCAGCCAGTCAAGATACCAGGCTGTTACCAAGTCTGTTGGTGCTAAAAAGTAACAGATCAAATATTCAAAAGTGAAATTTATTTGGAATTTAGAAATTCTAAGTTATATGACATCAGTTATTCAATAAATGTGAATTCTTCAAATCTTTAAAAAAAAAAAAAAAAAAAAAAAAACACAGCCCACTCTCCATACACTGGTGGCACAGGTTCTACCTCAAGGTGACTACAGTTATATGAATCTACACATGTGATCAAGAAACAGAACTGCTGGAACCAGCAGTTGGTGTAATGGCTCTGTCGCTGGACTCCCATGTAGTCAAATGCAGTTTGAGTCTCGGACCCGGTAGCTTAAACTCATGCCGAATGTATGTATGTGTGTGCCCAAGATCCTGAGAGAATGGAGGAGAAGGAATTGTGGTGTGGCCATCCCCCCTGGGGGTGATTCTCGCTTTCTGTCTCTCTGTCTCTGTCTGGAGAGTGCATGTGCCCTATAGCAAAAACCTCTCCAAAAAAAATAAAAATACAGCATTGTACCCACACACCCCCATCCCTACAATGTATGAGTATAACTGGTGAAGTCTGAACTTGCTCCATGGGTTGTATCATTGTTAATTTCCTGGCTTTTGTATTAGAGTGTTTATAAACAAGATGTGACCACACAGTGGATGTTGAGTAGAGTACGTGGAGAAGGCACCATGGTGGTGCAGGTACTTAGTCACATGAGAGGGCTTCAAGTTCTGCCCCAGGTCTCTAAGACCAGAACCTCAGTTCTAGCTATTCTTTTAAGGAAGAAGTGATGCAGGCCAGTAGGTGGTGTGGTGGTTAAGGTGCTGGACTCCCACATGGCTGACTGCAGTTTGCATCCCAGACCTGGTGGCTTGCTCTTTCACTTTCTCCCTCTCTTTCTCTGGTGAATGCACTTGCCCTGTAGCAAGTTAAAAAATAACAATTATGATAAATAAAATTAAATCAATAATTATTTTTTAAAAAGAAAAGAAAGAAAAAAGTAATGCTACCAATGGTCTAGGCTGCTTTTCCTCTCTGTGTGTCAAAGCCGGGGTTGGAGGGAGAGGAACCATGGGTATGGGAGAGGTACAGCTGTAGGTGGGAGCAGTTAGCATGGTCAGGGGCATCTGAGGACAGGCGGCAGCAGTGAACTGTGGAATGTTTTCAGCCTCAAATGTAGTAGCCTCCCCAGGCTAAAGAGAGACAAAGGGACCAGCTGCAGCGGCACAGGCAGTAGGGCCCTCAGTCTAAATCCAGGGTCCACACGAACACGCTGCGTGTGCCCACGTGCACGTGTGGCCCTGACTGGTCAGAAGGCTGCAGAAGATCATGGTATGGTGAGACACTGTCAAGGGTACCTCTCTCCAAGGAAGGAAGGAAGGAAGGTTAAAAGGAATAATAAAAGAGGCAACACTGCTTATTTGCTACTAAAGAACCACAGTCAGAAGAAGAATCCATAGGCACAAGTTTGCGTTCTTTCAGTCATAGGATTTATTTCAGTCTGTGAAATTGAGAGTGTAAGCCATGACAATTTTTATTTCCATTCTTGGATGAGGCCAGTTAATGGTGAGTCTCTTGGTAATATCTTTTCTCCAACACATGGCTTTACAATATTATCACTTAGCTACTGTTGTAAAAGAAATAAAGTAAAATGAATTTTCATTGTTAATAAAAATTGTCTACGTTTACTAGGCAACTACATGTGTAACAACAAATTAGGGTGATCAGGCACTGGGTATACCATCACCATCTGTGCCTGTGATCCAAGAAATACATAAGCCAAACTCTCCTTTTCATGAATATAGTTTGTGAGCACTACTTTAAGAAGAAAGGTATGGTGGGGACCAGCAGATGGCATAATGGTTATGTGTCACTGGACTCCCACATAGTTGACCGTAGTTCGAGTCCCAGACCTGGCAGCTTAAAACTCATACCAGGTGCATGTATGTTCATGCCCAGAATCCCGAGAGGAAAATGTAGAAGGGACTGTGGTGTAGCCATTCCCCCGGGGGGTGGGGGGGATTTCTGACTTCCTGTCTCTCTGGCAAGCACACATGCCCTACAGCAAAAATCTCTCACACACACACAAAAAAGATATGAATGGGTATTTTATATATATATATATATATATATATATATATATATATATATATATATAATTCACAGTCTGTAAACACTGCATGGTAAAAGAGGATTAACGAGTTAACAGAAAAGAACAATATAAACATGTGAAGAATTGGAACAGAGTTACTATTAATTTATCCTTTTTAATTTTTTTTTTTTTTGAGAGGTTTTTTGCTATAGGGCGCGTGCGCTCGCCAGACAGAGAGAGACATAGAGACAGAAAGCGAGAAATCACCCCCCAGAGGGGATGGTCACGCCGCAATCCCTTCTCCTCCATTCTCCTCTCGGGATCTTGGGCACGTACGCACACGCGCCCGGCGTGAGTTCTAAGCCACCGGGTCCGGGACATGAACCGCGGTCGACTACGTGGGAGTCCAGCGACATAGCCATTACGCTAACTGCTGGTTCCCTCCTTTTTAATTTTTTTAAAGAGGATTGCCACTCTGCAATCCTTTCTCATCCATTTTCCTCCTGGGATTTTGGGCACAGACACACACACACACACACACACATGTCTGGCATGATTTTCAAACCACTGGATCTGGAACTCGAACCACAGTCAGCCATGTGGGAGTCCAGAGACATAACCACTATGCCCTCTGCTGGCCCCCAACTGCCTGTTTTTATCTGCAGAGGAAGAGTGTTCCCACAAGCACTCTGTGCATTTCCTACAGGTGTCCAACAGACAGAAGTTGAAAACCAAACTCACTCTTTGTCTTTCCATTTCTTCACCTCAACACCAGCCTGGGTCTTCCCTTACTTTCCAGTGTGTCATTGGTAAAAGGTGTCACTACCCATTCTGTAGGAGAGGCTGGGGTCTTTGCAGTTCTCTCTTTTAGTCTAACCCAGACACACCCATCCAGTCAGTGCCCCAGTAGAATGTATCTCTGACAAATATCTCCAAGTATTTTTGGACTTTTTTCTATCTAGTCCTGCCCTCCTCACACCTTCCCTGGGAATCCAGCAGTTTCTTGTATTTCTTTCCAGTCCCAACTGATTCCACTTTCTCCTACATCATCCCAGTGAAAACTGTAAAATTCACACCACGTCAGGCCAGATGCCTGTACTATTCCTGAGAAACACTTGATGTCACCGTTCACATATGAGAAAACGTAAGGCTGTCATGGCTTACCACTTGTGGTGGCTCAAGGCCATCTATGCAGATTTTTTCTCTCAATATTCGTAAATTTAAAATGAATTTTAAGAAATATTAAGAGTACAAATTTTGGGAACCCAGAGGCTTGTTTTTATGTTTTAGTCACGCCATCTTCCTGCATTCTATCAATAAACACATTACTCAGCACTTTTCCTTGCACTCTGCGTCCAACCATTCTGCTGATTCCCCATCAAATTTTTTTTTTTTTTTTTTTTTTTTTTTTTTTTTGCTATAGGGTGCGTGCGCTCGCCAGAGAGACAGAGAGACAGAAAGCAAGAAATCATCCCCCAGAGGGGATGGTCACACCGCAATCCCTTCTCCTCCATTCTCCTCTCGGGATCTTGGGCACACACGCACACGCGCCCAGCATGAGTTTTAAGCCACCGGGTCTGGGAAGCGAACCGCGGTCGACTATGTGGGAGTCCAGCGACATAGCCATTATGCTAACTGCTGGTTCCCTCCCCTTCAAAATTTATCCGGAAGACCATCTTTACCACACCAGACTGAGATACTGACTTTTCTCACCCGGATTATGATAGTAGGTTTTCCATTTCTACTCCTGTCATCGTGCAAACTGTTTCCAACAACCCTACCTTTCCTACGTAAGTCATGTGCTTCAAATCTAACTCCTGTCGTCATCCCTCTCTTTCACTCTGAGCAAAAGAGAGATGGCCTTGAAGACCTCCACGACCCTACATAAGTTTTACTTTTCTGACCGAATCACAGTTACAGTCCTCTTGCTAATTCTGCTCCAGAAAAATCAACAGCCCTATTATTCACCAAATATTCTTGACTTATTTTTGTATCAGATGACCCATGTGTCTGAAACCCTACTGCCCAGGTGTATGCATGGATAATCTGTCAGCTCTAGGTCTGCGTAGGGCAGATTTGATTTGCAGCGGAAATTAGAAAACTCTTGTGTTTATCTCTAGGGAAGTATGAATACCTGATTTTAACTTTTTGCCATAAAAGGGAAGCAGATCTTCTGATAGGATGCTTAAAATTTAAAGTGAGAGGGGGTCCTGATGTTGGCACATGCTAAAACGCAGCTCTGTGTGGCCGATCCACATTGGAACATTTCCAGTTCACCTCTGGAGACCTCCTGAGAACTCTGGGCATGTGTGTGTCTTCATCCAAAGAGGGCTGAAAACAGGGGTGGATTGCAGCCCTGAGGCCCTGGTGGGGCGGCTATCTCTCTGTCTCTCCGGCTCATGGGAAGAATTAAATAAATAGACTTTTTGAAATATTAAAAATAAAGAACTCTGAAACATTTTTCTCTCACTAAGCATCAGTGTTTGGTGATAGACAAGGAAATGAAAACCCACTGATTAACTATCATTTAAAGTCAGATATGTGAAAATGGCGGGTGTCTGGTCAAGTGAACTGTTGGTCTCACTCTTGTTTGATATTTTCAGCTTTTTCATTTATTCGCAGTAATAGACCTAACATGTCATCACTATTTCTTTACGTATACAAATCAGAACTTAGAATAATGTATATGCATGACAATTTTTTCTCACTTAAATTGAAAATAGTCTATATGCCTTGGAAGGAGAATGCCTTTAGAATTTAATATAAATTCCATTCTTCATCTTCGGCCAATTATCAGGATATGTGTGTCAAGAGTGTGGCATTCAAGAATTCTAACTCTGGAGTCTGACTGCCTTAATTTAAACCCCACCTTGAAGACTTACTAAAATCCTATACACATGAGGAATTATATAAATCTCATGTCCACTTTCGCATTTCTAATATAAAATAACCATACCTAGGAAGTTATAAGGAGAAAAGAATGTAAATGTGGGAGAAAATGTGTGCAAATATACCAATTAGTACCTTAAATGAGGGAGAAAAAGTATAAGTGTTCATAAATACTTTGAAAGATATATTTTTAAAGAGAGATTTCTGCTATAGGGTGTGTACACTTGCCGGAGAGACAGAGAGAGAGAAAGAAAGTGAGTAATCACGCCCCTAGGGAGGGATGGCCACACCACAATCCCTTTTCCTCCATTCTCCTCCTTTCAGGATTTTGGGCATTCATGCACACACGTCTGGTTTGAGTTTTAAGCCACTGGGTCCAGGACTTGAACTGTGGTTAACTACGTGGAGTCCAGTGACATAACCACTACTCCATCTGCTGGTCTCATTAAAAGATATTTTTACCTTGTTTAAAGACATTTCATATCACAAAAATGTTGCTTAATATATCTCTTGCTAATATTAGATAACCTTAAACATTTTAAAACTAATATAAAACAAAACATCAAATTTAGTCTTTGTTTTAATTTATAACATTAATCAATAAAGTTAAGAATCATTATATGGGAATAATAGTTTTCTAATACTGAGATATTGTTAGAAATTTTATGAGCTACTTTATGAATTACATCATTCTTTCTATATTTTGATTCTATAAACTCACCTTTAACTCTATGACTGGCTGTTGTCACTACAGCTGTTACAATTGCTGTCTTCTGATAAAGATCTGTACAAAAGTGATAGCATTGTTTTTAGGGTTGGCAAGCACTTTAATTTTGAGCAAAGTCAAGAAAAAAAAAGCTAGATCTGGGCTATTAATCAATCGATATGCACCATTTTCCACTTTCTTACCCATATTCCAGTATTTCCTCTTTTTCTAATGTTAGTGTAACTTTAAAGAATATTTATTATTTGTTGACGGCTTCAAATTAAAAATCAATCCATTATTTTGTCTACATGGAAGATAACATGAGCTACACAGATGACAGTGCTTCTCCAAAGTAAAATAATTAAATTCCTACATTATCATCTAACGATAATATTCCTATCAAGTAACTTTATACACAGCTAGGTATTTGGGCTATAAATTTAACTTCATTAAAGAGACTCCAATGAGGTTTCTGGGTCTTATTAAACAATTGGATTGTTGGAAAAGTCAAGGCATATTTTTCTGTTCTTTGCAAAAATTCATCATGACTTTTCTGACAACCCAATAAATGGAACCATTCTGTGGTATGTCTACACCTCCCCTGCCCTCTGGAGTACTCCGACCCACACAGTCCCTGTTGAAGAGGCCAGTCATATGGTCCAGGCTCCCACTGCATGGCTACAACCGCTTAGCCAGAGGTGATGAGGTCGGGCGTGGTCAGGGTGAAGACCTAACTCGGGGCTGCAGGTCCAGGCAGGCCCCGGGGAAGCGTAGGCGCTCTGACCACCTATTTCCTTCTGTCTCCGGAAAATAGCACTAAGAGGCACTGGCTACCGAAAGACCGTTGGCATTTGGTTTGAAAACAGATACAGGAAGGGTTGATATACATTTTCGGGGCCAAATGCAAGCAGACCATCATCATCCAAGCAACTCTTCAGACTTTTCCAAGACACGTCCGGTGACAGCACAGGAAGACATGCCAGCCGTCAGCCAACTCAGTCTACTTATCACAGTTTGAGGGTTTCATAAATATCCATATTAACAATCAGGAACATGACCCTGAATTAACTAGTTACTGCTCACCTTTTGACAAGTAACATGAACTACCCTGGGAAACCGAGGTGTTCACGGAAATTTTACAGCATCATTCTATCTCCATCCACACAAGTGAGGAACGGAAAACCATTTTCCTTCGGCATGGAACAAGACTCACTCACGTACCCTCCCTTCTACCCTGGCCGGGCCCTGAACAGCGGCTGAGCCAGTTGTGGCTTGTGTTGGTGTGACGGCGGAGGGAAGAACGGAACAGGGACCTTACGACGGTTCAAATACAGAACAACACTCATTGTGTGCAGTGTGTGGCGTGCCCTTCTGTTTTCCCCGTCATTCCATGAGATCTACTTTTCCCCACCTTCCATATAGTCTATTCACAAAATCTGCTTCCCTGTCCCTACTGATCTCCTTGGCAGGATTGTCTTCCAGTACAGGGAAAATGGGGATGTTGGCAATACCCCCTAAGTCCTCTCTAACCAGTATGACATTATATTTTAAGGAAACTGAAAATTTCCTGAAGAATTTCAATTGTCCCTGGCCCTGGTGGAACATGAAGTTTACCTAACTGACTGAAGGAAAAAAAAAAAAAAAAAAAGCTTTGGCAAACACTGAGACTATCTTACTCAATACTTCTAAACATTATCCCAACTCATCCCAGCCTCCCTACCTGTAATATTCTTAATTGCATTCGAATTCTTTCTATCATTCATTTTTAATATTAAATATTGACACTGTTTACTTACTCGCTGTGTACTGTTCCTTCTTTGTTCCAGAATCCCTTCATATCTTTCCATTTAAAAACAATGATGGTAGTTAAAATGAGGATAGGTAGAAATATATACAAACTGATCAAAAGGCCGTTTTTTTGAGAAGCAGCACGTTGTTTTGGAAACAAGGGCATTGTTTTAACTGAAAACGTAAGGATATTTTTTAATTATTTTAAATTATATTCAAACTATACTAGTAGTTTCCATTTAAAATTTGAACTACAAATAATATAGACACAGAATGAATATGTTTTAATGCAATAGTCTTCCAACCTCCCATGACTGTGCCCCAAAGTACAGTATAAGTCAATACATTTACACATTAACACTGGCAATGTTCAGTGCTTGACATGTACAATATTGTTTATGTATATTTATTTATGATCTCCTTTTTATAGTTAATCTTATGTGATATATGGGGTTTCTTTAAAAAGTTTGTGACAATATATTATGAAAAAAAACTGTGCTCAGATTCTAAAATAATTTGGTACCAATATAAATTCATACTTAAATTCCATTTTACCAAGAATTTTTCTCTTATTCTAACTCATTTTATTTTATCATATAGTTGTGTATAAATTGATACTTAAAACCCATACATTTTTAAGTCTCAATTAGATCCTCTACTCTTAAAAATAGAAAAAAAAAGTCTTAAAAATGATTTTATGAAAAACTATTGACATATTTGGGGGTTACCTAAAAAAAATAATGGTAGAGACCAGCAGATGGTGTAATGGTTCTATCACTGGACTCTCTCGTAGTTGACCGTAGTTCGAGTCCTGAACCCAGAGGCTTAAAACGCATGCTGGGCATGTGTGCGTGCGTGCCCAAGATCCCAAGAAGACAGTGAAGAAGGGACTGTGGTGTGGCAATCCCCCCAGGAGGTGATTTCTCACTTTCTGTCTCTTTCTCTTTCTGTGTTTCTCTGGCAACTGCATGTTTACTATAGCAAAAATATCTGTAAAAAAGTTAGTAATAGCACAATAGGTTAAATTTCAATATGTAATATACAGTAATTGTTTTGTAATTTTGACTCTATTATTTAGAAAAATAGATATCCCTATAGGTGCTAGAATGTGTACAATGTCTAAGAGAATTAGAGAGAAAATGAAATCTCTAGAAACTTGATCCAATTAACAAAAGAAATAAACTAGATGGCTAAAATGCCAATCAAAATTACCACCAAAAATAGCTAGTATGATATCAAATATAAATGAATTTTTAAAAAACGAATTGTTAAGTGTAAAACACATACACAGACAATCCAGTTATATGTTGATTGGAGGTATTTTACCTAAATGAAAGTGGTTCAGGATGTACTACATACTAGAAAGAAAAATATTTGGCAAGCATATTCAAAACTACTGACATTGGGGACCAGCAGGTGGTGTGGTGGTTAAGGCACTGGTCACTCCAACATGGCTGACCACAGTTCAAGTCCTGAACCTGGTGGTTTGCTTTCTCACCTTCTCTCTCTCTTTCTGTTCAAATTAAAAAAAGTAAAAGAAAAAAAAGATACAATTTGGTTGTGAACTAAAACATAACACTATACAACATCCTCAAAATACACATACTATCCAATAAAAGCACTATTTTTCCTATCATGTAATTATACCTATGCAAAAAATCTCTGCTACAGGACCAGTAACATTCTGGAAATCATGGTTGAATTTAAAGAAAGGCCTTATAAAATTTCCCTTGTAGATTATCATTAAAAGTGTTCATATATGCCCAATCTGGTGGTGTAGTTGGCTGCAGACTGAACTGCAGCACAGGAAGTCACATGGCTGTGGGTTTGAATCCCCGAGAGGGCTTGAACGCATGCCAGCTGCATGAATGCCCAGAATCCTGACAAGCTGGACGGCTGAGGAAAGGGGGCGAAGGCACATGAACCCCTCTCAAGGGTGTCTCTCTCTCTGTCTCTCTCTCTTTCTGTTCCTTGTGTACACCACATGCTCTCTTACATGAACAACAAATAATCTTACAAAATAAAAATAATAAGTGAACTGATCATTTTGATTGATTGTATGATCTATTAGGTCTTTGTGAAAGTCATGACATATTTTTCTATGGTTTTCTATGCAAAAATGCATCATGACTTTCCCAAGAACCCAGTAGAACAACATTGTCCACTATAACAGCCAATAGCCACAAAGAGCTACTTAAGTTTAAATTAAATTAAGGAAAATAAAATTGGAGTTTCAGTTCCTGAATTGCACTATCTGCATATCAGGTACTTGGCAGCCACAGAGGAAAGAGGAGACGCAGACCATGTCTGAGAGTCAGAAAGCTCCATGGGAACACACTTTTCTGGGCACTGACCGATTGGACGCCAAAACCCGTCATTGACACTTCCTCCTGGTGACGATGGTGTTGGGTCACAATCTGGAGGAGAATAGCCTTTATCACAGTGACAATTGAAAAGAGTATTGCAAACCTAAAACAAAAAAAAAACAAATTAAAAAATAACATTAGCATGCAACATAAAGTTAAATGCATCATTTGTGATTGTTAGTCAATATAATTACTAAGATAATGTGATTCTGCATATGAGTCATTTTATTTTAACATGAAAAATACTTTTATTTAATGAAAAAGCACTAGAATGAAGGTCCATGTGTTATCTTTTCAAAATCGGAGCACGGAGTCAAGAAATAAGTTCATGCAATAATGAAATAAGAAAGGAAATTAAAATTAGATAAGAAAGGAAAAAAAAAAGAAATAAAAAATGTTAATATATAGCATGCAAGTGCTTTGGCGGATACTTCTGATGCATGGTAGGCAGAATAGTCACTATTTTAAAAAATTATTTTGTAAGACATGAAACATCAGTATGTCAAAAGACACTCTCACTAGCCACAATGGTAAATTCAAATGCACATTTTAGTGAAAACATGGCTGACTAGAGGTGTCTAAAACACTTTACTCCCACAAGAAAGAACCAAAATCCAAGAGTAAACATCTGATATCTGCTTAGAGTAATTGAGCAGAGAATCGGCATGGATGCAATGGTGCACAGAGACTCGGGACAGACTTACAGACAGGGATAGAGGCACCCTGTACCTACCACTCCTCCACCCATCAGAAGCACCTTAGGACAAAGAACTTCTACAAGCAAAGAAAAGGGGAGTAGGACACCCCTGGCAGTCACCATCGATGCCACAGACACCTGAAGTATTTGCTGCTGGAAAACCCTCTAGCCATCACAGGCCCTGAGTCCAGACAGTACAAATTATCCCACAACTCAAGAGCAGGAGCCCAGCCCACGTTCTACCAATGCCTTCTTGAGTCCCTGCCACCTGGGGCCTATGCCAAACACGTCAGCATCGATAACAGCCTGCCCGTCCGATACCCACCAAGACAGGCCTTTAGCCTGTGCCTAGCCACCCACCAGTGCCAGGAGGGGCTCTGCTCACCCACAGCTATTGAAACAGCCCAGTGTCCCACCTTCAGCCTCAAAAGCCCCCAGAGACGCAGGAGCAACTCCACACAGCCACAGACTGCCCTTGCCTCCAGAGCAGCCAGGTCTGAGCTGACAGACCAGCCACACCAATCTCTGCAGCACAGACCCCTGAAGCACCCACAGATGTCCCTGATGCTGAATACCTGGGAGGAAACTGCACAGAGAATACGCTACTGTGTATACCCAGAACCAAAGTCAGTACACCCTACCCAGCTGATATCACAGGGCCTGTCTCCAGGAGAAAGTCGTTCACCACGAAACACACCATAAAATTAGTGGAGGCAACTGTCTCACCACATGCACAGATATCAACACAGAGATAAGCACATACTCAGAGATAGAGAAACAGAGAGACAGAGAGATGGAGACAAAGAATCAAAAGCCAGATAAAGGCACAACAGAAAGAATAAACTGCTGATCAGTATTCCTCACGCATATAGACACAACAATCCTCAGCAAAATATTAGCAAACTGAATCCAAATCACATCAAAGATTATACACTTTGTTCAATTGGATCTAAGGGAGGAATGAAAGGATAGTTCAATATATGCACAATGGGGAAAGCAGATGACATGGCAGTTATGTCTCTGGACTCCCACATGGCTGATCAAGGTTCAAGTCCCACACCCAGTTGCTTGAAAATCACTCCAGGCACATGTGAGTGCATGCCCAATATCCTGGGAGGAGAATGGAAGAGAAGGGACATGGCCACCCTTCCCCCAGGGGGTGATTTCTCACTTTCCCTTCCACAGTGTCTGTCTTTCTCACTCTCTGATTTTATGGCAAAAATCTCTTTAAAAAGTTATACACACATATACACACACACACAAACACACACACACACGCAATGAATATGATGTGCCACATCAGCAAAATGAAGGACAAAAAACATGCAGTTACCTCAATACACACCAAAAAAGCATTCAATAAAATAAAACATCCCTTCATCGTAAAAGCTCTCAAAAAATTATGTACAGAAGGCATGTACCTCAACACAGGAAGAGTCAAATATGACAAGCTCACAGGCAACATCATACTGCGCAGAGAAAATTGTAAAAGTTGTAAGAAGACAGTAGTATCATCACTATCACTTTTATGCAACCTAGTACTGGAAATGCTAGCCAGCGGAATTAGGCACAAAAAGAAGAGAGTTAACTTGCCCTTGTTAGCAAACAACATGATAATTTATACAAAACAACTCAGCCAGGTCTGTAATACGGCGGGTAAGTGCTACGTAGAGAAAGCGGCATCCTACATGGTTCACCAGGGTTGGAGTCTCAGTCTGGTGGTTTGGAAAGCATGCTTGCCAACATCCAAGATCCTGGTCAGATGGAAAACGGAAGAAAAATGGACTGGAACTTGACCAGGCCCCTTTAGGGGGTGCTTTCCTCTCTACCACCCTCCTCTTTCACTCTCTCTTTTGTGTACATGCAAGTATCTTCTAGCATAAAAAAGCACAAAACCTAAATATTCCACCAAAAACTCCTCGAAATTACAAACATATTAGGTAAAAGTTACAGGCCATAAAATCAACGTATAAACATGATTAATGATATTTTAAGAGAGGTTTTTTGCTATAGGGCACATGTGCTTGCCGAAGACACAGAGATAGAGAGACAGAAAGAGAGAAGTTGCCCCCCCTCCCCAAGGGAGGATCGCAATGCCACAATCCCTTCTCCATTCTCCTCTCAGGATTCTGGACATGCATGTACACATGCCTGGTGTGAGTTTTAAACCACCAGGTCCAAGAGTCAAATTGTGATCGACTTGGGGGAGTCCAGCAATGTAACCATTACACCATCTGCTGGTCCCCTGAGTAGTGATTTTATATACCAAAAGTGAATTCGCTTAAAATGTCAAGAAAGCAATTACATTTATGATCGGTACAAAAATAATAAATAAAACAAAAAATGAAAACTATAAAATAGCAATGAAAGAGAAGACAGAAAAGAAATGGAAAGATATTTCTTGTTCAAAGAATGAAAGAAGTAATATTTTTAGTGTCCATACTACCCAAAATGACCTACAGGTTCAATGCAACCTCTACAAAAATATCAGTAACATTCTTCACAGAAATAGAAAAAGGATATTTGTATAGAATCACAAAAATCCCTATAGCTAAAGCAATCCAATGAAACAATAACAAAGCTGTAGATATCATAATACCTAACTGAAAATATACACCAAGATACAGTAACCCAAACATCATGGTATAACCATAAAAACAGACACATAGACCAAAAATATAGACCAGATAACTCAGAAATAAATTCAGATGCATCAATACAACCATCTGATTTTTGATCAGGATGGAATGAACATTCACTGAGGGTAAAAACAGTCTCTTCAACAAAACATTCTTGAAAAAAAAAAATAGGTACACAGGACTGGATGGAGGCACAGCTAAAAAATGACATTCTTTAATCCTGAGCCACATGGGAAGATTCCAGGCTCATACCCAGAAAACCTCCCTGCATTTCCTGGGTACATATATGTCCATGATCTGAGGTTGGTTGAAATTTTGGATCAATCATGGTATCAAGAGTTGGGATGTTGCTCATGGAACAACTAGATAAATAATCTTTGACAGAATTGTGTTCATATACAGAAGAATGAAATTAGACCCTTATATCTCAGCACTACAAAAATCAACTCAAAATGGGTTAAAGACTTAAATATGACTAAAAACTATGAAGTTAAGAAAGCATAAAGGAAATGCTTCCTGACATTGTTGTGGGTAGAGTTTTGGAGTAAGACTTTAAAAGCACAGTCAAAAAAAGCAAATATAGAACAATAGGATTATATCAAACTAAAAAGTTTCTGCAGGGCTAGCAGTTGGCACAGAGGTTAAAGCAGCTGGATCCCAACAGTGTGGTTCAAAAGTACTGGACCCGGCAGTGTGAAGACCATGTCAGGCATGTGTGTGCATGCCCAAAATCCCAAGAGAATGGAGAAGAAAGGATTGTGGCTTAGCCAACCCCTCTGGGGAAGGGGGTTGCTTTCTCACCTTCCCCTTTCTCCTACTTTCCCTCTTGCAAGCACATGCATCCTATAGCAAAATAAATAAATAGTTTTCTGCTGAGCAAAATAAATAATTAACAGGGTGAACAAATATCCTACAAAGTGGGAGAAAATATTTATAAAGTGTACAGCAGACAAAGAATTTATAACTAGAATATACAAGGAACATTCTAGACCACACAGAAGACAGAATATCTGAACTAAGGCAAAACCTTTGACTTAGATAAAACTAAGACAAAACCTTTGACTTAGATAAAACCACCAAAATAATGAAAAATATAATTTTAAAAAATGAAGACAACATATGGGAAATACTGGACACTATCAAATGCCCAAATATCCAAAAAATATGTATTTTGGAAGACAAAGAATCAGATAGGGGCATAGAAGAACTATTCCATAAAACATTTGCAGAAAACTTCCCAAGCCTAGAGAAGCATTCAGTCATCCAGACCCAAGAAATACAAAGGACCCCAAACAGAATCAACATAAGAACATCCTCTCTATGGCATATCATAGCCAGAATGGTGAAAATCTCAAACAAAGATAAGATTCTAAAAATGGGAAGACAAAAACATCAAGTCACTTACAAAGGCTACTCTATTAGGCTCATATCAGACCTCTCAACCAAAACAATTCAGGCAAGAAAAGAATGGAAAGACATACTCAAAATACTGAAAGTAAAACAATTTTAGCCAAGACTATTATACCCAGCAAAATTATCCTTCAAGTGGGAATAATAAAATCATCAACTGATGTAGAAAAGTATTTGATTAAAATACAACATATATTCATGATTAAAACTTTCAGCAAAATAGGTAGTGAAGGGACATTTCTCAAAACTATAAAAGCCATGGGAAAAGCTAAAATCTTTTCCACTAAAAATCAGAACAAGACAAGCCTGCCTACTCTCTACTCCTTTTCAATATAATACTGGAAGTCTTTGCCAATTTAACTAGACAAGAAAAGGCATCCAAATAGGAAAAGAAGAAGTGAATGTATCTCTATTTGCAAATGACATGTTTATATACATAGTAAACCCCAAAAGAATTCAGAAAAGAAAACTTCTGGAGACAAGCAGTTGGCATAATGGCTACATCGCTGGACTCCATGTAGTTGCCCGCAGTTCAAGTCCCATACCTGGTAGCTTAAACTCCCGCTGGGTGCATGTGTGTGTATGCCCAAGATCCTGAGAGGGGAATGGAAGAGAAGGGATTGTGACATGGCCATCCCCTCTGGGGTGGGGGAGCGGGGTGTGATTTCTCACTTTCTGTTTCTCTATCTCTCTCTGTCTTTCTGGCAAGCACATTCACCCTATAGCAAAAACCTCTCAAAAAAATTTTAACATTGCTTGAAAGTCCAAAAATGAGTGACTTTTTGAATATAGTATGAAAGATTCACACAGGAAAATAAATTTAAGCATCCAAAGAATTTAAAAGATCTGAATGGATAGTAAATTAATTTCATAAAAATATTAGATTATAAGCTATGTGTATAACATAAATATATTACATGCTTATAAATATATGTAAGTGTATATATTTCATTTGTTTCAGGGCATGTGCACTCACTGGAAGGAGACACAGAGATGGGGGAGAAGAGTCATCCCCAGGAGAGATAGTCATACTACAATCCCTTTTCCTCTATTCTCCTCCTGGGACTTTGGACATGCACACACATATGCCCAGCATGTTTTCAAGCTACTGGGATTGAGACTCAAACCATGGTCAGCCATGTAGGAGTCCAGTGCCTTAACCACCATACCACCTGCTAGCCCCATATTTTTTAATAATAAGCATTTTCCATGAACTTTTGAACACTGATTATATTAATTTACAAATTATGCTTCGTGTTCCATTTTTGTACAAAGATCAAAGTTTATGAGGTCCATAATGATCTAAGTGATCTAAATGATATTTATTTTATATAAATAATGGACTCCTCTTTTCCTTATGCTATCATTTGAATATGTCCCTCCAAAATTCATGTGTCCGGTTGCTGTAAGAGATTAAGAGGGTGAAAATTTGATCCCATTATGGTGTTGAAAGCTGGGACCCATTGAGAGATATAAGTATTAAGGTCATTAGGGCAGGGCCCCATGAGTGAGTTGTGTTGTTTGTAAGGAGAGGCAATGAGTCCAAAACCAAGACCCACTCACAGATACCGGACGCTGCTCTCGCCCTCTAAGGTGATGCCTCAGAACTCAACTATACTCTCCCCCAACACACACACCAGAACTGCCCCTGAACTTTGGGCCTCCAAGCCTTGAGCTGAATAAATCTCTACTTTCATAAATCACATATTTTCTGTTATTAGCAACAAAATGGACAAAACACCTTAACTGTAATTTTCCAAAAGCAATGTCAACACTGGATAATTCTGAGCCTTATTATTATTCTGGAAAATGTTAGTGACATGGATTAAAATAAATACATTTAATGAGAGAGTAACTATTACATACCCCATGACCCTGGCATTTCTCTGTTGAGTTGCAAGCTGGTCTCTTTGCATAGTGACTGAGAAGTTTGCAAACTCCACTTTGACAAAACTACAGCAACCAATAACAAAAATTTTAAATGTAAAGTCAAGAAGTGAGAAGTCATATTTGGTAAAAAATACTATATATATATATATATATATATATATATATATATCACATGCACAACATATGTTTGAGAATATACACAACAAGATGAGCTGAGTCTCACAACATGATCATTCTGATCAAAGAACTGGAAGGAAATATCAAAATGGCAAGGTATTATGCTATAAAATAGGACATTGCAAATGAAATACCATTTTCCCTTAAGGAAAAAGATGTATACATTTCTTGTTACAAATTGTTGCAAAAACCAGAACTTCCAGCTTACTAACCATTTGTAATACCTTAGCACTTTAATGCGGCTTTGTATTATAAACCCAACTAGACCCTGAGAAGCAGATTATTTTTAAACTCATTTTATGTTTGATTAAAACTACTGATAAATTTACACTTAAGGTGATACCCTGAGTTATTGATAGGACCAGTTTTCAGTGTAAGAGTTGCTGTATTCACAGATCTCAGGGAACGATGCTAAATGCCAACATTCTGTCATTTTTAGGTTTTCTCTCTATGATTAATGATAAAACCTCTTGTCTTTTCACCTTAACAGTGTAACCTGGAGCAAGTTATTGAATCCTTCCTTACCTCAGTTATCTTTGAATTTAGGATATTAAGTAGACTATCTCACACAGCGTGGAATAAAACATTTTGTTACATAAAAGTGAACAAATGCAGTGTCTTACAGAGAAAAATTCCTGAGTACAGTTTAACCCTCTGTGTAGGGTTTTTTGGTTCAGTAATAATGCTTTGTAATTGCCAGTGTAGAGTCTGTCTTCCATATTTTTTATTAAATCTCAGGTTATAAATGGATTTGAAGGCTATAGATACCACAATATTTGATCTTATAATTTATCCCAAAGGGCTCTATTGTTTTACCTATTACAAATCTATCTGGATTAAAACACAAAGACCATCCTAAATTGGGAAGGTCCGGTAAGGCAACTTAAGCCAACAGCATGTTCTATGCTTTAGTAGAAATTGCAACTCAAAGAATTTCTAATCCAAGAGTAAAAATGTGCTTCAAAGGTTTTGTCCTGGTTTTTGCTTAGCAAGATACTTCAATGCCATTAAAGAGCATTTGCAAATATGATTTTAGAAAGAAATAGTATATTCAATTTTACATATGCAATAATAGTTCATCAGCTTATAATTGGCATTTATTCTATCTTGATTTTGTTCTCTATTATAACTCATCACAACTATTCTATGCCAACTATATTTCCTCATATCTGAAATTAATGTAACATTATCATATTAGAAATGAGAAAAAAGACATGAGAACATATCATTTCCCTTATAGAATTCTGAATCGCTTTCAAAAAGTATGCACCAATTTTTACATATTTTAGTTTGATAATAAGATATACTTTTTAACACCAAGTATCATTTTCAATGTCCAAATAATAAGACAAAACTTATACCTGAATATCATTTACTTTGTGTTTATTTCATTACAAGTTAGGTGGCAAGTGTGCATAACCTTTAGTTGTACGCCCAGTTTCATGAGTCTTTGTTTTCCCTCACATTGGTAAATGTATCTTGAAAGTGTATAAGTGAATATATGTGTGTTTCTAGAGCATCAGCCAAAAATCAATTCAATTCTGACAATACCTAACTATCAATGTGGACTTAGCCTCAGGTCCCACAAATTAAAGGGTTTACTCTCAAAACTGCCTTCAATTCAGATGCCAATCATAAGTCCCAGGCAACTCTTCCATCTAACAGACTGACTGTCCGTGGGGGGTTTCTATTAATCCCTACTCATAATAATTTGTTAGAATGACTTACACAACTCAGGAAATACTTGTGTTTAATTGTTTATTATAAAGAATTCAACACAAGAACAGCAAAATGGATGATATGCGTGGGACAAGGTGTTGAATGAGAGGGGTAGATTTTATTAAAACATAATAATTATTTAGTCTTTCCATCTGTACTAATTTTTAAAGTTACCGCTTTAAAAATCCTTTACTAAGGTTATCAAAAAAAATTAAGTAAAGTTTAAACTTTCTTTTATTGTCCTGCCTTACGGAAGGGCCACATTTTTAACAAGTTATTATGCTTCGGAGGAAGTAATAGGGACTCAGTCAATGAACAAATAAATATTTTACTTTAATTAGAACCAAATTCATTCTCCTGGCCAAATACTGAGAAACTAAATGCTGGCTTATTATTATATTATTACTACTATTCACCTTCCCCTGACATGTTTTTGTCTCTTATTAGATTCTCTTTTTTCCTTTGTTTACACAAATTATTGCAGACCATATACTGGCCTAACAAGAAGGCTTATACTCTCAGTTGTGAAAAAATGTTTTAATCACTATAGCAAAATTCCTATTAGAAAATTATAGATAGTAAGTGGAGAATTTCTTCAACCAACAGAAATTCTGATCCTTGTATCTTAAGATCGCAATGCTAAAATTTATAATACTAATTATAAATTTAAAAATTAAGCTCTCTCTCTCTCTCTCTCTCTCTCTCTCTCTCTGTCTCTCTCTCCTAGCACTCTCTCTCTTCCCCTACACATATTCATAAACTAACACACAATCCACCACATATTGTCAAGCAAAAATTATATCTACCTTCTGTCTGCCACATACAGTACCATCATCTACATAGGTATTATCAGTTGTTGAAGCCTGTCTTAAGTGTGCAGACAGACAGACATGGCCTCCAAGGTAAGTATACTGCAAATCATACTTTGACATTGGAACTATTTCTGCATGCGTCCAGTGACAAACTAATTTTCCACAAAGGATAGATCTGGCAATATAAGACAGAAAAAAGAATGATCCATTTTTCACTTAAGTACACAATATATTAGGTAAATAACAGTCTGAAATATGAGGATAATTGCAAATATTACCCAGATATTAACACCAAAGCTATTCATATCTTACACCATCCTATGAAATGCAACATACAAACTCATCTGTTTACTCAAAGGACTGGTCTCAATTGCACGGCTGTTCTTTGCAGTACACACATATACATACACATGCATTTGCAAAATGTATTACTTCATAAATACATACGTAAAATCGCAAGCAGATGACCCACAGTTTCCAAATTTGTCATTTTGAAAATTCACTTCTTCAGTACACAGGTAAGAAGAACCCTTAGCAACTTAAAACAAAAATAAGAAATCCCAGTTATATATAGAGAAAAAATTAAAGTTTAAAAGTGCGATAAATCTATGTGGAGAGATCTTGATAATAACAAGTCTTAGCTGATGTCACTTAATTTAAATTTGGGAGTCATATACTAGCTATAATAGAAAAAGAGACACTTACTAAAAAGACTTCCTACTTGAGAATTAGAAAACTGGTAACTCAGGGCAGAAATCATGGAGAAATCGTGAAGGCATTTGTTCTTTCATTTAGTATTCAGATAGTCTACTCCCACTCCACCAATCACCTAAAATTTGACCAGTAGTTTATTCTTTTTTGTCTGGAACACATTAGGTCCATTTTACCTCTTCATACTGTTAAAATTTATTTCCATGTACAATTTTATTTTTGAATTTGGATATAAAGAAAACTTTTTTTATTATGACTATACAGTGGATACTTACTTTAGAGTAACTACAGTTTATAACAAACCCCAGAAGAGGCCAGGAGGTGGTGTGCTGGTAAAGGTACTACATTTCCACATGGCAACCACAGTTCAAGTCTCAGACCTGGTGCCTTAAAAATCACTCAGGGTACATATATGTACATGACCAAAATCCCAGGAGGAGAAAGGAATGCAGCATGGCCCTCCCTCCTGGATATTTCTCAATTTGCTTCTCTCTTTCTCTGGTGAGTGTACACACCCCACAGCAATAAAATAAATAAATAAATAAATAAATAAATAAATAAATAAATAAATAAATAAAAATAAACAAACAAAAAAAAATCAAAAAGCAAACCCCAGGAGAAAGATGTAACTATTACATTTTCCAAATAATTCTACACACTGTCTATCTGTATCTCGGCATATTCCTCCAAAGCAAAAGGCAGTCTTGTTATTGCATGGTTCAAAATCTGCAGATCCCACATCAGGTACACAAAATTCAGATGATCCATTGCAATGCTCTGGAAAATCACAAAAATCTTTGCTTTTTCTACATACACTTCCTCTACTCTTTACCTGTGAGACAAAGAAAAACAAATACATATATATTAATTTGTCCGAAAAGTCATGACATATTTTGCTATACAATAATGCATCATGACTTTTCAGACAACTCAGTGTTTGTCTGGGTCTCTGGGTCAGTCAGACTGTTCTCCACTACAGTGTTGGGATGGACGCTGGGAAAGAGGCTACCTCTGTCTTCTGAAAAACGTACCCTATCGTCTAGAAGAGCAAGGTGCTGCAACGCTCTCTCCATACACGTTTGGAGAAGGTGTCCCGGAGAACCGTCAGCCAAAGCAAGGAGGACTGAATGAGGCCTGGAATAAGGATCCTGTTGCTCTATTGCTACTACGGGAAACTAAGAGTCACCTGAACGTGCAGCTGGACTCATTCCCTATTACGTGTCTTAAACACTTGTTTTCCTTTCCTTGCATATTCATCATCAAGACACAACTGACCAACACGTCCTTCTTATTACAGGGTACCATTTCATCATTTAAGTACCCGTAGGAAGGCCTATGTGCCAGTTAGGGACATGCTCATCACTGATCAGTGTTCACAAAATAAATACTGGATAAACCATTGTCTTCCATATCATTTGGAGATGGCTCTAAGCTGAAAGTGTATTTTTAAAAATGGATTAAATACCTATTGGGAGAGAAATCTTCCTACTTGACAGCTGACAGAGAAAAAAAATAAGAACCTTTTACACTCATAGCAAATAAAAATGAGAGCAGAGTGTACAAAACCCGTCAGCCTTTTATGACAGCAAAATTCCATGTTCACAGAATTAACATGAACTAATGTAACACATTCAGTTCTTGCCCCTGAGGGCCTCCCTAGAAATTCATATCCTAAATTTCATTCTGTCAAATGCAGCAACAAACTCTACTTGAAAGAATTCCTTTTTTAGGATGTGGACAGAGTTGCAATGCACTGTTTAAAAAAAAAAAATCTTATTCTACAATCCCATGGATTTGGAACCAAAAGTCAAGGGATGAGCTCTAGTGAAGGGAAAGCAACGAGGGTCAGAGCTGAGAAGGAGAGGCCCGAGGCTGGCCTCTGCCTTCACGCGCCTTGAAAACGAACAACCACTGTCTTCATCACCGGTTCCTAGAGCAAAAAAGAACAGCTTGTCCAAGTGTCTCTTCAGTATTTGACATGCTACAAGTTGCTGTGTGTTCTACGTCGATTCGTCTTCTGCTACTTTTAAAATGAGATATTTTATTATTGTGTCTCCCTGAATATTGCAAGTCAAATATATGTAAGGTGGCTTATTTATAATTTTGTTATTTATTTAATCATAAACAGCAACTTTTCTTGTCAAGAATAAGAGGCATTTTTAAAACAAAATACTCTGGGATTGGAGTAGTTTGGAGATCCCAACCAGACAATGAAAGACAGAACTAAGAAGGTCGAAAGAGATGGGACCAGCAGTTAGCATAATGGCTATGTCGCTGGATTCCCACGTAGTCGACTGCGGTTCGCGTCCTGGACCCGGAGGCTTAAACTCACGCCGGGCGCGTGTGCGTGCGTGCCCAAGATCCCGAGAGGAGAATGGAGGAGAAGGGATTGCCTTGTGGCCATCCCCCCTGGGGGGTGATTTCTCGCTTTCTGTTTCTCTCTCTCTGCCTGGTGAGCGCACGCGCCCTATAGCAAAAACCTCTCCAAAAAAAGAAAAAAAAGAAAAGAAGGTTGAAAGAGGTCTAAAGAGAGCCTCTCAGTCCTCAAATCAATGGCTTATAAATTGAGTTTCTGTTGTTTACCATAGAAGAGACTAAAGTATCTTGAAAACAAATGAAATATTATAAATAACAAAAAAATATGTTTACTATCTATCTCTCTGTGGAACACATATCTTCTAAAAACCTTGTAAGGAATACTTAAAGATGTAAAAACAATTATTTATACTATTAGGAACTAGAACATCAAAAATCCTCATCAAAGAAAATATAAAATAGTTGAAAGATGTGTTAAAAGAAAGCTAAAAGTAAATGCATAAAACATAAAAAAGTTACGAAATAGCTTAATCTTTTCCAAGCTTACCAAACAAGAATTTTTATCACAGCAGACACCAGTACCACACTCTGCACCATCACGTAGAGTACAATCAGCAGGATTGCAGCATTTTTTATGAGTGCATTTCTAATAATGAATAAAATCAAGTTAAACACAGGAAGTTTCAATAACAAATTATTTTTTCAAAATACACTGAAACATGTCTCTAATAAACCACCATCACAGACTTTTAGCTTTTTTGCTTGTTTGCTTTTTGCAACAGGGTGCATGCACTCATCAGAACGAGCAAGTGACAGAGAGAGAGAGAGAGGAATCACTCCCCAGGGGGATGGACACACTGCAATTCCCTTCTCCTCCATTCTCCCGCTGGTATTTTGGGCACTCCCCCACACAGGGGGGAATGGCAAGATTTTCAAGAGGCCTAATCCAACACTCAAATCACGGTCAGCAATGTGGGAGTCCAGGCCTTACTACATCTGCTAGCCCAACTTTTGACTCTTTTTTTTTTTTGGTAGAAAGTTTTTTGCCTTAGGGTATGTGTGCTCACCAGAGAAAGACAGAGAGAGAGAGACAGTGAGAGGGAAGGTGAGAAATCACCCCTCAAGGGGATGTCCACACCACAATCCCTTCTCTTCCATTCTCCTCCAGGGATCTTGGGCATGCAGGCACACATGCCCAGTGTGTTTCAAGCCACCGAGTCCAGGATTTGAACCCTAGTCAGCATGTGAAAGGCCAGCAATGCAACCACTATGCCATCTGCTGGCCCTACTTTTGATCATTTTTAACACCAGTTTATTGGAACTTAATATACTTTTCCATTAGAAGAAAAAAAATGTTAATCAAATTACTTATTACTTGATTTACTAAAAATTTAATATAACTTCTTTCAATTTTCTTTTGGTCCATGAATATATTTACTGAATGTTTTTATACATATTCTTCATTTACTATATCATAAGTACTCTTCCATATCATAAACTCTTCTCATCGATTTGGAAATGTGTATCAATTTTTTAATATAAAAGTACTTAATGCTTCTAAACTATAATAATATTTTATTATTGTAAATACTGTTTCTCAAAAATCTGTCACAATTATTTTTAGGTCACAGTTTTTTTGTTGTTGTTTGTTTTTAGAATGAAGGGAGAGAGGTATTTTGGACCCTTTCTCCAACTTTGCAGTCCTCCTGTCCCGAACCTCTGAGAGAGTTTGTATTGGGCAGGGAACCAAGCTCGGGCCACATGCAACCAGAGTCACGTTGCAGTGATGCCATGATGGGCCGTCCAAGATGATATCACTAAATTTAATTCCAGAGTGCCAGCAGGGGTGTTGTGGTTAAGGTGCTGGATCTCACATGGCCAACTCCATGGTTTGAATCTCAGATTGGTGGGTTAAGAATCAAGCCAGGCTTGTGAGCATGTGTGCCCAAAATCTCAAGAGGAGAATGGAGAAGGGATATTAGCATGGCCTTCCCCTTCGGAGGTGAGTTCTCACTTTCCCTTTTTCTGTCTCTCTCAGTCTCTTTCCAGTGAGCACACATATCCTATGGCAAACCAATCTAAAACAGTTTAATTCTAGAAGTTATTAAATAATTACAGTACAAAACTTTAAGTACTCTTTTTAACATATGCTTATTGCTTCCTATATAGTTATCTGTATAGAAATTCTATAGAGTTATGAATATAGAAGTTATATTTTTGTGCAAAAATATTTCACTAGATGCATAGTGAAGTGGAAAGCCAAAAAAGTGTTATATTCGTTTTAATTTTTTATTATGAATGTGTTGAAAATTTCTCATATCTGCATATTCTGGTTTAGTCAATAATTCTATGCCTATATGCCTGCTATATTCCTCTGTAAACACCTTTAAATTAACAATATTAACCTCTAGCCAGTATTTTTCATGATACCTTAATTTGTTTCCTGGTAATTTCTTGATATTTTGATATTGTGAAATGTAAATATTTTCTTGTCTGAGAACTATGAACTTTTCTTTATAGTTTCATTCTATAAAGATAAAATTTTCCTCCTCTTTAGCTCCACCAGTTATAGGTGTGTGTGTGTGTACTACTTTTGTTCTAGATATATGCTTATTTTTACCTTACTTTCAAGGTTTTTCTCAACAGGGTAGTTCACCTTATCACTTACTTCTGATTGCTTTGTAATACCTGGATTATCTCATAATATCTTATATAAAATATGATTCAATTATACCACCTGCATGTGACTGAATCATGTCCAAAAGTTTATTATCAGATATAAATGTAATGTTTACATAACTCATGTGATACTCATTTTTGTTTCCTTTTTTTAGTTTTGCAAGAGGACACATGTATCCAAGAAAGAGACACACTGGGGGGTGGAGGGTGTGTGTGAGAAAGCACCCGCACAGGGAACGGTCACGGTGCGCTCCTTTCCTTCATTTCACCCTCTTTCAGTACCAACACACACACTCTCAGCTGTTTTCCTTTCAAGTCATGAGGTCTGGGACTGAAACCCCGCAGTCAGCCACAGAAGATCCAGATGTTTTAACCACCATGTCATAGCTGCCCCACTTTTTTCTATTTTTGTGATTCGACATTAAGAAAAATGTGTTATACTTCACACATTTTTTTTTGCCATAGAGCCTGTGCACTTGCCAGAACGAGAGAGAGAGAGAGAGAGAGAGAGAGAGAGAGAGAGAGGGGGAGGGAAAGAGAAGAAGAGGGAGGAAGTGAAGAAGCACTCCCAGGGTCCCTCTGCAATGCTCTCTCTTCCATTCTCCTCTTGGAATTTTGAACATACATACACACACGCACAAACACGTCTGGTATCATCCCCCCAGCTACCAGTTCTGGGACTCCAAGCCCACAGGCAGCCACATCAGATCCCTTCACTCCAATCTCCATGCCACCAGCTGGCCCCACAAAAATATTTGAAAGCAAAAATGCATTCAAAATGCAAAAAGAGTATTTAGTGAAGTTGAAGGACTGAACACACACACTAAATATTAATAATAATGGAGGGGAGGAATCAAAGGCATAAAAGGAAAATGCCCATAGAATCCAAAAGAATCTGAAGATAGACTCTCATCATGGGAAGGAAAGAAGTTTATAAAATTATACTGTGATTTACCACTTAGAAATCTAAAAAGTCAGAAAACATATGCTTTTGTTTGTACTTCTCAAAACTTATCAGCATTTCTTCAATATTTAATATCCTTTCATTATTTCTCTACGTGTTAATTTAGTTAAATAGCCTGAAAAACTACTGCCATCAATGTTTCTCTATTTTAAAAATAAACTCCAAAAGTATTCATTTTTTCATTTATTAATTTGGATTATTTTATCATTTTGATTCATACATTTTATAGGTATTTTTCAAATTATAAATCAGTCACTCAAAGTAACATTAAGCTGAACTATGGAAGAAATCGGTCACTTGAGTTTTCATTGTATCTCCGTTTTCCTGATAAGAACACTGAAAATTGGAAGAACTGTGATTTGAAAACTCGTATACAATTGACAGTAACATTCAAAAGCATAAACTTCGAAATTCAAGTTAAAGTTCTAAGTAGATGGCTAACTGAGTCTCAGTATGGGTGCCAGGATAATTCACTATGATGAAGAGCGTCTTTCCAACAAGACAACTAGCAAAATCGGCATCCACGTGGAGACAAACACATACCCTGGCCCGCATCTTACAAAATGCACAGAAACTTACTCAGAAGGTTTCCCAGACCTACAAAAAAGGCAGTCAGGCCCATCTGCAGTGGCTCAGGTGGTAGGGTGCCACTGCACGTTTCTGGAGCAACACGAAAGGTCTAGGTTTCAATCCCGGGTTGACCAAAATATTCTATCAGGCCTGTCCACATACGCCTATGAGCTTGGCTAGGGAAAGTATCACAGTATAGATCCTGCCAAAGGCATCTCGTGCTTTCTTTTTCTCTCTCATAAAAGAAAGAAAATTGTATAAATGTGAAATCAACAAATATCCAGAAGAACATATATGGGAAGACTTTATAACCTTGGGATGAATAGGGTATAAGCAGCGTAATACATAAAAATGATAAACTAGACTTCATCCTATTAAAAATGTACACTCTTTGAAAGATATCACTAAGAAATTACAGAGCCAAGACACATGGGGACAAAAATCTATCAAAGGCATATCCAAATACAGTTTGTAGTTTATATTAGTAAATCCTATAACTACATAATGAATACAGGACTTCATAAAGCGTGCTAGATGTGTGAAAAGACATTGTAAAAAGGAAACCTAATATAAAGGTCCAGTAATCACATTACCACTGTTCAATCTAATTAGTCATCAGGAAAATACAAATTAAAGCCTCAATACCACAACATATTCAAATGGCTACAAGGCGAGACTGACATATTGAATTTGAATAGGATGAGGAACAATGTCACACCCACACTAGACAGTTAGAATGTGACATATTACAACTATTTTGTAAAACAGTTTGATGGTTTTTTATATTTTAATACAATAATTAACATATGGCCCAATAATTCTACTTCGAGATATTTATTAAAGATAAATGAGGGGCTGGCAAGTGGCATAGAGGCTAAGGCACTGGACTCCCACATGGTTGAGTGCATGTGCCCCATAGCAAACAATATCTCCCTTGCAAAAAAAAAAAAAAAAGAGAAAGAAAAGAAATGAAATCCTAAGTCCACATAAGGCTTTGGATATGAATATTTAGAAACATTTATCATCATACTCTAAAATGAAAACAACCCAAATACTTACTTACAGTTGGATGGATAAACAAATGTGGTATATTCTTACAAAAAAATACTATTTCACAATAAAACCCAAGGATCTATAGACACATTTAAACATGCGTATGGCTATCAAAAGCACTACATCAAGTAAAAACTCCAGAATCAAAAAAATGTTCATAATTTACATAATACTTTCACAATTATTTCAAATAGTGGGCAAAAATAAGCATAGTGACAGAAATGACAAGTTTAGGTACTTAAGGGATTCACATATACTCTATGGAATACTATTCAGCCATTAAAAAACAACAAAACCCTGGCTTTTGACAGTAAGTGGAAGAATATGGAAGATTTACTGCTGAGTGAGGCAAGCCAGGATATGAAGGAGAGACATTGTATGTCCCCATTTAATATATACCAAGTGTCTGCACCCTATGACTGAAACTGATTGACTAAAGGATATACAAACTCAATAAATGGGTGTAAATATCAGATATCGTGTGTGTGGAAGAGTAGGGCCGGAGGAAGGACATTTAGAAGAAAAATAGGGAGGCAATGCATTAATGGGACAAAGAAATATGGTACTATCTGTTGAAGATATTTTATAGTTTAACCAACTGGACTAGGGAGAAAAGTTCACATAGTGAAATATTTACTTTGTAAGCTAAAAAAGGTAATTGAATGTATAAAAAAAGAAATTAAAAAAAAAATAATAAAAATAATAAAAATTTTTAAAAAGGGAGTTAGCCCAGAAAACTTTACATTCTCTCACTAAGTTTGTTTTAGATAAATTTGCACTATCTGTTGGCTGAACAAGGGAGCATATGATAGCGGACATCTGCTGTTGCACTTGGATAAATACATCTGTTAACGATAGAAACTCAGTGGCAAGAAATCAGCAAACAAGCACTTTAAAAGAAGTAGATTTTTCTTCCAGCTCATTGTGATATATTTTGATTTTGATTAATTATTGAAGCCCCTGTGAAGAAGTATGCTTCAATCACTTAACACCATCCTTCTGAAAGTCATCATTAGAGGTGTAAATTAGCTCATTTGAGATAAATGTGCCATTGCTAAGGCATTATTCACCTATTTAATAACTCAGAAACTCTACATCTAAATAGTAGCCAAGACACTATGATATACATCAGGAGTTAATTAGGAGACATAACCAAACTCTTTAAAATGGAAAAACCAACCTATGAATGCTTTAAGTTGCCAAAAAAAAGAAAGACCAGTGAGTGTACATTCCCAAGCATAACTGATTATTACACATTAAGTTGAACTACATCTATCAATACACAAAATAATATGGAAATTACTAGGATTAGAGGGGATTAAAACACTAGTTCTGGAAAAGTACAAAATGTTTTTAAAATGTTCTAAAATTGAAAGCTAATAAAACCCAATAAAAATATTTAAAACAGTATTATTAAGCAAACATTTCTAGGCAAACATTTTGATCTCTGGATAACCTATTCAAGTTGGCTACTAACCTCTGCATTACCACAGTCACATTCTTCTAGTGGTTCCAAAATTGAATTGCCGCATGTTCCAGCTTTATATTGGTAATCCACTTTTGGGACAGCTATATTCTGAAGACATTGAAATCCAGGCTGTGAAATTATCTGTTTAAATTCATCCAGGCTGCAACTGCTAAAAGACTTTACACCAGGGGATCGTCTAAAATTAAATTATATTCCTCAGATAAATGGCATAAAATTAATAAAAAAATAACATTCATCAATAAAGTGCTATAAATTCTGCACTACTTAGAGAAGAGCTAAGAAGTGTTTTTCATTTTAATACAGGTTGTAAACAAAAGCAGTAATTACGTATCTATTGTAATTTGATACATGTATAGAAAGTAGAGAAAGCTGGGACCAGCAGTTAGTGTAATGGCTATGTTGCTGGACTCCCATGTAGTTGACCGCGGTTCGAGTCCCGGACCCAGTGGTTTAAACTCAGGTCAGGAGCGTGTATGTGCGTGCCCAAGATCCCGAGAGGAGAATGGAGGAGAAGGGATTGCAGCGTGGCCATTCCCACTCAGGGGTGATTTCTCGCTTTCTGTCTCTCTGTCTCTCTCTGTCTTTCCGGTGAATGCAAGCTCCCTATCACAAAAACCTCTCAAAAAAAAAGAAAGTAGAGAAAGTTAAAGTGACAAAACACTAACAATACTTGGTAGATGATAAGCTCTAATTGAGTGTAACATATTGTCAACAAGGTTATTATTGCAAAAAAAGTCCATTATTAAAAGAAGTTCCAGTAATCATTAAAGAATAAAAAGCACTAGACAATTTATGTAGAAAATTTCAAAAAATAAAAGAATGTCAATTGTGTTATTCATGACTATTTTTCTTTACAACAAAATGAACCATATAAAATACTTCAACACTGAGGACTACTCAATGTAAAAGTCCTAGATATATATTTTTTTCTTTCTTTGGAGAGGTTTTTGCTATAAGTCACGTGCGCTCACCAGAGACAGAAAGCGAGAAATCACCCCCAGGGGGGATGGCCACGCTGCAATCCCTTCTCCTCCATTCTTCTCTCGGGATCTTGGGCACGCACGCACACACCCCCAGCGTGAGTTTTAAGCCACCAGGTCTGGGACTCAAACCACGGTCGACCACATGGGAGTCCAGCGACACAGCCATTACGGTAACTGCTGGTCCCTCTAGACATATTTTTAATCTTTTACTTTCTGGGGGTTTTTTTCTTTATTTCCCTTTTTTTATTTACATTTTTTATTTCATTTTCTTTTATACATTCAATCACATTATTTAGCTTACAAAGTGAATATTTCAACATGTGAACATTTCTCCCTAGTCAAACTGATAAAACTATAAAATATCTTCAACAGATAATACCACATTTCTTTGTCCCATTGATTTTTCTATTAATTTTTTTTTAAAGGTTTTCACTATAGGGCGCGTGCACTCGCCAGAAAGACAGAGACAAAGAGACAGAAAGTGAGAAATCGCCCCCTGGGGGGATGACCACGCCACAATCCCTTCTCCTCCATTCTCCTCTCAGGATCTTGGGCACGCACGCATGTGTGCCTGGTATGAGTTTAAGACACCAGGCCTGGGACTCAAACTGCAGTCGGCTACATGGGAGTCTAGCGAAATAGCCATTACACCAACTCCTGGTCCCAATTTTTCTCATTAATTTTAAGGTTTTTTTTTTTTTTATCTTTCTTCTTTTTGTAGAGGTTTTTGCCTTAGGGCACATACGCTCACAGGAAAGAGAGAGAGAGAGACAAAGACAGTGGGAGGGAAAGTGAGAAATAACCCCCCAAGGGGATGGCCACATCACAATCGCTTCACCTCCATTCTCCTCCTGGAATCTTGGGCACACACACATGCATGGCATGAGTTTCAAGCCACCTGGTCCAGGACTTGAACCGTGGTGGCCATGAGGAAGTCCAGTGACGTAACTGCTATGCCATCTACTGGCCCCAATTTTTCTTCTTTTTTAGCTTTTATAATTTCTATACTTTTAAGGATAGTTTTGTAACAATCTCAGCTTTAGAGAAATTATGCAAACGTAGGCCAAAAATGTATTTTATTTCCTGAGATAGTTAAGATGGCAGGGCGAGCAGGTGCCATGGTGGTTAAGGCACCGAACTCCCACACAGCCAACCATGGTAAGTCCACAGACCTGTAGCTTGCTTTCTCACTCTCTCTCTATCTTCCTCTCTGGTGAGCACACGTATCCTATAGCCAATCAAAAAATAATAATGGTAAATAAAATTGAAGTTTCTTTTAAAAAACAGAAAAAAAGTAAGATGCCAACATGATATTCTGATAACTTTGACCTAGAGTTTATACACAGAAATGAGTTGTCTAGGTAAACTCGGTAGATCCCCAAGTCAGGAAATAATGATACAGTACTGCCATCTTCTGATTCCACCCTGATGTCTTCAAACATCACAATATTGACATGTATCAAAAGGATCCCACTCAAAATCAATAATTATGTTTATTTTTCATGTCTCCTTGGTTTAGTTGTCTATGTTTTGTTAGCTTTTATGACCTTGAAATGTTTTATGGTTACAGGTAAATTATTTTGTAGAATGTCCTTCACTTTAGGTTTATGAAATACTTCCTCATGATCACACTGAAGTTATGTATCTTGGTTTTATATATATATATATATATATATATATATATATATATATATATATATATATATATGATACTGTTATGGAAAATTACCACAGGAGTGTTGCTGTGTTTATTTCATCACACACAATATCATTTTATTATATGATTGATAAAAGTTACTTTGATTAGTTGACTAAGGTGTGTCCTCACTGTTAACTTACTTTTTTCATATTAGCTGATAACTGTTCTTTGCAGATGGGGCCAGCAGATAGTGTAGTGGTAATGAACCTGGACTCCCACATGGTTGACTTTGGTTCGAGATCTGGATCTAGCAACTTGAAGCTCAAACCAGGTGCATGTACTTGTGTGCCCAAAATCCCAAGAGGAGAAGGGATTCTGGTGTGGTCACCCCCCCACCCGCTGCAGGCAGGGGTGAGGGTGTGATTTCTTGCTTTCTGTCTCTCTGGTAAAGTACACCCATCCTAAAGCAAAAATATCTCCAAAAAAATTGTTTGAAATCATTTTTTTCTATTTTATTCAATGGATTATAATCTATTACTACCATTATTATTTTTGACACTCAAATTGTCCCATATTTGGCCAGTCAGAGGCTCTTCAAACTGGTTTTTATGTCCCTTTGGCAAATCTCCATAGTTTTTTGAGCATTTTTTTTTCCTTATAAAAAAATGTTCCAGGCCTGTTTGTATTTTTTCTGTTTCAGCTTTGAAGTCAATTATTTCTTCAGTGTGCCTGTTCAATTTAGTGAAGAAAAGCATTCTAAAAAATCATGATCTGGGAGACACATGTGCTCAGTGTAATCAGATTTTTGAGAACAGAAACTGAGACTACACCAGCTTATATGAAGAAATATCCACAATTTCTTTTCCTGCACTTGTGATTTGCAAAATCTGCACCCATTTTGGTTCCTTCAATGCTGTCAAACTGTATTTCAGCCTAGCGAAGCATTAAGTTTTCGGTGTGTGGATCACTCAATATCCTGGATTCCCTCATGTGTACAGTTTTTAGAAGTTCCGTGTGTTCCTCAGATTCCTCCCACAGAGCTACGTACTTCTTTGGGTCTTATTTTGTCACTGGATTTTCAATTGCTGGTATTTTCAGTATAATCCTATTTGGAGAACTTGTGGTATATGCTTTTGTTTTTTGTTTTCTTTACTTTCTGAGCGAATGTAGTGAAGCTAAAATACCATGTTTGAGTTTTCACCCCTTGGTGTCTATTCTCTCACTTATTTTTGAAACACCATATCCATCCTACTTGGGCTTTTGTCCCATAGTTTTCGTCTTTTCTGATTCCATCCCACGTTGCTGCTTTTTGGTCAATTACTCAGCCTATGAATATGAGAAGTACTAAAAATTTTATCTCCAGGCAGCTATTTTCTCTCTATAACTTATTTCAGAATTGTCTGCTTCTGGGATCAGCAGTTAGCATAATGGCTAGGTCGCTGGACTCCCATGTAGTGGACCACGGTTTGAGTCCCGGACCTGGTGGCTTAAACTCACGCAAGACACGTGTGCGTACGTGCCCAAGATCCCAAGAGGAGAATGGAGGAGAAGGGACTGAGGCATGGCCATCCCCCCTGGGGGGTGATTTCTCACTTTCTGTCTCTCTGTCTCTCTCTGTCTTTCTGGCGAGCGCATGCGCCCTATAGCAAAAACCTCTTCAAAAAAAAAAAAAAAAAATAGAATTGTCTGCTTCTGTGTGGACTGCTTGTCCACACATTTAGTTCCTTTGTCCACTGAGCTCGAGACAGATGTACCTATGCACTTGAACTCTCACCAGTGACTCAGAGTAGCTCATAATAAGAACATACCAACTGTCCTCAAGGTAGTCCAACTTTTTTCTTCCTTTCTTAAATATTGGCCTTTTAAAGTACTTGCTACTATGTTGTAACAGCTTGTGAGTAACTTTTGTTGTCTTTTATCTCAGTCTTAACAAAATAGTGCAGGTTAATACAGAAAACAAGAAATGGAAAATTATATGTTGACAATAACACACATGTTGATGTGCTTGATTGAGCCAATATACAGTGCACTGTGAATGGAAAAATCTCATTTTGTATGCTATAATGATGTACAGTGAATGAATGTAAATAAATAAGTAAATAATAAATTTAAAAAAATAATGCAGGTTAAGTATAAAGACCATCATGCCTCAAATATTAGTATATAATAGTTACTACTGATTTATTTTACATTAATTTTAGGAGATACATTTACATTATCCACAATCCATGAACTGAATAAAATATGTTTTGTTTCATTTAACACAATTGGGATTCCTGCGTCATGACGGTATGATCACAGTTTTCCCTACGTTTTCTATATTGTCCTCTGGACTGCTTTCCTTGATTTATAGCTCTTTAACTTCATTGTATTTCACTTTCTTTTTCCTGTGTCTAAAATATTCCAATTATTTCTGGATATTTTTTTCTTTCAGACATCACACACAGATCTTTTTCTAGGCAGTTGCATTTTTTCAAACTTACTGCTATATGAGTATCATTTCACTTGCTGGGCCTGAAAACTTTTTTCTTTTCTTTTGTTTGTTTTGTTTTTAAGAATTATTTTATTTAACTTTATTTATTATTATTATTGTTATTTTTCAGTTTGATCAGAGAGAGAGAGAGAGAGGAAGTGAGAAAGCAAGCCACCAGGTCTGAGACTTGAACCGTGGTCGGCCAAGTGGGAGTCCAGCGCCTTTAACCACCATTCCACTGGCCGGCTCCTGTTTGTTTGTTTTAAAGTTTTTGCCATAGGAAGTATATGCTCACCAGAGAACAAGAGAGCGAGGGAAAGTGAGAAATCATGCCCCAGAGAAAATGGCCACAGCGCAGTCCCTTCCCCTCCATTCTCCTCCCGGAATTTTACGCACACATGCACTTGCACCGTATGTGAATTTCTTTTTTTTTTTTTTTTTTTTTCTTTTTTTTGGAGAGGTTTTTGCTATAGGGCGCGTGCGCTCGCCAGACAGACAGAGAGAGACAGAGAGATAGAAAGCAGGAAATCACCCCCCCAGGGGGGATGGCCACGCCGCAATCCCTTCTCCTCCATTCTCCTCTCGGGATCTTGGGCACGCACGCACACGCGCCCGGCGTGAGTTTAAGCCGCCAGGTCCAGGACTCGAACCGCGGTCGACTACATGGGAGTCCAGCGACATAGCCATTACGCTAACTGCTGGTCCCGCCGTATGTGAATTTCAATACACCAGGTCTGGGACTCATACCACTCCCAGCCACTAGGAGCCAGTGCCTTAACCACCACATCACCTGCTGACCCTCCTGAAAACTTTTCAACAATGCTCACATGTCTCAAGTAAACCCCCAAAGTCATTATCAATGTCTCTATACAGTAAAATTTAATATAGAAATATTAAGCACATTTTTTACATCTATACTTTTTTCTCTGTACTATGTCTTAAGTAAACACTTGTGTATTTAACAAAAATATTTTAACTAAATTTGAATTGTAAGAGATTATTTATCAAGAAAAAAATATAAACAGTTCTTAAGAAAATATTTAGATCTGCTTTTAAAAATCAAAAAATAAAAAACTTACATTGCTTCAGGATGCATTATGCATGTATCTCCTAGACAGTAACAATTGTGGACATCATCATACGTTAATCCCAGATTAATTCCAAGCAATTGTACCATAACAACTGAAAATGCCTCTAAAGTTACTGTCTTTGAATACTGAAGAGAAAAAAAAAAGTTATTGCCTAAGGAAATTATTTACCCCTTCAATCTTGTGAAGCTTTTCTAGCAACACTACCTAAAAATGCAAATTTAAGAAACTGCTACATGAAAACCAGCTATTGTCTTGGGAATATGAAAAAATATTTTTAAAGTGTTTTTGAGTAATAATATTTTAACCCAAATGGCATTGATATATAATAAAATGTGATGAATGCTGTCATATAATTTTATTCAATTAAATCCCAACAAATTTCAATAGACAGTTTGAGAAATAGAAGCGTTATTTCAGGAACAATATTATTTCTCAAGAGAATACTTAGATACAAAGATTCTGAAGAGTTGTACTTGCAATTAACTTTTGACTTCAGAAATAGTTTGAGAAGAGATTTATATATATATTTTTTTTAAACATCCAACACAGACAATAATATTTATTTTTGCAAAATGTTGGTGGAGAAATAGTTATTTACAATGTACCAGAAATACAAGTGTCAACCTCAGGCTAAAGCTCTTTCCCAGCTTTATTTTTTTTTTTATTTTTTTTTTTATTAATTACTTTATTTATTTTTGTATATACTTTCAATCATATTGTTTGGCTTACAATGAGACCATTTCGATATGTGAACATTTCTCCCCAGACCCGTTGATCGAAATATCTTCAACAGATAACACCACACCTCCCCATCCCGTCAATGCTCTACCTCTGTATCCCTTCTCCAAATATCTTTCGTTGGCCTCATCGTAAGGGAAATGCAGATTTATATATTTTTTCAGCAAAACAGTATAACCCCTTGTGAGTAGCAGCTCTACAGACTCCTTGCAACAAATGATCTTCTTGCAACTCATAGATTTGCCTACTCCTGAATACCATACACTTAAAATAAACATAGTTCAAATAAAACAGCATGTTTTATTTTCATATTTGTTTCACTCAGCACTATGCATTTAAAGTTTCCAGTGTCTTCTGTGGCTTAATAATTAATTTTTTAGATAACCAAATAACATTACATTGCATATACAAGTATATCTATTCATTCAACTATTTTAAAAACAAAGTGGTTATTTCTTATCTATGGCATCATAAATGTAACTATTGCATACATTCATGTGAATGCTTTTGTGCCACTCTAATTTTGGTAAATATTAAAAAAAATTGATTCCTAGATCAGATAATAAAGGTAACTTGACTATTGTAAGAAATTGCCACTGTGGAGAACAATATGGAGTTCACTCAAAAAACCTACAAATAGGGAACCAGCAGTTAGCGTAATGGCTATGTCGCTGGACTCCCACGTAGTCGACCGCGGTTCCCGTCCCGGACCCGGTGGCTTAAAACTCACGCCAGGCGCGTGTGCGTGCGTGCCCAAGATCCCGAGAGGAGAATGGAGGAGAAGGGATTGCGGCGTGACCATCCCCTCTGGGGGGTGATTTCTCACTTTCTGTCTCTATGTCTCTCTCTGTCTGTCTGGCGAGCGCGCGCGCCCTATAGCAAAAAACCTCTCCAAAAAAAAAAAAAAAAAAAGCCTACAAATAGAATTACCATTCGACTCAACAATTTCACCCCTGGGTATCTACCCAAAGGATGTGGAAAAACTCAGTCAGAAAAACATTTGCACTTCCATGTTTATTGCAGCATTATTCACAACTGTTAAAACTTGAAATCAACCTCAATGTCCAAGAGCAGATGAATGGGTTGAAAAAATATGGCACATATACACTATGGAATACTACTCAGCCATAAAGAAACAAGAGACAAAGTTTGTCTCTTCAAAGCTGTATCAAGTTTGATACAAAGTGTTTGAATATGGAAGATTTCATGCTGAGCAAAGCATGTCAGACTAAGAAGGAGAGGCATTTTATGTCCCCACTTAATGTATTCCAAATGCCTACACTCTATGGAAGAAGCTGAAAAATTAGAAGATATGAAAACAGAGAGAGACAGAGAGCAACTGTAGATACCAGAGACAGTGTGGCAGAGGGTGAGCAATGTGGGAAAAGAGGGAGGGCATCAGAGGAAAAAAAAAAAACATGTAACAGACACAAAAATGGAAAGTTACCTGTCAATGATAATGTATATGGTAATATCTTTGACTGGACTAATATATAATATATTCATGCATGGGAAAAAATAATGATAAGAAAACACGATTGAAGAAAAAAAAAAGATTTTAAGGGGATGGCAGGTGGTGTGGTAGTTAAATGTGCTGGACTCCCACACCACATTCCACAGTTTGAGTCTTGGACCTGGTGGCTTACTTTCTTACTTTCCCTTTCTCTGTCTCTTTCTGATCAAATTTTAAAAAATAATAATAACAAATAAAGTCAAATAAAATAATTCTTAAAACAATTAATTACCTCTTACACAAGCTCTAGAAAACACTAGCACTATTGCCACTAACACAGTAATTCCTATGATGTGGACTCCCCAAATAAATTGGAAAATCATTCAAAAAACAAAACAAAGCATAATGAACCCATAATGGAATATTTTGACTGGTTTGGGGAAAAAATAAAACCTCCATCCAAAATTCTGGAATATCTACCATGCATGAACCCACCACTAATTTTGGAATTCTTTATTCTTAGATTTGCCACAAGACCTCTTTGCTACCTTGGTAAAAGAACATGATCCCAATTGGCAAACCAAAGCGGGTCATGCCTTAGCCAGCACTGCCGACCGCCTGGCCAAAACTATGGAGGGTCTGCTCCCTTGGCCTGGTGCTTCAGGGAGCTGGACCCTAAAAGGCCAACTGTGCGGTTCCAGTCCAGGAACTGGTGTTTTGGGAAAAAAAAGAAAAAGAAACCCCCCCTGGGCACAGGTTCAGGGATGCCCCCAGTTATTACAGGACGGAGAAACAGAGCAGGAGGGATTGCCCAATGGCTACTATTAAAGTGTACGCACACACCTCTGCACAGACAAATGAAGCAAAAAATAAGCCACTCATGGGTTTTAAATTGTACACTTTTCTGAGTCGCATGAGGACATCTTGCCATCCTGCTCTTTCCTGCCGGGGTGAGGAACCGCCCCTTTGCCCAGCACGTGCACACTGTGTAGGCCAACAGCCCGGTCGTCCCTCCGTCTCCTCAGTTATTAGAATGACTGTGCCAGTACAGCTGTGTTTACGTCCGAGGAGCCCTTATTTTATCTGTAGACATTATATTGCTGTGATTGCTCTGTTTTATTATTCCACGGGCAGTCACACACGGTGCCTAAGTCATAAACCAAACTTTATTCTATGCACAGGAAAAAAAGTCGACTTCCAAAAGTTCATGAAAAGATCAAATGAAACTCTGAGTTGATTTTGCTGCCGAAAAAAAAAAAAAATTGGAAATCTATGCATAGTTTTTTTTTTTTTTTCTCAGTATGCATTTTCTATGAACATTTAAGACTCTCAGATTGAGATCAGTACTATCTTCCAGTTCAGGCTTTCACTGGGGGTCTTGGACTGTATCTCCCACAGATGAGGGAGGAATTCCATATACCTAACACTGCCAAAATGTGTACTTAACAACGGTTATGATCGTAAATTTCATGTTGTGCATTTCCCCCCAATAAAAGACTATAATATCATAATATCTAAATAGTATAGTTATGATATTTGAGTTTCAAAATCTAAACAGGGCATTTTACAAATATTTGTGGAAACAGTATCAGATTCATAATCTGTTCTTTCATTCATAGAAGTAGATATTAGCTTTCAAAGCCCAACAGTATTATTGAAGAGATGGGCTCAAAGTGCATACCAGAGCAATTCCTGCAGCAAACTTTGGGTCACACGCCTTTCCATGATATGTTGCTCCCACATAATCAGGATGGTCCCTATAACTAAATAATAAACATTTCTTGTAGATACATGCACAATAAATTGTTAGTAACTTAATAACATCTTGAGAACTGGATTCATCAATAAGGTTATGCTTTCTTTAAAACCAGAATATTGTGTGTCGTAGCTTCTGCTCCCAATCATTTACTGTTGGGGTCATCACCATAGTTCCTTAAAATTTAACTTCAAAGGGCTATGTGACATTCTATGACACACAGCCCAAAATCTCCCACCCAGAATTAACCATCGCTATTTTCATTGCTGGATGGGCATAATTCTAAGATGCAAAAGATACCAAATTGGGGGGCAGATGGTGGTTCCTGGCAAGGCAATCCCACACAGGACGGTTTTGGGTTCAAGTCCAGAGACCTCTGTGAGTATACCCGGCATGCACTTAACCATGATCTGGGCCTGGGTTGAGACTGGGGGTGAATTATGGCATTAAAACCCTTTCCACAGTTCGTTCGTTCTCTCTCTCTCTCTCTCTCTCTCTCTCTCTCTTTTTCTCACACTAATGAAGAAATAAACTTTAAAAATATTTTTAAAATAAAAGAATAGCTTACTCTCATGATTTAATCTTTATCATTGCGTTTTTAGATTTTTTTTATCTGAAATAATCAAATTAGTCCATATAAGTCCATGTAAATCTCTTAAGAGACACAGAGCAAGTAGATGGTTAATTCCTTTAGGTCCTTCTAGAAATGCCACAGTGTAACCACAGGAATATAAAGCGGTCCGCTTCAGTTATTTACAGTTTTTATATTTTATGCTATTATCAGCATTATATGCAATTATTTTAATCTGTGAACTAATTTTTTTTAATGTAACATTGCAATGAGGGTTCTGGAACCACCTCATAACTTAGTGGTTAAGGGAGCCAGATCTCACACTGAGAGGAATTAGACCTCACTTAAAGGTAGATAGGGTTAGGGACCTGAACAGAAGGCACTATTTTTATTTTTAGTGAAGTCTCTGTGGTCTGGTTAATACACAATATACACATTTTTATATGTCTCTAAAGAATTTCATAAGGCAAGAGATAAGGATATTGAGTACATAGGGAATGGCTAAAGGTGGAGTCACAACGGCCAAGTTTTCACAGCCAAAAGCTGGCTGCACTAGGACTCAAAGTAACTATAGCTACGGGCAACAGTTTCTATTTAGTAATGAATATAGTCTAACAAGGAGTACAGAAGGCTATGGTCTGCTCACCACACTAAGGATGATAAATCACTCAGACTACCATGTAACAATTTTCTAAAGTCTACTTCCTTATCAGAAAGCCAGCCCAGCCAGCTAAATAAAAACTCCTTGCCTCCAGGTCCCCTTTGGCAAACCATTTGGGCCCCCTTCTGCTGCTCTGGAAGCTTTGTTCTTCCTTCCCTCTTAGCTTTGCTATCGCCTCCCTGTGTCCATGTCTCTAATTCTCTATGAGCATCAAACAAGAACCAGTATGAGTGTTGAATCCAATCACCCAGCACTCTTCTGTCAACGTTGCCAACTGCAGACCAAATTCTGGCACGAGGAATTAAAAAACATGCTCAGTGCTTAAAAAAAAACAAGCCAGGGATGTGGGCTAGGTGCCCACAATCTCACTGAACCAAAAGGGGTTGCAGCATGACCACACCCCCATTGGGGGTGATTTCACCTTCTCGCTCTTTCTCTCTGGCGAATACATGCACTCTCTAAGTAATTTTTTTAAATGAAGGTTTTAATTATTAACCTCTGGGACTTCTTTACATCTATGAAAGCCCCAATTTATTCCCAAGGCTTTCCATTTTTCCAGCTCACCACATTTCCCTAAGTAAATAGTCTAGTCAACTCTGAGAACAATGACAAAGTATGATTTAATTAGCAAATTACAGGGTTATCAGAGTTATATATTTTGCATATTACCAACACAGTATTTATACAATCTTTATAAAGATTACTATGCCTAAAAATTCTTGTATCTAATTTTGATAGCTAATATAAGTAGTTTTATAAACCCTCTATTGAGTTAAATAGAGTGCTTACATTAGTAAGTATGTCATGCCACTGGACCTTTGAAATGCAAATTTTTGCGTCCATGACACAAATCTTTGTAGTACATCATTAGGGTCTCCGTCTGTTGAAATCTTATTTTTATCTGACCAGAGCTCCACAGATGACAGCATAATTGTCATTTTAAGCTGGGAAAACATCTAAAAACAGAAGGTACGGTTTGGGGTAACCATAAACACAGCATTACATTTCTATACATAATATTTTCAATTTATGAATTTTTTTGGAGAGGAATCCATTGGTTGATAAAGCTAGTCATAGTATAGCACTTTTTATAAAAATGCAAATACCTATGCATACCAACAACGTTATTTCATTAATAAGGTTTCTATTTAAATATGACACATAAATACTCACAGTGTTGATAAGAGCAAAGAGATGGACAACTTTCTCAGCTGCAGCTCCTACCTCAGAACCCATAAAATCATACTGAAAGACAAATTTTAATTATTAATCATTAACGTAAAATTATTACACTTGCCCTATTCTAAATGGATTTAAATATAAAAGCTAAAATAATGCAGTGTTCAAAGGAAGAGATAAAAATACAATCAAGATTTATGACATGCAGGACCAGCAGTTAGCGTAATGGCTATGTCGCTGGACTCCCACGTAGTCGATCGCAGTTCATGTCCCGGACCCGGTGGCTTAAACTCATGCCGGGCGCATGTGCGTGCGTGCCCAAGATCCCGAGAGAAGAATGGAGGAGAAGGGATTGCGGCGTGGCCATCCCCCCTGGGGGGTGATTTCTCGCTTTCTATTTCTCTGTCTCTCTCTGTCTGTCTGGCAAGTGCACGCGCCCTATAGCAAAAACCTCTTTAAGAAAAAAAGATTTATGACATGCCAACTAAAGTTTAGGCGTAAGCCCAAGGATTTTATGAATTGATCAATAATGTTAAAATGAGATAGTGGTGATTATCTTCTGATAAAAAAATTAAGAATAAAATTCCAGTCTGATTAAACTATGCAACTTTCTTTTTTTCTTTTCTACTGTACTTTTTAATTTCCAGAAGGTACAAGCCCAAGAGAAAGAGAGAGAGAGAAACCACTCTTGAAAGGGGTGTGGTCATGCCCTAACCCTTCTTCTCCCATCAGGATTTTAGGCATGCACACACATACACCCACCCAGTTTTTCAAGCCATTGAGGGACTGGGACTTGAACAACGGTGGACCACGTGAGATCCAGCAGCCCATGCACAGGAGTTGCCATGGTACTACGGGGTTTGCCCAGCTATGCATTCTAAACCCAGAGCCCTGGGTACCATAATATTGAACATTATATTGATATCGAATATCAAGAACATATCCTCATTCAAGGAAACAAAAGTCATATTTTCTCAAAAATATTTCTAATTGTGTGCACGCACCTTTCTAAGTGTTTGCTGAAAACATAAAAACCGGCAGCTTAGGGCCTTCAACAATCCCCAAAAAGTCTGCAAAAGTCTCTTGACAAGACAATAAAATCTAATTCACAGATTTCCTCCCTGATAAAAACAGTTATCCTCCTGGCTCTACAAAGTCAAGCTCTTTAGAGACTGGCAATTTGCTACATTTTCAGTGTGTAAATTTTCCCAGCAGACCACACTGTACACACACAACGTAGCATGTGTGTGAGCGAAACAACATAACACATGTGTTAGTGAGGGTGACCCATTACCAAGCTAAACATGAAAATCAAAAACACAAAACAGAATATGATCACGTAAATCAGTCCAAATATATTGATAATCATAGATATTAACAAGCAAAACTCTAGTTAAGCAGAAAAAGTTTTAAAAAATCCATTACATGCAAATTAAAATAGAAAACATTAAAATATAAAAACATAGAACTAGGTGGCCAGCAGGTGGCATGTTGGTTAAGGTGCTGGATTCCTACATGGCTTGAAAATCATGATAGGCGTGTGTACACACATGGCCAAAATCCTGAGAAGAGAATGAAGAGAGGATTGTGGTGTGGCCATCCCCCCTGTGGGGCAGTTTTTCACTTTTCCTCTCTCTGTCTCTGTCTCTCTTCAGTGAGTGCACACATCCTACAGAAAAAGTCTTGAAAAAAAGTAGAAATATTAAGACTCCAAGGAGGGTGGTTCATTGTATACAGGTTCCACGTTTTCCTCCTGTGCTGTCGCTTTATGGACATGCAGGTTGATTCCACAGCCTGGCTTGTGTGACCAGTGCTACAACAGACACTGGAGTGTAGGGGTCTCCTCCACACACCCATGTCCTTCCCTTTGGATATGTACCAAATAGTGGGACTGCTGGATCTTATCGGAGTCCTGCTTTTTTGATTTTTGAGGAACCTCCATACGTTTTTCATAATGTCGTACTATCTTACATTTCTACGAGCAGTGTAAAAGAGCTCCTCTCTCTCCAGCCACATGAAATCTTGTCAATAGAAGCAAGAGAGATAACTGTGGAGGACATTATTTTAAGTGAAGTAACCAGGCATAGGAAGAGAGATGCTGTGCGTTCTCGTTCGTATGTGGAAAGTAAAAAAGATGACTTCATGGAAGCAGAGAGAGGAAATGTAGCAGGGACAAGGAATTAAGAGAGATGTTGGTTACTAAATATAAAACTGTAGCTAGAGAAGAGAAGTGAGTTCCAGTGTTGTACAGTACAGTAGGGGAAGTATAATTAACTATAATTTATAGTATATTTCAGATTAACTAAGAGTAAATTTTGAATGTTCTCAATAAAGTAATGACAAATGTTTGAGATGATGGATAAACTAATCACCCTGACTTGATCATTATACATTGTATTCGTGTACTAAAAAAAACACACTTTATCTCACAATTGTTTTGTATCAGTTAAAAAGTCAGAAATAAGGCCAGCCCCAGAGTGCAAGGGAGGCAGTTAGACACTGCACAGAGGAAGCCAATTTCCACAAAGCCTACCAGGGTTAGAGTTCCTACCCCTTTGACTTGTAGAACTCTGAGAGTATGCACACGAATGCGTTCCAGATCCTAACAGGATGGAGACTTGGAAGAAAAAGGGTTGCAGTGTGACCTTCTCCTGTGGAGGGCGTGCTTTGTCTTTGTCTCTACTTCTCTCTCATATGTGCACACATGCCATCTGGCATTTAAAAATAGCTAAAATAAAGAGCCAAAATATCATGTGTTGTCAGGAGAATACTAGACAAAAATCATATGTTACATGATATGTTATAAAACTATCAATAAAAAAACACACTTGAAAAATCCAAGAAATATTGGATATAATGTACATACACAGAAGCCTATATACGATGATGATAATATGTTTTTTAAATATAAATGAAAGTTTTTTTACAAGTTGACTCACATTTGGCCACAATACAACTCTTTGAATATGAAGCATATGTCACAAACATCACATCGACCACAATGCGATATCGGGGACTTGATAAAAGTATTTTAATGATGCCACTTTTACCAAGTCGGATAAATGCTGTGGTTATATGAGATAATACTTATATCTAGGTAAATGTACACTAAAGCATTTAGGAGTAAGCCTGCAAGACACAATTTACAACTTACATTCAAATTCAAATGGAAATTGCACAATAATGAAAAACTATATTAACAATTAATGTGGGTAATGAAGATAAAGATATTCTCTGAATATTTCTTACTCTTAAACCTTTATTGAAAGATGAAATTATTTCCAAGTAAAATTTTTAGAAAATAAAGGTGCAGTAGATGATTTATTGAACAAAGGTGAGCTAATTCAACATGCTACAGAGAAGTATCAGAAACACAGACATACTGAAATAAATGAAGATCCATGGAAATGGTAACTATGTGGGAAAAGTTATTTTCCCTTCCCTTAATTTATTTTTAAAAATAAATATTTAATTAAACATTTGTATTTCTCAGTTTCTAACACATAGAGAAATAAAATATAACAAAATTACAATGACCAATTGGGATTAAATGAAACATTCCTGTTAAAAGGCTGACCAGCAAATAAAAGAAAAAATTCATCATGGCCATTTTGAAGTCATGTTCACTGTATTTTACCTGTTAATTTGGAACTGGCTTATTTATCAAAAATGTACTCAAGTCATGTGAACTCGAAAAGCATTTGCATGAGGTTATATGTGAGGTCTTATTTGTTTATAAGCCAAACTGAATAAAATTTGTTAAAGAATTTTACCATGTAGACAGTACATACAACATGCTACATTCAAACATGTATAAATACAGGTAAGACCATAAACCAAAGGTCTTCAAAACATTTGTGAAAAATGTGCATTATGGAAAAACCATGCCTGTATTTAACAAGTTTTTGTAGCAAAATAAACTCAAATTTTAATTCCATGCTTCCATATAAGTACCCTTATACACACACACACACAACACACACACACACACACACACACACACACACACACACAAAAGATCTTTTAACTTTCTGGGGCCAGCAGGTGGTATGGTGGCTAAGGTGCTGGACTCCCACATGGCCAACCATGAATCAAGCCCCAGACCTGGTGGCTTAAAACACTCGAGGCATGGGTAAGTGCACGCCCCAAATCCCAGCAGAATGGAGGAGAAAGGATTGCAGCATGGCCATCCTGCCCTGAGGGTGATTTCTCACTTTTCCTTTTACTATTTCCCTCTCTCTGACTCTGGCAATTGTACACTAGCCCCATGGGAAACACCTTTAAATGAAAAAAAAAAAAAAAAAAGGCAATAGATTTAACAGTTTCATCAAGAACTTCATTAAAATTTGTTAGATACAAAATAAAGTACCTGGGGCTAGCTGCAGCTAATTAGATTACAGTGTAATAGAACCTTTCCACACAAAGGTACACATTATTCCAAAGATTCTAGATTGATTTGGAAATGAATACATAAATACTGGCTCCTCTATGTCAATGTAAAGGCAACTGTCATTTCTTTACACCCTGCAAGGCTGAGACACATATTTTTATCAGAATAAAACATATCTGTCTTGAAAACAGGTGTTTTTATTTATTCATATTCCCCAAAATTTAAACACAAAACAAAAATATAATGAAATATGTTGTTAATGCATACCATGGCTTTATCCATAATTATTTGTATTTTCAGAGTTCTGTTCTTTAGTGCATCTGAATGTGTCTGTAAAACATGAATTAAATAAAACAGTTTCAAAATCCCTACACTGTAATTTTCATAATACACACACTCACAGAGGTAGAGACACATACACAGATATATATGGTTGCAGACAGATGTAGATAATAGAAAAAATAAAAATATAGATGGCCACTTAGCAGGTGGGATGCCTCATGAAATTTTCAGAAACAAATAGGATTTTACCCTATACTCGTAATAATCAGAATCTTCCCCAGTCACTGACGTGAAGACGACCTGCACATTTCCTTCCTCTGGGGACACCCCTGTGGGCCGTGCAGGACCTCCCCCTGCCCCAGTCCCTGCCACCAACCTCCAGGCTAAACAGACTTCCATCAACTTTCCCCCCCGTATGGCACCTACTTTCTCATTTTTATACTTTCACCTTTTAATATTAACTTAAATGAGGTTACAGGCAATAAAATGTGTTCAGTTTCAGTACATGGCTAAATAGGATTTGTGACTGACTATGTAACTTTTTCACAGTTACACTGAAGTACGTTTCCATGTCAACAGTTCACCTGGCTCAAGACAACTGATCATCTTCTTGCGTTCAGCATAGGTTAGAATAATCCATTCCAGCATTTCATATAAATGGAATCCTATGATATGTGCTCTTTTATAGCTAGCTTCTTTTCCTCCCTCAGGTCCCTCCATATCTTTTCTTCATTTTCACACTAAGTAATGTGACATTTCAGAGATACATCACAGTTTGTATATACGGTCACTTGTCGATGGTCACTTGGAGTATTTACACACTTTAGCAGTTAGAAATAATGCTGCTCTGAATATCCATGCACAGATCTTCATGAGATTTTATATTTTTAATGTTTCTCAGTAAATACTTAGAATATTTGAGTCAAATGTTAATTGTAAACGTGTAAAGTAGTATGAAAGAGCCAAGTTACTTTCTAAAGTGGTTTTAACATTCCACATTCTAACCAAGAATTAGTAGGAATCTGATCGCTCTACAATCTTGGTTCTCTTTGAGAATTTGAATCTTTTTCACAGTAATTGTTCCTGTTGAAAGAGAGAGATCAATTTTTTTTTAAATGGTTCACATGACATGGAAAATGGCTAGATGTTCAAAAACAAAAAGCAGGAGCCAATGGGACAGACAGTTCAGGTCCAGAGGCTGTCCTGCAGGCTCCAGAAGATGGCTATACCATAACCCTGTCTGCATTCTTCCTGCTGTGCAGACCAGCAAGAGCCAAGAGGCAGCCAGCACTCCAGCTCCAGTTAGAGGCTGATGGCCATCTGATACTCCAAGACAAGTATCAGACGGTCTGTTCTGTTCAGGCTTCAAGTAATTGGATGAGGCCTTACTGTATGGAGGGCAATCTGGTTTACACAAGGCCCATCGATGTTTATCTCATTCAAAATCAATCTCATAGAAATATCCTGAATAATGTTTGACCAACCATGTGTGCACCAGGGCTGCAGACAGAATTATAAACCAGAAACTACGTTTTCTCATTTCAAGTAATTAGGCATTCTTTTTAAATTTTTAGTGTTGTTTTTTAAAAATTTCATGCCAAACTGCATCATGGTCATGTATATAAGTAACCAGATTTTCTTATATATAAGTCCAGAAATTCATCTTAAATGATTCTGAGATGTTCGTGTGGCTTTTTCATGATATGACTATTTTTTTCTCATTATTCTTAAAGGAAGTTATAATTTTATCATCTATATTATTACTTTAATTTTCTATCTCTCAAATTTTCCCTTTGTTTTTCTTCTTTATTTTTAGTGTGATTTCTGGAATTTTACCTTGTCAACTTTCTGTTGGATTTTTTTTCAATTTATTTAATTTTATTTATCATTATTATTATTATTATTAATTTGCTAAAGGGTACATGTGCTCACCAGAGACAGACAGAGAGAAGGAAAATAAGAAAGCAGACTACCAGGTCTGAGACTTGAACTGCAGCTGGCCATGTGGGAGTCTAGCACCTTAACCACCACGCCACCTGCTGTCCCCTCTGAGGACTTTTATTACATTTTTATATTTCCAAGGACTATTTTGAGTCTGCAGAATTTTATTTAATGGCACTCCATTCTTTCTTTCTTTGTGAAAAGGCATGTGCACTCACTGGAGGAAGAGAGAGAGAAAGTAAAAAAGCACCCCCAAGGAAGATGGCTATACCATAATCCCTTTTCCACTCTTCTCTTGAGATTCTGGGCACGCACATGTGCCCAGCTAGGTTTTCAAGCCGCAGGGTCCCGGACTCAAACTATGTAGTCAGTCATGTGGGAACCAGTGGCTATACTCACCACGCCACTGGCCAGCCCAGCACCCTGTTCTTATTTGGTGGATATTTTTCTTACCCTTCTGAGGCTAGTAAGTCATTTCATTTTCTCCACCCTCTCTACTTTAGCACTTCACATTTTAATTCTGATTTTTCTTTCATGTACCTGTCTTCCATATTATTTTGTCATATGACTAGTGTGCTGTCATGTTAGGGATGACTATTTAATAGTATTTGCCAATATCTGTGATTACAGAAGGAGTTTATGAGTTGCAGTACTCAACGAGTAATTTGTCAGGGTTTTTTTGTTTGGGAAACTCTACTATCAATTTAGTTAGGTGTTTTCCATGTGATTTGTTCAACTCCGTCCTTGAGAGGAGTCTTTCAACACTTCTTAGATGGGGAAAGCCTGGCTCCCTATATCCAATCTGCCATATTCTGATTGATCACACTAGTTTTGGTCTGGTTTGCCCACTCCAGTGTGAGAAAATACGAACCATCAGTGCCTGGTATCTGCATTTGACAGATTCCACAGAAAATCACCTTCTTTATCAATCTACTCTGGAGGCAGCTGGTTAGGAAAGGACAGGTTTTCTGATTACTTGCCCAATGTATTCTGAGCCAGTTCTCCTCATAGGTCCACTTCTGTTCTCTCTTTCTTTTTTTTAAAAGAGACTTTTGCTAGAGGGTTCATGTACTCACCAGAGAGACTACCCAGGCAATCCTAGGGACTTGAGAATGGTCCTGCTACAACATACTGTTTCCTAAAGCCTATCCCAATCACTAGCTTAGGATTCAGTTTTTGGGTGATAAATCAGCCACCTATCTAATTATATTCAAATTCCAGCGTTATTCCTCTCTTTGGACAAAATTCTGCTTTTTTTTCGTATGTTTCTGTCATTTAAAAATATCCCTACTTTTCCCTTCAGTGAGTTTAAGGGAAAAGGAGGGGAGTTTGATATGCTTTTAATAGATAACTTTCTTATGTCTGTATTTGCTTTTTGGTTCTACTTTTATTTCTTTTTAAAGATTTTTAAGTTTAGTTATTCATTTCTTCCAAGAGAGAGACGGGCACCTTCAACAGGGTCTTCACAAATGGATACATGTCCAGCCTCAGCCAGACCGGACCATGGGCATGTGCACACCTGATGCCTACAGGGAGACCTGGGAGGTGACGTGGAGACTGTCCTTGACTCCCGCATCGTGGAGTGTTGCATCACCCTGCACCACAGTGGTCGAACTTTGGTTCCTATAGCGCTTTTGAACTCTAATTATAATAAGGTGTTCTCTTTGTTTACATGTTTGCACTTACTTTTATATTTGAAAACATGCCTAAAGATAAGCTTTTCTGTTATCTGATTTTCCTGTTCCTTTTTAAGATCTGTTATACTGAAAAGATATATTAGCTTTGTGCTTGTAAGAGCACCTGTGCATGTAAAGGCATATTTAATTAAACCTATACAGGTAAGTCCTTCAAATTCATGATGAAAGTCACGTGAGATCTCCTATGACAATATGAAATTTTAAAATACCAATACCCAGTTATCTACATTCCTTCAGTGATATCCCTGACTTTTTCAAGCTTTCTGAAAATTTTGTCATTGTCTGTTTTGTTTTATTTTATTCATTTTTTTTTAGAGAGATTTTTGCTATAGGGCATGTGTGCTCGCTGGGGAGACAGAGAAAGACAGAGAGACAGAAAGCGAGAAGTCACCCTTTTCCCCCGCCCCCTCCCCGTAGAGGGGATGGCCATGCCACAATCCCTTTTCCTTCATTCTCTTCTCGGGATTTTGGGCATGCATCCATACCCACCCAGCGTCAGTTTTAAACCATTGGGTCTGGGACTCAAACTACAGTTGACTATGTGGGAGTCCAGCAATGTAACCATTATGCCATCTGCTGGTCCCTGTCTGCTTTGTTTCATAATTGCATTTATTGTGTAATCCAACTTTCCATACCTATTTCTCATTATCTTCCTCTAGTATATTAGGGAATACATTAAGAAAATATTAGTAGTTACATTAGTGACATTGATTACTTTTATTTCTTAACATTAACCTAACTAATTTCCAAGTATAAACTTATTTGATTTTTAAAATAACTGTATGAGTTAGGTATTAATTTTATTAGTGTCTTGTAATAGATGAGAAGATATAAATACTTTGGAAGCTTGTTACTCACCCAAGTTCTTATGTCTACAAATTGAAAGAACTGGAACTTACACCCAGGCAGCTGGCAATGTAAATTATTCCAATCCTTTTGTTATTGCTTACTCTATGAAAGGGGATGGTTTCAAGTGAGGTTTCACTTGTCTTTCCCAAAACACATCCACTTTTTCAGGTATTTTTTCCCGACACAGAAGAATATTCATGGACTCCACCAAAGGTTTTTTTTTTCCCCCAAAATTACTTTATGAGTACCACTCGATTTTCATTATGAGCATTGTCTTCCATTGTTTCCCGAGTCATAACGTATTATGCAGATAATTTCCCATTAAATTTAGCCATCACTTCTTGGTATTACTAAAAATTAAATTTGTGGGAACCAGCAGCTAGTATAATGGCTATGTCGCTGGACTCCCACATAGTTGACCGCGGTTCACGTCCCAGACCCGGTGGCTTAAAACTCACGCCGGGCACGTGTGCATGTGTGCCCAAGATCCTGAGAGGAGAATGGAGGAGAAGGGATTGCGGCGTGACCATCCCCCCTGGGGGGTGATTTCTCGCTTTCTGTCTCAATGTCTCTCTCTGTCTGGCGAGCACATGCGCCCTGTAGTGAAAACCTCTCCAAAAAACAAAAAGAAATTTGTTTCTATAGGCAATTTTATTTTATCATTTCTGTGACCTTCTGAAATGTTAGTTTTGTTTATCTATTTGTATACTAATATTTTTGCCAAAATAAAAAAAGTAAAAGACAGTGAAATGGAGTTTGTCACATATTAAATTTAAGTGTCAATTATTGTTATTTTATTTTGCCTCTCTTTAATGTGAGATTCAGTGAATTTGTGGACAGAAACTTATTTATTTAACCACTGGTGATCAAATATAGAGTTGTACAAATATTCAAAATAGAGAAATCAAGATCTTGACCAAAAGGCTCTTGAAAATATGCCTACTATAAGGTCCAACTATATAAATTGAAAATATGGTGTTATAAAATTTAGTGCACTCATGTAGTTCATTTATTACAAAAAAAAGTATAAATATTTAAAATACAATAATTTTATGAAATAAATACATTTAAGCTTAAGTGTGTATATCTGTAAAGTATAAATGCATATATATAGCAAAATAATAGTGATGCATATTACAATATCATTTTGCTCTAGAAAATGACATTCTGGTCCAATATTATTTCATTTTTTCCTTATTTCTGAATATATTATATATATATATATATTTTATATTTCAATAGGTATATTAACCAGTATTACTTAATTTTTAAAAATAAGTATAGCATAACTTAATAAATAAAATGTACATTATCTTAATAGTAAAACAAAAACATTTTTAAAGGATCATTTTGAAAACTCTGCATGTATGAATCTATATTTGTAACTTAGCATATGAAAACAATTAGAACAAATATTCCAAAATTCTAACATTATTTCTAGTTGATTAGGCTTGGGACAATGTATAGTGTATTATTTCTCTTCTTTTCTACTTTTAAATTTTCTATCACAGTAACACTTCTTTTATAAAAAGAAAATGAATTGGCAAATGAAAATCTCATAAAGTAACAATGAGCAAATTTGGAGTTATCCTATTGGTAGGATGCAAATTCAATAAAAAAGCAAACATGCTAAAGGGAGTCATCAAAATAGTCATAAAAAATGCAGGCTATGAAAAAACTGTGTGAAGATTTCATTATGTTCTTTTTTATTCTTTTGCATCAAATCAGCTTGTGCTTCTTATTCATTCATCTCTTCCATAAGCAAACCAGAGAGAAAGAGAAAACATTCTCAACAGGGTCTTGATACCACAAACCAACCTCAGCTTTCGAAGGCCCCAGACCATGGACATGCATATGCCCTATGCACTGAGGGAGATCTCCAAATACAAACATAAAACTTTGCTATGTGGATAAGCCTCCAGACTACTACATTTTAGCACTGCCTCACTGGCCAGCCCCCTAAACTCATACTCTAATTCCATTTCCCATGAATTCACTGTTGTTCCTTTGTATTTTTTCATAACAATTCTTGTAATTAGAGAAACATACCATGAGAACTTGGATGATTTTTAAATTAAGTATATGTATATATGCTACATTTAAAAAATATTATCTGGGGGCCAGTAGGTGGTGTGGTAGTTAAGGTGCTAGACACCCACACGGCATTGCATCCCAGTGGTTTGAAACTCACATTGAGCATGTGTGTGTGTGTGTGTGTGCACAGCCAAAATCCCAAGAGGAGAATAGAAGAGAAGGGAGATCATAGCATGGACATCTCCCCAGAGGGGTGATTTCTCACTTTCTCTCTTCCTGTCTCTTTGTCTTTGGTGAAAGCATGCACCCTATAGCAAAAATCTCTCTCTCTAAACACACACACACACACACACACACACACACATACATAAACTGAATAAACACAAAATGTTCAAAAACAAATACTCAATAGAATTTTTTAATATAAAAATATTAAATTAAATCTGCTTTCCAATTGTATAAAATCTCCAAATTTCAATGTGAATAAATTTATCAAGTATAACACAGATTACTTACCTCTGATTTTACAAGAATCCTGTAGGACTGATGCATATATTGGTTCCTAGGGTAATTTTCTTTTAAGGGGGAATGATCAATTTTATTATTTTTTACTTGATACAGCATATGCTCATATGCAGATGAATATTCCAATGGTTCAATTCCATAACTCGTGTCCTCTAACTGCAATAATCCCCTAAATATTAATTATAAAAATGAAATTAAAATGTAGTTAATACAGATTTCTCATTAAGAAATATCTATCAACACTAAATAAAAACATGTTATAAAAATTTGGTCATAGACTTTGTAGTCTACTATCTAATCAGCCCATCTAATTTAGATTAACCTTCAAATCCAATTTGATATCCACTTCTCTCTATTATAGTATTTAGCAGCCAAATGGCTCTAGTTTAGTCAAGAAATTTCAATACTCTTCACGCTCAGGGGAGCTTTTTTTTGGTATAAATTGTATGACTGCAAATCTGGGACAGAGAGAAAGGAGACGGAAGAAAGGTTTTTATAAAAAGATAAGGCAGAGGTAAAGAAAATGTATGAGAAGAAACAATTCATGTCTACAGTGTGGGGTGTTCCCTTTATACTTCAAGAAGTTTCTGAGAAACGAGGGCTCACACAAGATCTTAATGTGCTTCTCTGGAATGTGCCATTACCTGAGTCCAGAACAGGTGCTTAATGTCGCAGCTGATGCTGACATTTCTGCAATGTGTCCTAGATAAAAGCAATCGCCCTAAAGAGGAGGATAGGAAGATATATTCATCAATGATTTATAAATAATGTTCTTGGCTTTATACTTACCTCCTAGATATTATCAAGTGTTTGGATCCATCTGATATCGCAATATCATTTATCAGATACTCAGTCTCCTTTACTATCTGCAAATTTTTTCTTTAAACATGACTACCATACCCCTCCAATCATTCTTGCTAAAATTTTAAATTTTTGATAACTTTCTTGTTTGTATTTTCTTTCTCAGCCTTATTTAATGAGAGTATATTCTATCATGTCTAACGTGGCATAATTACTAACAGTACTTGATTATGATTATGAGTATTTCACTCACTTTTTTCCTAGCTCACCCAAAAATATTTTAATTGACATTTCTTCAACATGATTTCTTTTTAGTAGCCCACGTTAGAGATAACTGTCCATCCTTAGTTCAAACTCTCCCCCTTAATCATTAACACAGCGTTAGTCTTTCCCAGGTTCTCCTTGAGTTTCTTCCAGTGTATTCATCTTTTCCTTCCCCTCAAAATTCTACTGACTTCTAGAAACAATCCTGCCCCTTCATTAATCCAATATTATCATGTTCTCTTCTATGACGTCTAAATGTTATTAGATCCAAGACATACATCTCCACCAGTGATCATTTTCTTTTTCTCAAAACTAGCCAGAACCCCCACCTCTACCCACTAACAGTGGCAGGTCACATCCACCCCCAGTGGCAGTAGGCAGAGCCCATATGCCCAACCCCACACCCAACACAGAAACAGCAAAGTGCTAGATCTGCGCACACTATCAAAGATAACTCAACAGAAAGATCCATGCACTACCCCCATGAAAAGCAACAGAAGCAGCCACCTTCACCTGCCTTGGTGCCGGGAGGTTATGTAGCTACAAGCTCTTCACAGAAAGGGAAAAGGCAGCCCAAGTCCCAAAACTCTACCCAGCAGTAGAGAGAAATCCAGACTCAGCAGCTCCTGGCCAAGCACCCAGTGGTAGAAGGTGACCCTTGTGGCATGTTCTCCAATACCCCTACTCCAAACAGCAAAAGATCACCCATTCAAAAGCTTCCCTTTTCCAAGGGCATCCACACAGAGTAAAGTACTCTGACATTTGGCAGCAAGAAAACAGAGGAAAGTTCTCCACCTTGTGAGTTTTTCATCACCTCCTCCAGCAATACCACCTGCCCCAGGAAGTACCATTGCCACAGAATCACAGAACCAGAAGGATGAAGCACACACAATGATACTTCAAGTTCTAGGAAAGCTTAATCATTATTGGGATAGCAGACCACATTAAATCTCAACTTAAACTGGATGCCTGTCTTCTAAATTAGAAAATAAGGTCAAGAGTCTCCTTGACAAAATGTTAAGGATATAATCAAAATCACTCCTGTGGGGACCCCATTGCTAAACACAGCAGAAGAGGGACTTTGGCACATATCAGTCCATAGCAAAAGGGAAACACACTTGTTCCCAGTCAAGGAAACATTCTCCAAAAAGGTATCCAAAAGTGAATATATCTCCCAATGGCTAGAAGTAGAAGAACATCCTCAGGTCTGAATAAACCAGAAAATATGTCTCCATCAAAAGAATACAATAACTCCCCTCTATCTCTTGAAAAAAATACATAGGAAGTTACCAAAATGTCAGAGAAAGAATTTAGAACATTCATGGTAACAAAACTCTATGAGGTGAAACAGAAAAGAGACAACAAACTACAGGAGATTAAGAAGTCCTTCCTCGATATGAAGGAAGAAATGGACACTGTAAGAAAGAACCAGATACAACATTATAGATGAAGTCTGTAATACAGGAAATCAAAAATTCTCTTGAAAATAATAAAAGTCAATTAGACCATGCTGAAGATCAAATCTCTGATGTAGAAGATAAAACCAGTAACCTAGGAAAAAAAAACACCAAAAAGAGAAAATAACAGCAGCAACAACAAAAACGCAAGGATAATATATGAGAAATACTAGATTCCATTAAATGTCCAAACATCTGAATAATTGGTATCCCAGAAAGTGAAGAAACTAATAACGGCATGGAAAATCTATTCCATGAAATTCTGGAAGAAAACTTCCCAAGTCTAGAGAAGCATTCAAATATCCAGACCCAAGAAACACAAAGGACCCCAAATAGAATCACCTCAAGAAAATCTTCCCCAAGGCACATCTTAGCCAGACTGGCCCAAGACCACAGATAAAGACAAGATAATAAAACTGGCAAGAGAGAAATAACAAGTGACGGGACCAGCAGTTAGCGTAATGGCTATGTTGCTGGACTCCTACATAGTCAACCGCGGTTCGAGTCCCAGACTCGGTGGCTTAAACTCACGCCAGGCGGGTGTGCGTGGCCAAGATCCCGAGAGGAGAATGGAGGATAAGGGATTGCGGTGTGGCCATCCCCTCTGGGGGGTGATTTCTCGCTTTCTATATCTCTGTCTCTCTCTGTCTGTCTGGCGAGCACACGTACCCTATAGCAAAAACCTCTCCAAAGAAAGAAATGATAAGTGACTTACAAAGGTCACCCCAATCAGGCTAACACCGGACCTTTCAACGGAAACAATACAAGCAAGGTAAGAGTGGGAAGACATATTGAAAGTATTAAGAGAGAAACAATTTCAACCAAGATTATTATATCCAGCAAGATTATCCTTCATATGGGAAAAAAAAAAAAAAAGATTAAAATCTTCTCAAACAAAACCTGAAAGAATTTGCCAACACCAGACCAGCTCTTCAAGAAACTCTGAAGAGAGTCCTGTTCCAGGAAAACTAAAGAATCAAAAGCCAGAAATAAAAGAGTAAGAGACAACCAAGACAATGGCCAACTTAAAGGTAGGGACAAGTCTGGAAATATCAATAATAACTTTGAATGTTAATGAATTAAATTCTCTAATCAAGAGACACAGACTGGCTGAATGGATTCAAAAAAAAAAAAAAAAACACACACACACACAGAAACCCTCTTATCTGTTGCCTACAAGAAACACATCTCCTGGATAAAGACATACGTAGACTAAAAGTGAAGGGCTGGAAAAAGTATTCCATGCAAATGGAAACCAAAAAAGAGCTGGAGTTGCAATACTAATTTCTGACAAAATAAGCTTTAAAACAAAAACTGTTCAAAGAGACAAAGAAGGGCACTATATTGTAATAAAAGGGTTAACCGACCAAGAAGATATAACGCTTATAAATATCTATGCACCTAACACAGGAGCACCCAGATATGTGAAGGAAAGACTGTTAGGCAAGAGAGACTGCAACAGATTAATTGTTGGAGACCTCAACACCCCACTATCTCCTCTGGACAGATAATCTAAAAAAAAATTAGGTAAAGAGATAAAGGATCTAAATGATACCATAAATCAAATGGATTTAACAGACATCTATAGAACTTTCCACCCAAAATTCATGAGATATACTTTTTTCTTACCCTCACATGGAACCTTTTCAAACATTGACCACATAATAGGACACAAGGCAAGCCTCTACAGATTCAAAGGCATAGAAACTATATCCAGCATCTTCTCTGACCATGATGGGATTAAACTTGATTTTAATTTCAAGAGAAATCCTCAAAAATACACAAATACATGGAAACTAAATAACCTACTCCTGAATGACTTCACAACTACTGAAGAAATAAAGACTGAAATCAAAAGATTTATGGAAGCCAGTGACAATGAGGACACAAGTTTCCATAGTCTCTGGGACACTGCAAAAGCAGTCACAAGAGGGAAGTTCATAGCAATTAGTGCACATAAAAAGAAGATGGAAAAAGGGCAAATGGACAACCTAACATTATGCCTCTAAGAATTGGAAAAGCAATAGCAAGAAAATCCAAAAAAAAAAAAAACAAACTCCAGGAGAAAGGAAATGATAAAGATTCAAGCAGAAATAAATGAAATAAAAAAATAAGCAAATTATACAGAAAATAAATGAAAGCAAAAGCTGGTTCTTTGAAAGGATAAACAAGATTTACACACCATTAGCCAGACTAATTACGAAGAGAGAAAGGAACCAGGTAAATCAAATTTGCAATGAAGCAGGCAACATAACAACCGACATAATAGAAATACAAAACATTGATAGAGGATACTATGAACAACTATATGCCAAGAAACAAGAAAATCAGGATGAGATGGACAAATTCCTGGACACATATAATCTACTAAGATTGAGCCAGGAGGATATAGAAAGTCTAAATAGGCCCATAACAAGTCAGGAGATTGAATCAGTAATAAATAACCTCCCAACAAAGAAAAGCCCTGGTCCTGATGGCTTCACCTGTGAATTCTACAGAACTTTTAAAGAGGAGTTAGCCCCCATTCTGGTCAAGTTATTTCTAAAGCTCCAAAAGGATGACTCTCTCCCTAATTCATTCTATGAAGCTTCCATCACCCTTATCCTCAAAACAGTTAAGGACAGGACAAGGAAAGAAAACTATAGACCAATATCTCTGATAAACATATACACAAAGACTTTCAACAAGATACTAGCAAATCGTATCCAACAACTTATAAAAAAGATTATACACTCCAACCCTGACAGAGACTAAGGAATTTGGGTGCTAACGCCTGCACGACAGGCAAGGCAGGCCTATACTCTTCCTCCTCTCAGTCCCAACTCTAGGAAAATAGTTACCTGCTCCAACTGATGCCACCCACAATGCAGCTCTTTTAAACCTCCTTAAAATGTATCAAATACACACTAGACTACACAAGCTCTGACCTTATCTGGAAGACAGCTGATCACTAATCCCTTCTGAATCACTTTGCCAAAGATACAACTTATCTAGGGTTGTTCGTGCCCCCAGCATTACAGAACCTACTCCAAAAATTAGAAAGGAGTACTTCACCAGATGCCTAAATATCGATGCAGAGATATAAGAAATATGAGAAAATTAGGAGATAGCTCTCTCCCAAAGAAACATAATAACTCCTCACCAAAAACAGATTACACGTAAGAGATTACAAAAATGTCAGAAAAAGAATTCAGAATATTCATTGCACCAAAACTCAGTGAGATGCAAGAGAAGATGGACAACTGGTTTCTGAAAATGAGAAAATCATTCTTTGACATGAGATAGACACTTATAAAAAAGAATCAAACAGAATTTCTGGAGATGAAGAACACAGTACAGGAAAAATCAAAATCTTTCTCAAAAGTTTTAACAGCAGATTAGACCACACAAAAGAAAAAAATCTCTCACCTATTCCTTTATAGTTTCCTATCTCATTCATTTCTGTCCTTATATGCATTCATTCTTTTCTTTACTTAGAGGTATCCATTTGCAGGGACCAGCAGTTAGCGTAATGGCTATGTGGCTGAACTCCCATGTAGTTGACTGCGGTTCTAGTCCCAGACCTGGTGGCTTATACTCACGCTGGGCATGTGTGTGTGTGCGTACCCAAGATCCCGAGAGGGGAATGGAGGAGAAGGGATTGCGTTGTGGCCATCCCCCCTGGGGGGTGGGGTGATTTCTCGCTTTCTTTTTGTCTGTCTCTCTCTCTCTGTCTCTCTGGCAAGCGCACGCACCCTATAGCAAAAACCACTCCAAAAAAAAAAAACTTAACCTACCTTTTTATAAGTGATTTCTCAATTCCAGATTGAAAAGGTAGTTGTTCTTTTCAACATACTTTTGTAGTAAAGTGTCACATTACCTTTTGATTTGTGATCTGTTTCACCAAAAACTCTGTGGACTACAAAGCATTCATTTTCTTCCCAACAATGGCACCTTCACGTAAAAAATTATAAAGCTAGTCAAGAGAAAGCAAAACTCACCTTTAGAGAGGACGACTCTGGATACAGCATTCCTGACTTGCTATATGAATACACCAGGAAATGTGGGTGTAAAAATGACCTAGCCAACCAAAAAGATAACGCTGTGTTGTAATATCATTAATCAAAATAATTTCCCCAATAATAAAACTAAACAAAATTTATTTTCAATTTTACACGTCCAAACACCTAAAAACTAAATAGATATAACTTGTTTCGAACAGCATATGGTGAATATTAAAAAAAAAAAAAAAGCCAATAGAACCAGGAGCCAGTAGGAATGCTGTAATGAATTAAAAGCTATCAAGTGGTAAGCAAAGACACATGTAGAGTAACAGACAATAGATAATGCTTCTATTAATGGGTTTCCACAACTTTCTTTCAGATTCAAACATCAATAAATCTCATGGCATAAGTACCTTACTTAGCATTTACAAATAATTATCAATGGACCAATTTCATAGATTGATGTGTATGTATAAGTGTACATATACATAGTTTTTATATTAAATAATCTTCATGAAGTAACGTTCTGGTAAAGAAAGAAAGAAAGAAAGAAAGAAAGAAAGAAAAGAAAAGAAAAGAAAAGAAAAGAAAAGAAAAGAAAAGAAAAGAAAAGAAAAGAAAAGCCCTCAAAAGCTCAGCACCTTAAACCGACAATGAAATGAGTGCCTTCTCAAGGTTGCTGAACATTCAGCACCATGGCTGCTTTATGCTAGAACCTAGGAAAAGGCACCACCCCTTCCCGGAAATGCCATTCTTGTAGCAATAGCAGGGGAAAAAAAAAATTGGTTGTAATTTGTTACACAAAATTTCTAAAGCACAAAAGTTCTAAAGCTTTTGTTTGGATGAGGGCTCAAATTTCATGAGCCAATCTTCCAGCCAAACCTGCTATCAACATTGGTCTCAACATGGTGGAGAAGTACAAGCTTCCTTCCGGGAAAGAATGGTTATTATGCAACAACCTACCACTGCTACTCGTGGTAGAGAGGCTGGGCTATCTCTAGGATTCACAGCACCAAGAGGATTTGCAGGCCAGCCCATTGGAGGGGCTGCAGCACGCACAGGGTCTTTTCTCTCACCACCACTTTTCTCCTCATTTCTGCTTCTTTTTTCTCTGTTTTCTGACAGCTTTATCTTGTTCTCAATTAAAATAACAAAATTAGAGAGCTTCCCAGAAAATACACTGTCATCTACCAGCTCATTTAAGGAAACCGACCTGACAGTTCATTCAAGGAATAAAACTGCACTTAGGTGCAGTCCACCGCCCAGGAATGCTGGTGCAAGGGCAGACACATTTCAGTAACAGCCAGCGAGTACAAGGTGGTGGGAGGGAATCCAGAAGCAGTTCTCAGGAGAAGGGAATTATAAGCAAAAATCTGACAGATATCCCGACAGGCATAATGAAAAGGCTAACCCTTCGGCTTGCAAGTTTATTCACCCTGGGCTTTCAACAGTATACTCTTACTTCTACACAAGTAACAGAAGATGCTGGCTTACTCAGGGAAGCACTAACAGCACAAGTGGTCAAAGGAAAACAATATCCCACATGAAGGAATTACAGAAAAGTAAGAGGAAACTTAAAATCTTGATTTCTAATGAAACAGCACTGGCTGAACAATATAATCATAATTACAGGCAAAGTTAATAAGGTTTCAAAGGTGATCTTTTCAATAAAAAAAAAATTGGACACTCAATCTAAAACACATGGCACTTAAATAATTCAATAAATGAATCAAAGGGAATTTCATTATTGATAACAGAATTAGTAGCTTAGTTAAGGGAGAGCGAATGTTGGTAAAATACACAGCAAAAAAAAAAAAGAAAAGATTTAAAAATAGTTATGGACAGAGCCAAAAGACCCAGAGTAAAATCGTAGATTTACCATAGAATAAAAAATATGAAGAAAGTAAAATTTACAGAAATAATACAGGAAATTTTCTCTCAGGAGTAAAAAGATATTCCCTTAAAAGAAGAAGAGACAGATAATAAACATATATGCAAGGATTAACAAGACTTATGCACAATAACAAACACACACACACCAAAACATGTACTGGAAAATTTATTTAAGATGACAGTACAGAATTACATATATATACACATATATGTGTGTGTGTATATATGGAATATATATGTATACATACATATACATACATATATGTGTGTATATACATATATGTATATATGTATATGGAATATGACTTATAAATTCTACACACTGCCAAGACATCACTCAATTATGAGAACAAAAGGCTTGCAACTCATGCAGGGCACACGTGTGTGTGTGTGTGCCCAAAATCCCGAGAGGAGAGTGGAGGAGAAGGGATTGCAGGACAGCCATCCTCCAAGGCAGGAAATTTCTCACTTTCTGTCTCTCTATCTCTGTCTCTGTCTCTCTGACAAGTGCACACAACCTATAGCAAAAATCTCTCCCCACTCCCCCAACACACACACACACAAACACACCAAAAAAAAAAAAAAAAAAACACCCTAGATTGCTTTTAAGGCCTAGTCTCCATTTTAATTTTGTTTTCCTTTCTTTTGGTCTCTCTCCCTCAGCAAGTTGGAGAAAAACAAGTTGGGAGAGCGTTACTTTCAATTACCATTACTGAAGTAGTCACTGGGCTAGATTCAGGCATACTTTATCAACATCATCACAGGGAAGCTGGGGTTCAGAATCACAGGTGCCCACAGCAATTGTAGAGCAGGTGTTAGTTTTATCAAGGTGTCTAACCCTGACAGCGACCATTTGGCATGTGAATGTCCTCTAGTAATAATAATAATTTAAAACGCTTAAGAGAATACATTGCAGCAGAGACGTAAATACAATGATTATAGAAAGAGGAATGACCAAGAGGTTCTCCGGACTGAAGATTTAACGGCTCGTGTCTGTTCAATGATATCCTTCACATTTGGGGCAACCATTTTTGGTTTGTTAACCCAGACACATTTGTAGCCCGTTAGGCCACACGCACCTCACTGTTGTGCAGTTAAAATACCAAGAAATCTTTTATTTTTGAGTACAGCTGGAGCCAAATTATTCATTTCATGGAAGTACTTGAAAAGAACTTAAAGTATCATTCAAACATTTTTTTTCAACAGTTGCTTACATATGATTAATAACAAGTGATTTTTCTACTCCAGAGATTCTGACTGGAAGAAAAATAGCTCTTACTAAAGGGGAGAACCCAGAGTTCCTTTGAATGATTAGGTTTGGAAATGTGAGGGGTTCCTTTCTGTGGGTTACTCTATGAATAACTGATCCTAAATTAAGGACTTGCCTGGCAGGTACAAAGTCACGTTGGTCGTTTTACGTAGAAAGTAACCCAAGCCACAGCATCCAGACAACTTACATATTTACATGTATAGAAACTATGTATTTTGTTACCACAATTGATGAAAGATACTTAATGGTGTGTTTAAGGACAACACTGCCATGTTCTGATCTTTATCCACATTATTATATAAAGGAGTAAGCTCTATCACCTCAGTCAAACTAAATAGTGTCATTCCAGAGAGTCTAGACATTACTTAGATTATGTTAGTGCTATTTAAGGCGTTTTGGGCATTGTGATAAATTACCAATAATGAAGCCAATGGCATTTGTAAGCACCTCCCTTTGCTTCTGCTGCCGATTGTCATTTCCAAATCAACTGATTATAGAAAACAACCAATTTGCCAATCTAAGGATGACAAACCCTTCCATAAAGTCATTTTCCAATATCGCTCACCCACGTCTGGATGGCAGTAGGTTCAATTATCACTTGCAATGCTTCACATTCATCAAAATGATCACATAACGGGACCAGCAGTTAGCGTAATGGCTATGTCGCTGGACTCCCATGTAGTCGACCGTGGTTCGAGTCCCGGACCCGGCGGCTTAAACTCACGCCGGGCGCATGTGCGTGCGTGCCCAAGATCCCGAGAGGAGAATGGAGGAGAAGGGATTGCGGCGTGGCCATCCCCCCTGGGAGGTGATTTCCTGCTTTCTATCTCTCTGTCTCTCTCTGTCTGTCTGGCGAGTGCACGCGCCCTATAGCAAAAACCTCTCCAAAAAAAAAAAAAAAAAAAAAAAAAAGAAAATGATCACATAACCAGGTCAACTACGTGATTAGGAAGAGTAGCTATACTTTAGAAACTGAACTTTAGGGATGCTCACTTTGAGCCTTGAAAGTTCCTAACAAAAGTATAAGCATACATTTGAACATTCTGCATTAACGCCAAACTAATCAACTTTTTTTTTTTGGAGAGGTTTTCGCTAGAGGACACATGCGCTCGCCAGACAGACAGAGAGACATAGAGCCGGAAAGTGAGAAATCACCCCCCAGGGGGGATGGTCACGCCGCAATCCCTTCTCCTCCATTCTCCTCTCTGGATCTTGGGCACACATGCACACGCGCCCGGCGTGAGTTTTAAGCCACCGGGTCCAGGACACGAACCGTGGTCGACTACGTGGGAGTCCAGCGACATAGCCATTACGCTAACTGCTGGTTCCCAAACTAATCAACTCTTAATATATGAAAGGGAATTCAATGGAGTCCCATGGTCTTGAAAAAGTTGTCTACTTTGTGATCCGTCTACTTATAGGGGTGGCTTTCCCTTAGATAACCTTAACTTTAAATCACTTACAGGTTGACAAGTCCAAAAGTCTGAAGAAGCTCTCTTTAGCTGAGATATATGAACCCAAATCTCAGAACCTTGAAGTTGTGCTTCAGTGTGACTGAAGAGAAGAATCTTGTATAGTTCTTTTCAATAATGCTCAAGAGTACTTCCTGCAATAGTGTTTCTATAAATCCCAGTATCTATGCTCAAGGTCACAGAATATTAGATCACCATCCATAGGTGGGTTACAGAAAAACCTAGGGGAGTATACTTTGGCATAAAGCATCAAGACCTTGCAATATTGAGTTAAATCTGAGTTAACAAATGCAGAGGATACAGTGTTCTATTATTAATAGCACAGATATTCCAGTAATTATTATTGTTTTCTTTAGTTTTTTTTTTTCCATAAGGTGCATGTGTATACCTGAGAGAGAGAGACAGAGAGAGGGAAAGCGAGAAATCATTCCCCAGAGGGTACAGCCATGCCACAATCCCTTCTCCTCCAGCGTCTTCTTGGGATTTGGGGCACCCACACACATGTGCTAGGTGTCATCTTCAAGCCACCAGGTCCAGCACTAGAACTGTGGTCAGCCATGTGGGAATCCAGCATTTTAACCACTATGCCACTTGCTGGTCCCCCAGTCATTATTTTATAAGAAGTAAATTTATTTTTTCCAGAAGAGGTATGCTATGATTTGAAGATGTCACCAAAAAGTCACATGTTGAAATTCATTGTTACTGAGAATTGTATTAAAAGGGTAAAAATTTAATACAACCATGATGTTAGGAGGTAATTAGGATTAGATTAGGTCATCAGGGTGGAAGTAAAATGAAGAAATTATTTTACACATTATGGTTACAACAGTGGCTTTTGTTTTACCTTGTTGGAAAGTTCCTGATCACATAATTATATTAGTTGGCAATTTTTGATTGGCTGATATTAAATTTTGTTTTCCTCTAATGCGAGCGTTTACCAAGAATGACACAAGTTTTACTGTGCTTGCAGTTTAAGTAAGGTTAGGACTATTATTAAGCTTAGTTTGTTTTCTTAGAAACTGTTTAGGCCTGATAGACACTTTAGTTTTGCTTTAACATTCTTATCAAGTACAATGCTAAAAGTCATATATATATATATATATATATGACATGTGAAGATAAAACAAATTAAAAACAGACAAATAAAACGTAGATCCTTAATTACTGTACTTGTGTATATCAGTTACATTTTAAGGAGTTACAGTAATTTTTATTTATTAGGCCTGCATTAATATTTGTATCATTAAATTTGTATTGCCTCGAAGACCTGAAATTCAAGTCTAACATGAATCACAAAGAAGATATAACTGTTAAATAAATAAAATATTAATGTTCTTTTAAAGCTTATTTTAAGCCAGTGATTGTCCTAAATTATGACACTAAAAATAACTATATAAAAAAAGGAAAAGAATGGCTACTTACTGTTTCTCAAGAAGGAGAGTGTATGTTTTCCCTTCAATTTCAATAAAATAAGTGACCTGCAGCAAAGTATTTAAAGAAAAATATTAGTTGGAAATTTCAACATCTTGGGACCACCAGATAGCATGGTAGTTAAGGCGCTGGGTTCCCACATGGCTGACCATTGTTTGAGTCCCAGACCTGGTGGCTTGCTTTTCTCACTCTCTTTCTCTCTTCTTTTGTCTCTCTGGTGAGCATCCATGCCCTATGGCAAATTTTTAAAAAATAATAATAGATAAAATTTTTAAATTCTTAAAAATTTTTCAACCTCTTAAAAGTAAAAGCCATGATTTTTTGAGATGTATATCCTTTCATATAAACATAGACTGTATTCTGTTTGTCTAAAAATTGAGATATATGATATAATTTATCATAATGAATTATATCAAATCTGAATCTATTTCAAAATTAAGAGAACTCTTCATTAGCATCTGTTATAATGAGATTTGAATTTAAAAATGAAAGTTAAATTTAAAAATGCTGAGTCATGTGGGAGCACCAGGTGGCATGGTTGTTAAGGAGCTGGACTCCCACATAGTCAATCACTCTTCAAGCTTCAGATCCAGCAGCTTGAAATATGGTGCGTATATGTACATGTATGTCAAAAATCCCGAAAGAAGGGATTGCGGCATGGCCATACCCCTGGGAGGAGTCATTACCCCTGAGAAGTCACTTTCCTTCTCTCTCTCTCCAGTGAACACATGTGCTCTATGGAAAAAAAAAAAAAAAAAAAAAAAAAAAAAAAAAAAAAAAAAAACTGAGTAATGAGTAATCATTGAATAAACATGAATTTTGTTATCTTCTTTCTACTTCACAGTTCTCAAAACAAATAAAATTTAGAGTTAAATGATACAATACAAATGTTCCTGTCCAAATCAAAGGAATTACCACTCCCAGCTGCCCAAAGTGCTACTTATGGATAGTTCCTGTTTCCTTTGATAATTTTCTGAGCTAAAAAGGGTCACTTGGCACAAAGATAACTTTTGGGAACAGCCCACATTCACTTAGAAGTCACACCATTTAATGGAACTTCGTTATTACTGACAAACATTTAATTTGATGATACTTTTATGATTAACTAATCACTGTATTAGTAATAGAATTCCATTTTATCTCTACTAGAGCTTCTTTTTTATGGCATTTTCCCCAACTTTTTTGAGATATGATTGACAAAATCTGGACAAACTTAAAGAATACATAATATGTACAATGCAATAGTTTGGCATACATACACATTGTGACACAGTTACAACAATCAAACTAATTAACATGTCCATCATCCCATAGTCGGTATTTTATTTATGTGTGAGAACACTTAGGATCTCCTTTATGTGAAAATTTCAGGTATATAATCACTATTCCTCTCTCTATACACTTACATGCTGTTCACTATAATCATCATGCTGTATATAGGTCTTTCATACTGATACATTTTATAACTGAAAGTTTTTCCCTTCGGTAACATCTCCCCTTTTTTCCAGAACCCACCAGCATCAGGTAACCACTATTCTACTTTATGCTGCTATGTGCTTGACTTTTCTTTTCAGATACAATATACAAGTGAGATCGTACAGTTAATTTTTACGTCTGTGCATGTCTTATTCAACCTAGCTTAATGACCTCTGAGGGAGTCCTGCTAAACATTTGTCAATTTAGTTGATTTTTTTTGAAACTGTATTATTACTAGTTTTGGTGGTCCACTCAATGGTTATTCTACATGGGTTTTTTTTGTTTGTTTTTTGTTTGTTTCCTTGTTTCTTTGTTTTTCTGTTATGAACTTAATTTCTCTTAAGTCGTAGTTTGTCCTTCTAGTTTGTTAAATGTGTAAATGTAGGAAGTATATTTAAAATCTTTTTTATTCATGTAAGTATAATCGTTATATATATATTATAACTGTTCTTACTGCATAATATACATTTTACATATTATAGTCCCACTTTCATTGTGTGTGTGTATGTGTATATAAATATATCATTTTTTAAGGTTCTCAGCATAGAGCATGTGCACTCACCAGAGACAGAGAGAGATAGAGGGAAAGTGAGATATCACTCTTTGGGGTGATGGCCATGCCACAGTCCCTTCTCTTCCATTCTCCTCCTGGGATTTTGAGCATGCATACAGACACATGAGGTGTGATTTTCAAGCCGCCAGGTATGGGACTCGAACTACATTTGGCCATGTGTGAGTCCAGTACCATAACCACTGCACCACCTGGTGGCCCCTATATTAAGATATTTTTTATTATTCTTTTGTTTTCTTCTTTGAACCGATTCGTTGTTCAGGAGGGTGTTGTTCAATATCCACATATTTAGAAAATATACAGGTTTCATATTATTTACTTTTACTTTCATCCCACTGTCACTGGAAAAAAATGTTTGATATGGTTACAAAGTTCTTACCTTGGTTAAAACTTGTTTTGTGATCTAACATATGGTCTACCCTGGAAAATGTTCCATGTACACCTGAGAAGAATGTGTGGTCCATTGTTGTTGTATAGAATGTTCTGTATATGTCTCTTTGGATCATTTAGTTTAATATGCAGTTTATGTCTAAGGTCTCCTTAGTAATTTTAAAAAAAAAAATTACTGGAGAGGCAGAAAAAGGCACAGGGATAGAGGTAACACCTCCCCACCTCAAGAGATTTGACTAAGTCATGATCCCTTCTTCTCCATCTCCCCCTCCTTTTGGGATTTTGAGCACACACACACACACACACACACACACACACCTACACACCTAGTGTCTTTTTTAAGATGCAAAGGACCCAGGACTCCTACCTGCAGTTAGTCATCTGAGATCCAGTAGCCTTAACCACAATGTCACTTGGTTGGCCCCACTCACTGATTTTGTCTGGGTGATCTATCCATTATTCAAATCAGGGTACTGAAGTTCCCTCCTAGAATTACTGTTTATTGAGTGGGGATATACGGTGTGTATCTTTCAAAGTCTGGCTCACCTCACTTAACATTAAGTTCTGTATATTCATTCACTTTGAGTCAAATGATAGTGTCTCATTGTTTCTAATGCTGAGTAATACTCCACAGTATATATGTGCCATAGTGTTTACAACCCAGTAATCAGGTTCTGATTCTAATTTCTCTTATGACAAGAGACTTTGAACATTTTTTCATATGCTTTTTTGGCCATTCATAAGTCTTTCTTGGAAATTCTCTATTCAGTTCTTTTGCCCATTTTTCAGTTGGGTCATTCATTTTTTTATGAATGAGCTGCTTCAGTTCCCTCTATAGTCTGATCATCAATCCCTTGTCTATGAAGCAATTTGAAAATATTTTCTCCCTTTCTGAGGGTGTCTTTTCACTTTCACTGTTGTTCACTTTTCATTTGCTGTGCAGAAGCTTTTTAGCTAGATGTAATGCCACTTTATCAATTTTGAGGATTATTTCTTGTGCTTCAGGGTTCTTATTTATAAAATCTTTGCCTACTCCAATGACTTTGAGAGTTTTCCCTAAGTTTTCTACCAGTAGTTTTATAGTGTGAAGTTTTATATTTAAATCAATCCATATTGAGTTGATTCTTGCTAATGGTAAGAAATAAGGGTACAGTTTCATTTTTCTGCAGGTGGATATCCAGATCTTCAAGCACTATTTACTATAAAGACTTTCTTTTCTCCATTGCATTGTCTTGTATGCTTTGTCAAAGATCAGTTGGAGTTTATTTCTGGATTCTCTAGTCTATTTCATTGGTCTATGTGTCTATTTTTGTACCATGCTGTTTTGGTTATCACCACTTTATAATGTATTTTGAAGTCACGTAGATGTATCCTACTTTATTCTTTTTGCACAGAATTGCCTTGGTGATATGTGATCTTTCATAATTCCAGATGAATTTTATGATTATTTTTTCTATTTCTGTGAAGAATGTCACTGGCAATGTGATCAGAATTACACTGAATATTTAAATTAATTTAGGTAGAATTGACATTTTGATTACATTGATTCATCCAATCCAAGAAGGTGGAATGTCTTTGCATTTTGTTGTATCATACTCAATTTCTTTTTTCAGTTTTTCATAGTTTTCCTTGTAGAGGTCTTTCATTATTTTGGTTAGGTTCATTCTTAGTATCTTATACATTTTGAACCTATTGTAAATGAGATTGCTTTCTTCAATTCTGTCTCAATCTGTTTATTGTTGATGTATTAAAATGCTATAGCTTTTATATGTTGATTTTGTATCCTGCTACTTTACTGAATTCATTTATTACTTCTAGGGAGTTTTTCATGAATTCATTTAGATTTGCTATGTATATAATCATTTCATCCGCAAATATGGACAGTTTAGCTTCTTCTTTTCCTATCTGAATGCCTTTTATTTTGCTCTTCTCAGATTGCACTGGTTAGGATTTCTAGCATCGTGTTGAAAGGGAGTTTTTTCATTGTTTTCTGATTATTGTGCATTTTTCTTCTCTTCCTATCTTTCTTTGTGATTTGGATACATCCTGTAGTAGTATGGTTTGACTCCTTTATCTTTATTGCAAATTTCCTATAGCTTTATGCTCTGTGTTTACCATGAGGTCAATATGGAGTGTGTTATAGTTATATCTGGATATTTTAAGATGATACAGTAAAAAGCAACATACATCAAGAACACAAACAAACAAAGAAACAAAAAACCATGGGTGAACTAGATAAACCATTACCTGCTATTTAACATAAAACATGAGTTCCTGGCTAGTATAAAAATAAATAAATAAGAGAAAGAAAAAGAATAGCCTTCTTCTTACTTTGCAAATAACATGAGTATAATACATAAACATTTAAATGAAGTAGCAGGAAAATATCACTATTAGTTATAATGATTTACTATTTATCATATTTATATAGAGAGATAAATATACAAAAATTTGTTATTTTTATAAGAGTTAAACTATCAAAAAATAAACAATATATTAGAAACTATTTATCATAGCATCACAAAAACATGAAAAGATGCAGGGCCTGTAAATAAAAACTACAGAACTTGGCAAAGAAAAATTAAACAAGACAAATAAACGGAAAGGATGGATTAAGTTCATGAACTGTAAAGTTTGAAATTATTGACATTTCGTTTGAATTAAAATTTATTTGTACACCGAATGCTATCCAAAGTACAATCCCAGAAAGCTATTTATAAAAATATATTAGACCATTTCATGGTTTTGTGTTGCCAAGTAATTCTGAAATAGAAGATAAAAAGAACAGCTATGGGAACCAGCAGTTAGCATAATGGCTATGTCGCTGGACTCCCACGTAGTCGACCATGGTTCGCGTCCCAGACCCGGTGGCTTAAAACTCATGCCAGGCGCGTGTGTGTGCGTTCCCAAGATCCCGAGAGGAGAATGAAGGAGAAGGGATTGCGGCGTGACCATCCCCCCTGGGGGGTGATTCCTCGCTTTCTGTCTCTATGTCTCTCTCTCTCTGGCAAGCGCACATGGCCTATAGCAAAAACCTCTCCAAAAAATAAAAAAGAAGAACAGCTATAAAATATGTATTCGATTAACTGGAAAACATCAAAATTAAAAGCTATTGTTTACTCTAAGATGTCATCAAAAAAACTTTCAGAAGGCAATATTAGACCAAAGAACGATCATTTTAATTCACAGTCAATTGACCCATAAATACACAACTAATACTCATCATCACTGTCATACGATACATAATACTTCAAAAAGGACAGAGAAAAAGCAATAAAACCAACACATTATAAACACATTATAAACAGTTGAAAACTGACAACACCTACTGACTACAAAGAGCGTAGAACAACTAAGTCTCATATACTGCTAGTGGAGAGAGAAAATAGTACAGCCACTTTAGCAAATAATTTACCGTATTTATTAAATATAAATGTGCTCATATTCTGTAAACCAACCAGCATTTTGTTACTAGAAATGTGCGTGTCTAACCATATTATCAATGACAGCTGTTTCTTCATAGCAGATTTATTCATAATGTCTACAAACTAAAGACAACATTCATCAACAAGTTAGTAATTCTATTTCGAGGATAGCATACAACCAGAAAATGTATGAATTGCTCGATACCCGCAACAGCAGGGATGAATTTTAAAAACAGTAGATTGAATGAAAAAACCCAGGCATGCAAAATAAGTACCACCGTGTAATCCCTTTCAGATGAAGTTCAAGATGACAACATAGTGAAGTTGGTTGTTGTCAGAAAAAGGCAAAAGAACTTTCTGAGAATTCCGATCTAGGTGAGTACATGCAGGAATTTCAATATGTAAGAATTTTTCAGACTTGTGCATTTGATAAAATTACACACATCTGTCTAGAGTTGGTACAGCTAGGAACAGGGGTGAGGGAGTAGCATTTCAGTGTTTCACTATCTTAACAGGGTATGAGTTTCACTACTGTTTATTTCATCTTATTCAACTTAAGATTTTTTAAATAGATTTGAATATTTTGTTCAAATTTCAAATTATAGGCATACATTTTTCATGTTTCTGTTGAACCCTTTATGTAGTTCTCTTTTCTAGTATTTTTCCTTTTCCTTTTCATTTTTCTTAGAATATCTTTCTAAAATAGCTGTTGTCCTATTCTAGTCAGAAATCAACTTTTACTGCTGTAAATAAGGCTATTTAAATTTAATTTACTTTTTCACTAATTTTAGATGTTAAAATGTTTTAATATATACTATTTTTCAACATCTTAACACACATACATATTATCTTAAAAGATAATAAAAATATCAATTAAAAATTAGGTCTTCATTACAATGGTCACATTAGCTGAGATAAGACTGGCCTGTGAAGGCTTAAGAAGATATGCATCATCATTCTTAATAGGAGACAAAAATAACGCAACTTTTCTGGAAGACGTTTTGTAATCATAGCCTAGTAGTTAAGGAAGCTGGATCCCACATGGTCAGCGGCCCCAGCAGCATGAAGACCATGCCAGGCACCTGCATGTGCATGCCCCAAATCCCCGACGGGATGGAAAAATGGAGGAAAGGGACTGCAGCGTGATCACACCCCATTTGGGATGGAGGAGCGGGGTCTGGGGGGAAAGACTTTCGCCTTCTCTCTCTCTGACTCTCTCTTTCTGGTAAGTACACACATCCTATAACAATTAACAAAAATTATGAGAGAAAGAGGGAGACAGAGACAGAAGGTTTTTTGTTTGTTTTGATTTTTACAAGGACTCAGCTGCAAGCCTCTGCTCCTGCCTCCCACTTAGCTAGAAGCACAGCCACAGGAGGTCAAGTGGGTGGGATCCCCTCCTGGACCTCCCACAGGGCTCCAGCCTCATTGTACTACCCTACTGCTTGTGCCACCACAGCTGGGCCTCCAAAAACTTTTGTAATGGCTTTCTCATTGATCCTACCAAGGTAACTATAAAAGAACATTTATGAAACCATCTACATATCAAAAATATATAATGATATAATCATACTATGACATATTCTGCAGCTGTGAAACTGATAGCTATATTATTATCCTAAAAGTAATCCTAATTTATCAATAAAAATCCACTGATCCTCATGCATGATCACTGAAAATAAATGTGTGTATATACATGTCTAAATATACATTTAGTTCAAATTTACTACCTTTAGAAACTGCAACTAGAGTGGACATTCACTTTGTTTGCAACTTCGTACTACCTAGATTTAATCTTACAATGTACACACTTCACTCTTCAGATCAAAAATGACATTAATTTTATTTTTACAAAGACTTTCATATATGTAATGTACATATAAACGTGAAGAAGTCATTTTATTTTAAAGAATTATTTTATTTATTTTTTTTACTTTGCCAAAGAGCACATACACCCATCAGAAAACAAGAAAGACAGATGCGGGGGGGCGTGAGAGAGCAAGCCCCCAAATCTGAGACTTGTACTGCAGTCAGCCATGTGGGAGTCCAGTGACTCAACTACTATACCACCTGCTGGTCCCAAAGGTGGTCTTTTTTTTAAAATTATTTTTCTTTTTTTAAAAAGTTCTTATATTATTTATTTATTTTAATTTGACCAGAGAGGGACAGACTGAGAAGAGAGAAAGAGAGGGAGAATGAGAAAGCAAGCCACCAGGTCTAGGACTTGAACTGCAGTAGGCCATAGGGGAGTCCAGGACCCTTAACCACCATGCTGCCTGCCCGCCCCAAGAAGTTCTTTTTATATGGTCATTTTAAAATCACATCACAAGATAAATATTACTATGACATCACTTACATGAAAATAGATATTTAATGTGCATACATTCTAAAAAAAAGATTCCTAAACAATGCATGTTTTTTTGAGTTACCGAAATTTGGGGCATTTTTTTCTGAGTCTCTGCTTCAAAACAGTTGCATAAAATTATACATAAGAGAAATGAAAAGAAAAATCAAGCACTTGGGACCAGCAGGTGGCATCATGGTTATGTTACTGGACTCCCACGTAGTTGACCCTGGTTGGAGTCCCAGACCCTGAGGCTTAAACTCATGCCTGGATACGGTGCTTGCATGCCCAAGATCCAGAGAGGAGACTGGAGGAGAAGGGATTAGTGGGTGGCCATGCCCCCTGGGGGGTGATTTCTCCCTTTCTCTCTCTGTCTTTATAGCAAGCTCGCCGCCCCATAGCAAAAACCTCTCTTCAAAAAAAAATAAAAAGAAAAGAAAAGAAATCTAAACACTTGCCCTCACACAGAACAAACAACTCTTCAGCACAATAAATCACAACACAAAATCGCACCAAGGGCTATGTGTGAGTTGATTAGGGCCAGGTAGCACAGTAACAATCAAACAGCCCTGCCTTTAAACCAGATGATTTCTTACTCACGTGAGATTCTGGATCGTTGCCATCACTGGTGTTAGTGTCTGCCCTCCGTGGCACCGTGATTTGCAGACGTGGTGTTCCAGGCCCTGCGAGGAGGAAAGTCCCTGAGCGTTCTCCCATGCACAGCGCCTCCTCTTTCTCCACTTGTCTCTCATCTCTGGCCACTCTAAACTCCTGACTTCAACACACACACACACACACACACACACACAGCCCGTACTCTGCCCACTCCCAGGAAGAGGCTCTGCTAGGAGAGGGAGAATCCCCACCGCTGTCCAGAGACCTGGGGCCTGCTGAGCGCAGCCTTCTGCAGAAGTGAGGGCTGGAGGCTCCCGACTTCCTGGCTCCCTCCTTCCCGCTCCCTGGGCGCGCCCTCCCATGGGGGGTCAGGTAAGGGAGGGGCGGCTGTGCCAGCTCCCCCTGAGCCCTCGCACCCCTGCCTGCAGGACAGGCTCCTCCTCAGCCAGGCCTGAGCTCTGGGCCCCGAAGGCCGACATCCGGTCCTGCGGGCGGTTCCCTTACTCTGGTCTGCGGAGGTCAGCCGGCCCAGGCCTGCGAGGAACAGCAAGAGAGACAGCATTGCGTGGCCGGCCTGGTCACCGCGATGGCCGTTGGAGTGGAACGGCGGGGGCAGCTCGTGGCCACTGGCTTACGGGGGAGGCTGAGAGAAGCCCCAGAGCTCTCTAGGCTGGAGGTGGTGGAGGCTCCGGCTCTGTCCTGCCGCAGATCGTGGAGACCGGAATTGCAGGCCCAGAAACCCACCCACATCCTCCACGGCTCACCGCGCATGCACAGGCGCATGGGGGCCTGCCCTTTTGCACACATGAGCTTTATTTTCCAGAACTTGACATTTCGAATACATTTAGGAGTAATATTAGGGTTATAAAACACATTTTCTTCTCAAGGCCATTTACTGGTAATAGCAAAAATCTCTCTTTAAAAATTAAAAAAAAATTAAAAATTTCATCTCGTATCTTTCTGGTACAATGGATAAATTACTACTGGCCTGACGTAAAACAGAAAAAAGTAGAACTTCACTGTGTGTTTAGGGGCAACTAACTGTCTATTTAAACCGTATCTATTACTGACTTTCTACTTTGTTAGGTCAAAATACACATAAACAGTGAAAAAATCAAATTTTCCATTATAAATATGTTCCTCAAAAAATGTCAGATCCCGAAATAGCAAGCTAACTATAGAAGTATGTATGTGTCTTATTAGCTTGGTATTGATTTATAATTTAACTGTGAGGTAACCAAAACTTACAACTGTGAACTAACTCTAAAAACAATTGAAATCCATTCATTCATTCAGTTTTGTACATTTTTGTCTCTAGGAAACCTGTGGATTTTAAAAGCAGATTACTACAATCCTCTTTCCTTTCATATTTTATATTACCTGTAAGAGTTAGATCATCAACCTCATTAAGTATATTTTCTTTTTACATCATGCAGAAGACAACATGCTAAATTGTATGCCACTAAATAAAAAGGGCCCTTCTTCCTCCAGTTTCCAACAATTATTCCTCACTACCTCTTGAGCCCTTGTCAGCAAGGTCCTCAGAATCCAGGGTCGTACTCATGGTTGGTCTGTTCCAAGCAATTAGAGCTTTCTCTGTCATGGCAGTCAACGTTCTTCCATAGCGCTTCCTCTTCCTAGTTCTCCAGACACTTACATTTTCAGGTATTTGCACAGGTGCACCAAATTTCCAGTTATCAATATATCACTTATCTACAGATGCATAATAAATTACCCATGAAATGATACACTTTTACTAAATTATAGTTTCTATGGGTCAAAAGAGTGATCCATCTTATTGTGGTTCTCTGCTTCAGTCTCTTATAAAGCCATGATCAAGGTGTCATCTGGGACTGATGTCTCTTCTAAAGTTCTAAAATAGAAAGATCATCTCTATAACTCACGTGTGGTCAGAATCCAATTCCTCAGGGGTTATTGCATTGAGTGTCTCATTTCCCAGAATCCCACACTTGCTTTCTTTGTGGCCTTCTACAAGATGACAACTCACCCCCCAAAGCAAGCCATGTAAGAAGGCAGAAGACAGAGTTCATGGGAAACAGACATCATTGTCTCCTATGATAGTTCGTCACATTTGACTTATTCTGGCTGGTATAAGTAAGCCATTGGATACAGCCCACAAAAGTAAGGCATTACACAGAAGGGACTGCACCAGGCATGAACACCAGGAAGCAGGATCCCTGGGATCCACTTTAGAATCTGGCCCCCACAACAGCAGGTTTCCTACGTAGTAAGGATTGCTAAGCCCGGATAGAAAAATTAGCTACCGTAGGAACCAGTTCAAGGTTTTGCCTCTATCCATAAAATTATCCACAACTTCACCAATTATCCAAAACATGATGGATATTACAGATGACATGATCCCTAACAGTGTGAGGTTTTGTCTGTAACCATACATTATTGAACCCAAGGCTTAGTTTAATATTGTATGGTAAAGTATTGTCAGTACCCAGTTCAGATCCACTCAGTAAAAATGTGATAGCCATCAATGAATACCACACCTTATGATGAACACAACTTGATACAGTAAACATCAGCTAACACGTGTTGTCTACATGTGTGTAACACACACATGATCATCTCTTCCATGTGTCTAATGGATGACCCAGTGGTTGTGGATGGACATACGTGACCTTGACTATACCAATAAACTGCAGGTTGAAACTCACTTTTATAAATTTTCTTATGTAGCCAAACACCAGCTAATCTTCCACAAAGAACGTCTCTAGGAACAGAAGGTAGAACATTCCTGCTCATTTTGTTTTCTAATGATACCAGTTTTCAAATACATAGTCATAGATGGTGACAGAAATGTTGTTTGATGATATAAAACCAGGAAAAAACACCAAAATAAAAGCATTATATTGCATTAAAATGCATCCTGATTAACATTAATTGTCACATAATTAAAATGCACCGAACTCAGTTGTGCAAACATGACTTCCTTTCCTATTACAAAGCTCAACCTTGCTCTCTAGCCTCTGGTTGTCTTAGAGAACTTTTTTTTTTTTTGAGTTGTTTTTTTGCTATAGGGAATGTGTACTCACCAGAGAGACAGAGACAGAGAGACAGAAAGTAAGAAATAACCCCCAGAGGAATGGCCATGCCACAATCTCTTCTCCTCCATACTCCTCTTAGAATTTTGGGCACACACGCACATGAACTCAGCATGTGTTTTAAACCACCAAGTCCAGAAGCAAACCACAGTTGACTACACGGGAGTCCAGCAACATAACCATCACACCATCTTCTTTTCCCAAGTACTCATCATATTTTAAAACATGTATTGAGAGAATTCATTACCTGCCCCAACATGGATAAACTAGATTTTATAAGTCTGATCATTTAATACCCAAAGTTTTCAGAAGGGCTGATTGGGTTCATACTTTGTATATCTTCTGAGCCCCTGCTGACTGTGTTTCTGGTCCCCGTCATGATCTGTATGTCACTGCAGTACACAGACTTCATTTTGATCCCATGCTTCTTTCAACATAATATTTCTAGTAAGTCTGCATTTGTCCCTTAAATTCTGGGAACCCTTAATCCCCTCAATGCAACAAGCATACCAAAGGTTTTCCCACAGAAACTTCATTCAACAATTTAGAATTTGTCACTGGAAAAGCTTCCCTAAAAAGCTTATAATATTCCTAGAGTATATCCTGGAAAATAATCTAGGCTCTTTCTTACTCTTGGACTCACTCAAATCTAAGATTGAATCTCATCCTCAATAGAAACACTCATTCTTAGCTATTGATATATTATGTGTAGTACATTTTTGTTTCTTGTGGAGACTCCTCTGTAGGTCCCAGTCAGACTGCAGGTGGGCTGATAGCTTCCTAACCCATGTGTGATGCTTTGAGGTTTGTGGAAGTACACTCAGATCAATAGGGTGTGTGGGGGGCGTGGGGGGGAATGGAGCAAGAAAAATCTTACCTGTAAAGTTCAACTTTGGTGAACACAGAGCAACACATTTATGTTGGGTTCTTAAAAAGAACAAATACCTTACATCTCAATTTACACGAGGACAAGGAAACATCATCTGAAGACTGAACAGGTATTTGTTGCCAGAAACTCAGTTCTAGTTATTCCTTTCAGAAAGAGGTGATGCTACCAACGGTCTGGGTTGGTCTTCCTCCCACTCAAAGCTGGGGTTGGAGGGAGAGGAACCATGGGTATGGGAGAGGTACGGCTATAGGTGGGAGCAGTTAACATGGTCACAGGCATCTGAGGACAGGCGGCAGCAGTGAACTGTGGAATGTTTTCAGCCTCAAATATAGTAGCCTCCATAGGCTAAAGAGAGACAAAGGGACCAGCTGCAATGGCACAGGCAGTAGGGCCCCCAGTCTATATCCAGGGTCCACACGAACACGCTGCGTGTGCCCATGTGCACGTGTGGCCCTGTCTGGTCAGAAGGCTGCAGAGGACCATGGCGTGGTGAGACAGTCTCAAGGGTACCTCTCTCCAAGGAAGGAAGGAAGGAAGGAAGGAAGGAAGGAAGGAAGGGAGGGAGGGAGGAAGGAAAGGGAAAAGAAACATTAAAAATAATAATAACAAAAGAGGTAATGCTGTTTCTTTGCTACTGAAGAACCATGGTGAATAGAAGAATCCATAGATACAAGTTTGCATACTTTCAGTCATAGGATTTATTTTGCTTTGTAAAATTGAAAAGTTTAAGCCATGACGACAACAGAGGAGAACAGGTTATTCTTAATTCTTGGATCAGACCAGTTAATGGTGAGCCTCTTGGTAATATCCTTTCTCCAGTATATGGCCTTATATTACATAGTTACTGTCATAAAAGAAATAGAGTAAAATAAATTTTCATTGCTAATAAAAACTGTCTAAATTCACTGTACAACTACAAGTATAGCAACCACTTAGAATCAGACACTGGACATACTGTCACAATCTCAGCCTGGGATCCAAGAAATATGTAAACCAAACTTTCCTTTTTATAAACAGTTGGTGATTGCCCCATTAAGAAGAAACACATAAATTGGTATTTACATGTGTCATTTATACGGCCTTTCAATTTTACATGAGTTAAAGAAAATCACCAACAAGCAAACAGAGAAGAAAAGAATGATATAAATACGACAAGAACTAGAAAAATTACTATTAATTTGCGTGTTTTTCTCTGCAGAGGAAGAGTGTTCCCACAAGGCCTCTGTACCTTTCCTACAGGTGTCCCACAGGCACAAGTTCAAAACCTGCTTCCTTCTTCTCTCCCTCCCATTTCCGTACCAGTCTGGGTCTTCCCCTCCTCTCTGGTAAGTGGTAAATGCTGTCACTACCCATTCTGTAGGAGATGCTGGAGTCTTTGCAGTTCTCTCTTTTATTCCAACCCAAACACATCCATCCAGTCAGTGCCCCAGTAGAATTGACCTCTGTCAGATCTCTCCAAGTCTTTCTGATCTTGTCTTCTTATCCAGTCCTGCCCTCCTCACACCTTCTCTGTGAATCCAGCGGTGTCTCAGCTGCTTTCTTTCCAGTCCCAACTGAATTTATTTTCCCTGAACTTTATCCCATGAAAATGGTAAAATCAAACCACATCACATCAACTCCCTGGGGGGGCTACTCCTAAGAAATACTTCATGTCCTTATTCACATATAAGGAAATCTGAACTCCTTATGAGACCTCTCTGCTAATGATTACCTATGCACATTTCCTCTCTCACAATTTATAATTAAAAATGAATTTTTGAGAAATATTAAAAACAAATTCTGGAACCACGGAGGCCTGCTTTTATAGTCTACCCTTGCTTTATATCAGAACATATTATTTAATCACTTTTTCTTGCATTTTATGAGCAAACTGTCAACACATCCTGTTGAGTCACCTTCAGAATTTATCTGTGAGACCACCTTTACCATGCCAACCTGAAACACTGTTTTCTCTCTCCTGAATTATTACAGTAGCTTCTCCACTTCTACTCCTGCCATTATGCAAACTATTTTCAAAAAGCCATCCTTTCAAGGGACCAGCAGTTAGCATAATGGCTATGTCGCTGGACTCCCATGTAGTCAACCGCAGTTCAAGTCCTGGACCCAGCGGCTTAAACTCACGCCGGGCGCATGTGCATGCGTGCCCAAGATCCCAGGGGGAGAATGGAGGAGAAGGGATTGCGGCATGGCTACCCCCCCCTCCGGGGGGTGATTTCTCGCTTTCTGTCTCTCTGTCTCTCTCTGCCTTTCTGGCGAGCACACATGCCCTATAGCGAAAAACTCTCAAAAAAAAAATAGAAGCCATCCTTTCAATATGTAAGTCATGTCCTTGGAATTGAAATCCTGTAATGATTACTTGCTTTTACTCAGAGCAGAAGAGATGGCTCTCATTATCTCCAAGACCCTACAAGTCTTTCTCCTCTGAGCTAGTCACAGCTGCAGACCTCTTGCTAATTCTGCTCCAGATAAATTAATATTTCTGTTATCCATCAAGTATTTCTGACTTATTTTTGCACCTCCTAATCCATGTGCTTGGAAAGCTACTGCCCAGATGAACACATGGACAACCTGCCAGGCCTAAGCCTGTGTAGGTTAAACTAGATTTGCTATTCAAGTCGATTGGAAAGCTTTATGCTCATCTCGTAGAAAATCTGGGTATATGATTTCAAATTTTTTGCCAAGGAAAGAGCAGTAGGTCTTCTGATGGGATACTTAAAGTTTAAATCAAAAGAGGGACCGGATGGTAGCACATGGTAAAACATGTCCCTGAGGCTGACCCTCATGGGAATGTTTCCAGGTCACCTCTGGAGACCTGAGTACACTGGGCATGTGTATGCCCTGACCCAAGACTGGCTGGAGCTGCAGGTGGCCTGCATCACTGAGATCCTGGTGGGGCTGACATCTCTCTGTCTCTCTGTCTCTGTCTTGCTTGTGGAAGAAATAGTCTTTCTTTCTTTCTTTACGTATTTATTTGTAGAGGTTTTTGCCTTAGGGTGCATACACTCACCAGAAAGAGAAAGACAGAGACAGTGAGAGGAAAAATGAGAAATCATCCCCCCGCCCCCCACAGGATGGCCATGCCACAATCCCTTCTTCATTCTCTTCCTAGGATCTTGAGCACGTATGCACACACACCCATCGTGAATTTCAGGCCACCAGGTCCAGGACTTGGACTGCAGTTGGCCATGTGGGAGTCCAGAGATGTAACCACCATTCTGCCGGCTGGCCCCAATAAATAGCTTTCCAATTGCTGAAATTTGAAATCGTGAGACTTTGTGCCTCTCTCATCCTCAGTGTTCAGTGGCAGGTAAGGAAGCACAGACCCACTAAGTTAACTATCAATCAGAGTCAGACATGGGGAAGCAGCAGGTGTATAACGAACCCTTGATCTCACTCCTGGTTGAATTTGTCAAGTCTTTCATTTATTCCCAGTAATAGATAAAACATGTGAAACATCATTATCTCTTTAATCACACAAATTAGAACTTTGGAGATATTAGACAGATGGAAGGAGTATTTCTCTGAAGTTAAAAGTTAAGTTCTTATCTAACTATAATATTTCTATCAAAAACTGCAAATATATTTTACTTGTGCATACACACATCTATTTTATCTCACTTAAGTTAAAGAACTGCCCATCTGCCTTGGGAGAAGAATGCTTTCAGCATTTAATATAAATTTAATTTATTCTCAGTCAAATATCAGGGTATGCATATCTAGAGTGTAGCATTCAAGAATTTTAACTGGAGTATGAATGCCTTAATATAAACCCCACCTTCAAAACTTACTAAAATTCTATACACATGGGGTCAGCAGGTGGTGTGGTGGTTAAGGCACTGGACTCCTACATGGCCAACCATGGTTCAGTCCTGGACCCAGCAGCTTGAAACTCAGCTGGGCACATGTATCTGCATACCTAAAATCCCTAGAGGAAAATGGAGAAGGGGTTGCAGTGTGGCCATCCCCACTGGGGGCGGGGGATAACTTCTCACTTCCATCTCTTTGTCCTTGTCTCTCCCTGGCAAGTGCACACACCCTATGGCAAAAATCAAAACAAACGAAAAAATTCTGTGCACTTGGGGAACCATCTAAATCCGTGATGTCCATTTTCTCATTTATAAAATAAGAATTATTGTACCCATGCAGTCTTAATGAGAAAAAAATTAAAATCTGGGGAGAAAATTAATGTAAATATACCAATTAGAACCTTAAATGAGAAGACAGTGTAACTGTTCATAAACACTTTAAGAAATACTTACATTATCTTTAAAATAATTTATTATAAAAATACTGCTTAGTATTATCTTGGCTAATATTAGTTAACCTTAAATATTTCTAAATTAATATAAAACAAAACGTCACTGCTTCAGTTCAGTCTTTGTTTTAACTTATGGCATTAATCAATAAGGTTCAGGGTGATCAAATAAGGAAATAATAATTTCCTTGTACTGGGATATCGCTAAAAACTTTCACTTAGTGAATTCTATCATTTTTTTCAATATTCTGATTCTGTCAGTTCACTTTTACCTCTATGACTGGTTGCTGTGGTTACTGCTATCTTCTGATATAGCACTGTGTAAAAGAGATAACGTTGTTTTTAGAGTTAGCAAACATTAATATTGAGCAAAGTCAAGAAGAGTTAAAAAAAATAAAAGGAAAGAAAAGAAAACCTGGATTTGTGTTAATTAATTAATGAATAAGCACTAATTCCTACTTTGCATCCCATATTCCAGTATTTTGACTTTTTGTAATGTAAGTGTAACCTCTGAAGACATTAAGCATTGTTCCTTAGATTCAAACTATAACTCCATTGTTTTATCTATATAGAAGGTGAGATGAAATAGTAACATAGATAACACTGCTTCTCTACCCTCAAAACATTAAAGTCTTACCTCATTATCTGTCTGATTATACTATTTCTATCCAAAACTATAGGAGTGGCTAGCTACACATGGGGCTATGAATTCACTTTCATGAGAGACCTTAATGAGAACTCTGAGTCTTTTCAGCTGCCTTCCACTTTGTGGTATGTCTACACCTCCCCTGCCCTCTGGAGTACTCCGACCCACACAGTCCCTGTTGAAGAGGCCAGTCATATGGTCCAGGCTCCCACTGCATGGCTACAACCGCTTAGCCAGAGGTGATGAGGTCGGGCGTGGTCAGGGTGAAGACCTAACTCGGGGCTGCAGGTCCAGGCAGGCCCCGGGGAAGCGTAGGCGCTCTGACCAGCTATTTCCTTCTGTCTCCGGAAAATAGCACTAAGAGGCACTGGCTACCGAAAGACCGTTGGCACTTGGTTTGAAAATGGATACAGGAAGGGTTGATAAACATTTTCGGGGCCAAATGCAAGCAGACCATCATCATCCAAGCAACTCTTCAGACTTTTCCAGGACACGTCCGGTGACAGCACAGGAAGACATGCCAGCCGTCAGCCAACTCAGTCTACTTATCACAGTTTGAGGATTTCATAAACATCCATATTAACAATCAGGAACATGACCCTGAATTAACTAGTTACTGCTCACTTTTTGACAAATAAAATGAACTACCCTGGGAAACCGAGGTGTTCACAGAAATTTTACAGCATCATTCTATCTCCATCCACACAAGTGAGGAACGGAAAACCATTTTCCTTCGGCATGGAACAAGACTCACTCACGTACCCTCCCTTCTACCCTGGCAGGGCCCTGAACAGCAGCTGAGCCAGTTGTGGCTTGTGTTGGTGTGACGGCGGAGGGAAGAATGGAACAGGGACCTTACGACAGTTCAAATACAGAACAACACTCACTGTGTGCAGCGTGTGGCGTGCCCTTCTGTTTTCCCCGTCATTCCATGAGATCTATTTTTCCCCACCTTCCATATAGTCTGTTCACAAAATCTGCTTCCCTGTCCCTACTGATCTCCTTGGCAGGACTGTCTGCCAATGCAGGGAAAATGGGGAGCAGGCAGAACCCCTTAAGTTTACTATAGCCAGCCTGACTTTCTATGTGAAAGGAGCTGAGGGTTTCCTGAGTAGCTTCAATGGCTCTGGGCCCTGGAGGAACATGAAGGTACCTGTCTGAAATCTGAAAACAACTGTGGTAAATACTGAGACCTTTTTACTCAATATTTCTAAACATTGACCCAATTCATCCAAGCATTCCTTCTTATAATAGGCTTAATTACATCTGAATTCTTCCCATAATTCATTTTTAATATTAAATAAAAATAATGATTACTTACCTATTGCTGGTTGTTCTCACTGTGTTCCAAATTCCTTTTATATCATCCCATTTAATAATCAGGATGGCAGTTAAAGTGAGGACCGGTAGAAAAACATAGAAACTGATCGAAAGGCCATTTTTTTTATGATGAACACGTCGATTTAAATACAAGGGCATACCTTTGTCTGAAAATATGAGAGAAGCTTTTATTTCTTTTTCATATATTGTGCTCAAATTAGACTAGTAATTTGAATTTTAAAATTTGGAGTTTAATACTTTAATTCCACTTTTCTAGGAAGTCTACTATTCTACTACACAATGCTGGACACCATGCATGTAGTTCCCCTACTGGCCATGCCATTACAACTGGGTCAGTGAGTGTTTTATATATTCCAGATACAAGTTCCATGTCAGCTCTAGGATCTGAAAATATGTTCTCTCATTCTGTAGTTTGTCTTTGATTTTCTACATTGTCCCATTTACTTTACCTATGTTGTTAAGTTTGATAAGGTTCAGTTAGTCTATTGTTTCTTTTCTTGCTTAGTATGTATACATATACATACACACACATATACACACACACACACACATATATATACTACACACACACGTGTGTGTGTGTGTGTGTATATGTGTGTGTGTGTGTGTGTGTGTGTGTATATATGTGTGTGTGTGTGTATATATATATATATATATATATATATATGTATATCAGACCTTGTTTTACAAAAAGCATATAGAAGGTCCAGCAGGTGGCATAGTTGTTGTGGTACTGGACTCTCACATGGCCAACCATGGTTCAAGTCTCACACCCAACTTCTTTTTTTTTTTTTTTTTTTTTTTTTTTTCTTTTTTTGGAGAGGTTTTTGCTATAGGGCGCGTGCGCTCGCCAGACAGACAGAGAGAGACAGAGAGATAGAAAGCAGGAAATCACCCCCCAGGGGGGATGGCCACACCGCAATCCCTTCTCCTCCATTCTCCTCTCGGGATCTTGGGCACGCACGCACATGCGCCCGGCGTGAGTTTAAGCTGCCGGGTCCGGGACTCGAACCGCAGTCGACTACGTGGGAGTCCAGCGACATAGCCATTACACTAACTGCTGGTCCCCCACACCCAACTTCTTAAAACTCACACTGTGCACGTGCCTGCATGCCCAAAATCCCAAGAGGAGAATGGAGAAGGGATTGTGCTGTGACCACCAGCCCCCCTGGGGGTATGTGATTTTTTTTTCCTTTCTCCCTCTCCGTCTGTCTCTGTGTCTCCAGCAAGCGCACATGCCCAATTGTAAAAATATCCCTTAAAAAAAAAAAAAAAGGATATAGTTTGGTTAAAAGACAAAGAATGAAAGAAGATATAAAATTCATACTGTAAGTTTAAGAAATTAACGGACTGACAATATTAGCATTAGAAAAACAAATTGATTTGAGAATTATTTCCAAACACAAAAATCAGTTCGTGATGATAAATGGTCAACTCATCATGAAGACATATTGTAGTAGCTCCAACAGCATATGTAGCCAATGATGTAGCATCAAAGATGCATGGAGGGGCCAGCAGGTGGCACTAGACTCCCACATGGTCACCCACAGTTCAAGTCCTAGACCTGGTGGCTTCCTTTCTCACTTTCTTTCTCTCTCTCTTTCTCTGTGTCTCTCTCTGGTTGAATTAATAATAATAATAATAATAAATATTGAAGAGATAATTCTTAAAAATGCATAAAAAAGAGGCAGAAATACAAGAAACATCAGACAAATTTATAACCATAGAGATATTAATTCACTTACAACAGTAAATGGTAGAAGAATAAAATAAAATTGATTATTATACAAAATACTTAAACAATGTTTTACCCACCTTTGTAATAATAACTATTAATAAAACATTATGCCTAAAACTACAATATTTTCATATGTACATGGGATATTTGGCAAAATAAATCATGTACGGTTCATAAAATAAATCTCAAGAAAACTGAAAAATAGCAACAAGAAAGAGTAAATTCTGTAGACATAATAAATTAAACTATGGGGGCCAGCAGATGGTGTAGTGGTTATGTTGCTGTACTCCCACATGGTTGACCATGGTTCAAGTCCTGGACCCAGTGCCTGAAACTCATGCTAGGTATGTGTGCGTGCGTGCCCAAGATCCCAGGAGGAGAATGGAGGAGAAGAGATTGAAGCATGGCCATTCCCCTGGGGAATGATTTCTCACTTTTCCTCTCACTGTCTCTTGTCTATCTCTCTCTACATTAAGTGCATGTGCCCAAAGGCAAAAAACCACTTTAAGAAAAATAAAAAAAGTTAAACTATAAATCAATTGCAAAAGTATTATGAGAAATTTATCAAATATATGTAAAGTATGCATCTTGCTTATATATAGCCAGAGAAACAAAGGGAAAATTTTTTTATGCTATCAGGGATTTAAAAAAAAGGAAAGTCATAAAAAAATGACAAAACCCTGGGGCCAGTAGGTGGTGTAATGGTCAAGGTTTTGTACTCACACATGGCCAACCGTGATTTTAAGTCCCAGACCCAGAAGCTTGAAATTCAAACTGGGAGCATGTGTGTGCAGGCCCAGAATCCCAGGAGAAGGGATTGTGTGTGGCCATCCACCCTAGGGAGGTAATTTCTCACTTTCTCTGTCTCCCCAGCGAGCACACCTGTCCTATAGCAACATCTCTCTTTAAAAAAAAAAAAAAAAAAAATGATAGAGGCTGGTGGGTGGCATGGTGGTTAACGGTACTGAATTCACACATGACTGACTGTGGTTCAAGTCCCAGATCTGGCTACTTGCTTTCTCACTTTCTCTTTCTCTCTCTCTGTCTCAGTGTGATCAAATTTAAAAAATAATAATAACAACAAATAGAATTAAATAAGTAAATAATTATTTTCATAAAATGACAAAATTTCATTGTTAAACATAGTGTATAAGGGATAATTAAATTTTAAGTTGATAACTTAGATAAGAAAAAAGTGCTTAACAGCAATGTCCTTCAGCTCTACTGTAAAAATCTAGAAAAAGGTAAGAGAAACCTAAATAAAAAATTTTTGAGAAAAAAGAAGAAAATGATGAAACAGTAAATAATCAAAAATGAAACAGCAAATAACACAAGCAGTCAAATGTCACCTATGCCAAAACTTGCTTCTTTAATAAGAGGCATTAAATTCCCAAATTCTCACCAACTCATGCACACACAGAGAGATACAAACGTGTGGAAGGCATGAAAGCATGAGGACAAAAAGAAGCGAGACACACTGTAAATATTATGAAATAAGTGAAGAGCATCACTGCCATTTCTACAGACACGATGAAAACATTGAGAAAATTTTATGAGTCTACATTCACCAACATAAAAAAAAAAACCATTTTTTAAAAAACATAATTTTCTTAAATTGGCACCATTAGAAATAGAAATCTGGGGAATCAGCAGATGGCATAATGGTTGTATCACTGGACTCCCACATAGTCAACTGCGGTTCAAGTCCTGGACCCAGAAGCTTAAAACTCACACCTGGTGCATGTGTGTGCATGCCCAAAATCCTGAGAGGAGAATGGAGGAAAAGGTATTGCGGTGTGGCCAGGCCTCCTGGAAGGATGATTTCTTGCCTTCTGTCTCTCAGTCTCTTTCTGTCTCTCTGGTGAGCACATGTGCCCTGGAGCAAAATCTCTCTCTCTAAAATAAATAAATAAACAAACAAACAAAAATAAAACAGAAATAGAAATTTGGGTTAGTACTATATCTGTAAGAAAACTGAATCTTCTTTAACAATCTCTTGCAAGGAAAAATATGGGCCTAGGTTGTTTTACTGGTAAATTCTACCATCTTGTATAGAATTAATAACAATGCTATACAAAGTTTTTTAGATAATAGTGGAAGATGAAACATTTCCCAAATTGTTTTTCAGAAGTGATAACTAGAAAACCCACAACTTCATGATAATTTAACCACCTGTGTCCTTATAAAGAAAGAAATTGCTTATGAACACATCCCAATCGAAATAGGAGAGTTGAACTAAATGAAAACTAAGTTACACCATTACTGAAACATTTTAAGCAGTTGAGGAAGGGCATGCCAAAAAGAAATTTTCTTTTTGGAGAGGTTTTTGCTATAGGATGCGTTGCACTCGCTAGAAAGACAGAGCGAGAGAGAGAGAGAGAGAGAGAGAGAGAGAGAGAGAGAGAGAAAGCAAGAAATCACCCCCCGGGGGGATGGTCACGCCGCAATCCATTCCCCTCCATTCTCCTCTTGGGATCTTGGGTACGCACACACACGTGCCTGGCATGAGTTTAAGCCACCAGGTCTGGGACTTGAACCGCGGTCAAATACATGGGAGTCCAGCGACATAGCCATTACGCCATCTGCTAGTCCCAAGCATGCCAAAATTTTATAGTCTTAAATATAGATGAAATAAAGTTAAAGTCAACCATTTTTCCCTTAAATTAACTGAAATTATTTTCTCTGCTACCTACTACATCAATACCTAAAATTCTAAACTATGGGAGGCAAAAGGACACTTTTTCCCAACCTTCTTGACATACATATTTTTCTTAACCTTCAAGTCTTTAACGCTTTGGCTCCAAGCTCCAGGCTAAGTTGCTCATACATGTAGTTAATGAGAAATCGGTTGCGGCCATGACATGTTTGATTTATGAGCTCATACTGCAAGGATCCTGCTCATTTAGACGATTCTAACTACATAACCAAAGGTTTGGTGAAACCAACTATGCTTTGTTTGCTTATGACTTTTCACCCAATACATGTGAAAATGTTTTGTGCCACATACTGTTCACGTGCCGTTGGTACGGAAGATTTGGTAACGTTTCCTTTCGGGATTAACTAAGAGAGACAACTCGGTTGGGACCGAATACATAGGGATGGTGAACATCCTTCGAATACACGTACCCTATAATAAAACGACCTTTCCTATCATTTTCATTATACGTATATTTAAAATCTCTGCTGTAGGTATAGAAATATCCTGTGAACCATGACTGAAATGAAAGGGAGGTCTTTTCAAGGTGCTCTGTGGACTGTCACCGGAGGCGCACACGCAGACCCAGCCCGGTGGCATAGTTGGTAGCACCTGAATGGCAGAGCAGGAAGTCACGTGGCTGCCGGTTTGAATTCCCAGTCTGAAAATACGTCCAATGTGTGTCTGAGTGCCCAAGATCCTGACAGGCTAGAGGGCTGGGGAAAGGGCATCGAGCCACAATGAGATTCTGTTGAGAGTGACTCTCTTTCCTTTTTCCTCTTGCTTTCTCTCTTTCTCATGTGGGTGTAGATGTTTTCCATCATGGGTGAGTTAAACAACTTAACAAAGTTAAGTTTCCTCATAATCTTGGCTAAAAGTAGGATCTAGAACAGCACTGTCCAGAATAGTAGCCATCAGCTACCATGGCTATTTAAGTTTAAGTTAAATTAAGTACAATAAAATTGGAGTTTTAGTTCTTCAGTTGCACTAGCCATATGCCAGACTCTCGATAGCCACAGAAAACGGTGGAGAGGCAAACCATTTCTGTGAGGGCACAGAGCTCTAAAACAATCAACTCAACTGGGCACTGACCAGATGGAAGCCAATAGCCGTCATCGATACTTCCTCCTGGGGACAATGGTGTTTCTTCACAATTTGGAGGAGCATATCCTTTATCACAGTGACAATTGAGAAGATTATTGCAAACCTGAAACCAAACCCAAATAGAAAATAAGAACATTTGCATTCAATGTAAAATTAAATGCATTATTTATGATTTTCATTAAATATAAATTATTATATAAATATAATTTGGCATATTATAAATATTTTTAATTTAATGAGAAAATTTTTTAAAGTTAAAAAGTAAAATAAATGAAGATCCATTAAATATTTTCGTAAATATCAGAGAATAGAAAATCCAGATAAAATTTCATGTAAATACAAAATAAGAATGAAAATTAAATTTGATTTTGAAAGAAAAAATAGTGAACCCCCCCCAAAAAAAACCCTAAATTACATGTAAGTAATTTGGGAGAAAACATTCATTTATGCAAGACAGGCAGACAAGTCACTATTTTTCTGAATTATTATGTAAAAGAGAAAGCATCAGCTTGGCAAAAGACACTCACTAGTCACAATGTTAAATTCAAACACATGCTTTGATGTCAACACGGCTAACTGGAAGTTTCTAGAACACTTCACTCCCACAAGAAAGAACCAAAATCCAGAGAAAAACCTGATAGCTGCTCAGAGTAATCGAGCAGGGAAATGGCATACATTCATAGAAACTCAGAACGGACTTACAGACCAGGGATAGAGGCACCCTCTACCTACCACTCCTCCACCCGTCAGATGCATTTTAGGACAGAGAACTTCTACAAACAAGGAAAAGGGGAATAGGACACCCCTGGCAGTCACCATCGATGCCACAGACACCTGAAGTATTTGCTGCTGGAAAACCCTCTAGCCATCACAGGCCCTGAGTCCAGACAGTATAAATTATTCCACAACTCAAGAACAGGAACCCAGTCCACGTTCTGCCAATGCCTTCTTGAGTCCCTGCCACCTGGGGCCAATATCAAACATGTCAGCATCGATACCAGCCTGCCCGTCCGATACCCACCAAGACAGGCCTTTAGCCTGTGCCTAGCCACCCACCAGTGCCAGGAGGGGCTCTGCTCACCCACAGCTATTGAAACAGCCCAGTGTCCCGCCTTCAGCCTCAGAAGCCCCCAGAGACACAGGAGCAACTCCACACAGCCACAGATTGCCCTTGCCTCCAGAGCAGCCAGGTCTGAGCTGACAGACCAGCCACACCAATCTCTGCAGCACAGACCCCTGAAGCACCCACAGATGTCCCTGATGCTGAATACCTGGGAGGAAACTGCACAGAGAATACACTACTGTGTATACCCAGAACCAAAGTCAGTACACCCTACCTAGCTGATATCACAGGGCCTGTCTCCAGGAGAAAGTCGTTCACCATGAAACACACCATAAAATTAGTGGAGGCAACTGTCTCACCACATGCACAGATATCAACATGTGGACCTAAAGACATGAAAAGCCTGATAACATCCCCAAAGGAACTAAGAAATGATCCAGTAACAGACATAAAAGGAAAGTAAGGCTATAAAGTGCCTGAAAAAATGTCAAAATAAAGACCTTATGAAGACACAGAAAGATATGAGAGAACACAAATAAATAATTCAACAAAGTTAAGAAATTATTCAATATTGAATGAAAATAAAGAGAATGTTATCATAAAAAAAAAAAATTTAGGGACAAGCACCTGCCATCACGGTTAAGGCAGCTGGATCACACATGGCCAGCTGCTTGTTTTGAATCCCGGAGCTGGAAGCTGGACAAACATCTCAGGCACATGTGCATGCATGCCCAAAATCCTGACAGGAGAGAGACATGGAGGAGGAGAGAGAGGTGGAGGCGGAGGAGTTGTGGCATGACCATCCCCACTGGAAATCCTAGCCAGAGCAAGAGAAGGTAACAGCCACCCAAATTAGGGAGAGTCAAATCTGTCTGTTTGCAGACAGCATGACCATCTATAAAAAACTCAGCCTAATCCACAGTGCAGCAATTAAGTGCTAAGTAGATTTAAAAATTGCACACACATATACTGCAGACTACTACTCAGCCACATAGTACCTCGAGATTCTGCCACTTGATACAAAGAGGATAAAGAGATTTCATGCTAACTTAAATAAGCTAGACTATGAAAGACAAACATTGTATATCCCAGCTCAATATATACTAAACATCTCTACTCTATAGCAAAAACTGAAAGATTCAAAGATAAAAAAGTAGGAAGGGGAAGGGTAGCTACCATAAACTGTATGGAAGGCGCTGCTGATAGTGAAGGCTGGATGGGAGGGGCTCATGGGAAAGAAGTACTTAACAGATACAAGAATGCAAGGTTCTTCGTTGAAAAAAACGTATTTGGTAACATTCTTTGATTTATTTACAATACATCATGCATGTTTTGAAAAACCATATTGTACAGCATATGCTAAAAGATCTATAACAATTAAATGTAAATAAGAGATTATAAAATTAAACGAAATTGGGGACCAGCAGTTAGCGTAATGGCTATGTCGCTGAACTCCCATGTAGTCGACCGCAGTTTGAGTCCCGGACTCAGTGGCTTAAACTCATGCCAGACACATGTGCGTGCATGCGCAAGATCCCGAGAGAAGAATGGAGGAGAAGGGATTGCGGCATGGCCATCCCCTCTGGGGGGTGATTTCTCACTTTCTGTCTCTCTGTCTCTCTCTGTCTTTCTGGTGAGCACACGTGCCCTATAGCAAAAAAACTCTCAAAAAACAAAAATAATTAATTAATAAAATGAAACAAAACTGTAAAAAAAGTGTATGATATTCTTGAAGACAATACCTAAGAAAACTTAAATGCTGTGTCTGTTTGATCCATCATATTTCATTCCTAGTAATCTAAGATTTTAGATAAACATACAAACATGAATATACAATAGTGTTATATACTATTTGCAATAGTTAAGTTAAATTTTAACATTATTTGAAAGTCTATGAGTGAATGACTTTCCCAATACAGTATGAAAGATTCATTCAAGAAAATACATTGAAGCATTCAAATTATTAAAGGGTCCGAATGAATAGGAAACTCTGATCTCATAAAAATTGTAGATTATAATCAATTTCTATAACATAAATATATTAACTGTGTTTATGGACATATTTAAGCATATGTAGACTGAATTATAAACCATACATGTATAGAGAGAGTATAAATATATATGTAATCTTTAATAAATTCATTTCCCAACTTTATATGTATAAGAATTTTTAAAGTTCATGAAAAATAAAATGTAAAGAGTTTATTTGGGTGCAAAAGTTTTTTTTGAAATCCCTATTTTTTTATAATATGCGTCTTCCATGAACTTTTTAAAGACAACTTGCCTTAATAAATTATGCTTTATAATGCATTTTGGTACAAAGCTCAAAGCTTATACATTTATAAACTATAATGATGTGAGTGATCATATATATCATGTACATATATATAAATTGTGGAATTCCCTTTCCTATGCTATAGCTTGAATATGTCCCTCTAAAATTCTTATGTCCAGTTGCTGTAAGGAGATCAAGATGGTGAAAATTTGATCCCATTATGGTGTTGAAATCTGGAACATATTGGGAGAGATTACAATGAAGGTCATTAGGGCAAAACTCCATAAATGAGTTTTGTCGTGTTTATAAGGAGAGGCGATGAGCCCAGATCAAAGCCACACTGATGGATCCAGATGTCAGGCTCTGCTGTCACCCTCTCAGCTACACCTCCCACCAGAACTGCCCTGGACCTCAAAACCTTGAGCTGAATAAATCTCTACTTTTAAAATCATCCAGTTTCAAGTTTTTTTTTTTTTTTGAGAGATTTTTTTCGCTATATGGCGTGTGCTCTCACCAGACAGACAGAGAGAGACATTAGAGACAGAAAGCAAGAAATCACCCCCCAGGGGGGATGGTCACACCGCAATCCCTTCTCCTCCATTATCCTCTCGGGATCTTGGGCATGCACGCACAAACGCCCGGCGTGAGTTTTAAGCCACCGGGTCCGCAACGCGAACCACGGTCGACTATGTGGGAGTCCAGTGACACCATTACGCTAACTGCTGGTTCCCTCAAGAATTTTATTTTATTAGCAACAAAACAGAGGAAAACACATTATTTCACTGTGATTTTTCCAAAGGAAATTTCCATATCAGATAAGTCTGAATCTTATTATAATATTATTCTGGATTAAAAGAAATACATTTAAAAAGAGAGTGACTAGTACATACCCCATGACCGTTACATTTCTCTGTTGAGTTGCAAGCTGGTTTAGCTTGAAAGGTCCTGACAATAGTGCAAACTCCTTTGTAACAAAACTGCAGCAGCCAACAACGTCAAAAACGTTAAGGGTAGAGAAGTGAGAAATTGTATTTGGTAAAAAATATTACATGTACAACATACAGACGAATATATACATAACCGATGAATCTGAGTCTCATGGCATCTGCTCATTGTAATAAAAAAAATCTTGGAGCAAACATCAAAATGGTATGGCATTACTTTAAAATAGGAATTTCCAAATAAGATTCTATTTTTTCCTTAAGGAAATAGGGATACATTTATTGTTACATTTATTAGAATTATAAAAATCCCCACCTGCAATGACTAGGACCTGTGTCTTAGAAGTCTCATAAATCTTTATGTTGTACACTCAGCTCGACATTTTTATCTTAATTTTATATTTGATTAAAACTAAAGTTACACTTCAGGTCAAACTATGAGTTATAGACAGAACCAATTTTCAGTACAAGAACCACTCCACCTACAGACCCAATGATCTATGTTAAATACCCACATTCTGTCATTTTTATGTTTTCTCAAATTTAATGATAAAATCTTGTCTTACTCCTTAGCAATGTAACCTGGAACAAGTTATTGAATCTCTCACACCTCAGTACGTTTACCTTTGGACTAAAGATGGTAAGTAAACCTATCTCAGAATCTGAGCACAAAACAATTTGTCACACATAAGTAAACAGATGCAGTGTCTGACAGATAGTAAATCCATTAAATAAAGATACTATTTTAATTCTTTAAAATAATTTATAATGTAGGCTCTGTATTTCATGATAACACTCCTCTACCCAAATTTTAATGTAATTTTAATATCTTTTGAGGCATCTACTAAGATAATCTACTGGTTTTTCTCAAGTTTTCTGATGGACTAGGCAGCACAGGATGAATAGCTTTTGTTAAAAGATAAACTGAGTTATTATCATAACATCTTATCAGATGTTAAAGAGTTTATTCGAGCAAACAGTGATTGATGAATTGGACAGTTTTAAACCAGAACTGATTTAGAAGTGCACCTGAAAATGTGTGGGTGGGAGATTACAGTAGAATGAACACAGAGGAAAAGAAAAAATACTGGGTTACTTACAGTTATGTGGGTTCTTCATTTATCTACCTCACTGGAAAATCCCTCGCTATATAACTTCAAGTTAGTTAGGTATATCTGGTTGGAGAAATTGAAATTCTCTTTTTTTAAAATATAGGTACTCAGGTCAGCAAGCAGTGTGGTGGTGAAAGTGCTGGACTACCACATGGCCGACCACAGGTTGAGTCCTGGACTTAGTAGCTCGAAAATCATACCAGGTACATACATGCGCGTGTGCACCCAGAATCCCTGGAGGAGAATGGAGGACAAGGGATTGCAGCGTGGCCATCCCCCTGGGGGATGATTTCTCACTTTCCCTCACTCTGTCCCTCTCCAGAAAGCACATGTACCCTATGACCAAAAACCTAACTATACATAGATAGCTAGATATAGACAGACAGATAGACACACATATACATATATATAATGTACTCATAAGAAATAGCTCAAGGTAGGTTTTGCCTTTGTAAAATCAAGTAAGATTGAGGTCCCCTCATGAGGCCTCATTGATTTCTCTTAGTCAGGGACTCTTTAGGATCAGTCTCCATTTTAACTTATTTTACCATCTTAAAAAAATCCACCCTTGTCTCACATTATGGAATGATGAGGAAAAAAACAAATACCAGCCTGTTCATTGAGAGTGCTTTCATAAATCAGTAAAAACTACATGTCGGGCCAGCCAGCATTCGCTGTCCTGTCCACAGCACTATTTCCATTCTAGTGTTATGTAAACGTTGTCACTGAGGTAAAAATAGGTCAGTCACACTTCACTGGGTGGTTCCTGAAGGAAACATAAGCCAAGGAATGTTAAGACCCATGCCTCTGACATCACTTCCTTCCAGTCAACTCATCAATGTGTAGCTGGATCTTCTGGAACCAATGAGAAATGTGGAAGACACTATAAAAGTACTTAGCTCTCGCCACTGCAAGGGATTATGTTTTGACTATATGTCAACATATGCAACTGTCCTCTTCAAAGAAGAGACACAAATAGTGTCCCAAAGGAGTCACATCGTAGTTTGGGGGGTGGGGGGGGATTCCTAACATCTAAAAATCCTTAACTAAAAATCCGGTTTTTAAGGGAAACTATGTGGTCTATACAAGCATAGTTTCTCTTAGTCCTGTGTATAAGAATGAGTAAGAAAAAGACAGCCGGCTTTATTTTTTTATTCATTGATTAGCTTATCTATTACATGTCCCATACCTACATCCTTCTGACACCGAAATTAATGCATTGAGGTATGATGTCGCTCCCAGACTACCTATATGAGCTAGGATCCATTTGGTAAACTTTTACCCTCTCTTTGTTAGTCCTACAACCAAAAAATTCAAAGAACCTTTCTATGACAATCAATAGTAAGCAAACTTAGAGTGCTGGAATAATACCTATTTCCAGATAGTATATCGTTTGCTTAAAATTTGCTATTAAAATTTCTTGGTGTTTCATCTAGAAGTTTTATTAGGACTGTAAGGAAACTACTCATGTTATTCTTCAGGTTGATAAATAACAAATGAAGTCTATCTTCTATCTATATCCATCTTCATAAACATAATCTATCTTCTATCTATATCCATCTTCATAGACATAATCTATCCTCTATCTATATCCATCTTCAAGGCATAGATAGATATACAAGTAGACGTGCTAAATTTTTTACACAGGACACAAAGTTAATTAGGGCGAATTTAAAGCACTCTACTTTCCAAGGGCTCCTAAATTCATTGAGCAATAGTAATAATCAATGCAAACAAAGTATACCTTTGGTGAGTTTGAAAATAGTCACGTAACGATTCCAAATCAAATCAACAGACCTGGAATATACAAAAGTCTCTTCTTCCTCAATAAATGTGAGTAAAGAGTAATCAAAAAGAAGTGATTTGCGGAGGGGAGGTTTAAGAACGCCCTGGGATTTCGAAACAACATGGAAGGCCAGTGTTGGTAAGATGAAGTGGGAGAGCATGCCCTGGGTTATGACGGCAGAGCAGAGAGCCTAGCTCATCAGCGGACATTGCTCTAGAAGAGCTGCAGCCTCAGGCGCATGAGGACAACCCAAGAAAGAAGAGCTGCAGGGGCCGGAATGAGAAGAGCGGCGGCCGGGTGGCAGTACCAGGGCAGGTGCGCCCCAGAAGAAGAGCTCTCAGCACTCCCTATGCCATCTCAGCATCTACCTCAGTTACAGGACGCGGTCCACACCACATTGATCCCAGGGGAGAAAATTTAGAAGAGCATTTCATCCCTAAAGAACTAAATAATTAGTGACCACCAAATTCAGCTTCGTAGAGGGGCATGTCTTCATTTAGATAAGCTTGCCAGTTAAACTAGCACAAAGCATCACAGCATGAAGGTCAGTTTCCAAAACGGAGACTGTCACTGGAACACCCCTATCACATGGAGAAAATTCCCAATTAGGGCTTTTATTAAAGATAGTCTGGGATCAAAAAGCCATGCTAGCTCAAGGTTCCTCCTGCGTTGATCAAAAAGGCCAAATCAATGACCTGAATCATATTTAAAGGCATCAGAGCTCCTTGAATGCCTGAATGTAATTCCAACTGAAATTCCCAACGGGGAGAACCTTTCAAAAGTAAGGTATGGGTAGTCTGCCTCTTCTCATGCTTTTGATGTCCTTTCTTTCTTTCCTCCCTCTCTTTCCTTCCCCCTTTCTTTCCTCTTCTTTCTTTGTCCTCTTACTGTCTTTTTTACTTGCTGGGGACATTAGCCCTTTAGACAGGAGTAATGAGTGAACTGCGCAGGCAGAGGATCTCTGCTGGGAAAGCGTAGCCCGTAAGGCTTTGATTCATCACTGTGTCCTGGGGTGACAAAGCAGGCCTCTCTGACATGGACATCTGATGCATGCATGCCCTGACTTCTCAGTCACCGTAGATTACAAATATACTTCCATGTCATTAAAAAGTATTTGCAATTGCCATGTTAGAAAGAATGATCAAACTCCGTCTTATATAGACTGTAATATCTCACCAGCCTATAATTGGCATGTATTCTATCTTGATTGTTTTCTCTATAAAGCATAACAATTACACAATGCTAATAAATACTTCTTAATATCTGAAAATTAACATTATTATATCAGAAATGAGAAAAGACATGATAATATATTTGTCTCCTTATATATTTCTAAATCACTTTCCAGAATGTATGCGCTAAAATTTATATCTTAGGATGATATTAAGATATATTTCTGAACATCAAGTATTATTTCTGATGTCCAATTAATTGATAAAACAAAAACTATTCTTGGATATTGTTTACATTTATTTAATCACAAGCTATGTGAAAAGTTTTTATATTTGTTATGTCACTTCATAATATTCTTTTTCTTTTTTCTTTTTTTTTTTGGAGAGGTTTCTGCTATATGGCGCGTGCGCTCGCCAGAAAGACAGAGAGAGACAGAGACAAAAAGTGAGAAATCATCCCCCGGGGGGATGGCCACACCGCAGTCCCTTCTCCTCCATTCTCCTCTTGGGATCTTGGGCACGCACGCACACGCGCCCGGCGTGAGTTCCCATCTTGGTTTTGATTTAGCAGTGGTTTTCATGACACCTATCTTCTGGCGGCAGACCAGTTGCAAAAAGCTTATAGTACTTTTCAATTTACCTTAAATTTTTCCTTTGTAATTACGTCATTGTTTTCCCATTCTGAGATGCTTACTATTCCCTTGCATTTTCCTTTTATTTCTTTAAATGTGGCATCTATATGTAAATTAATTTTATTAAATGTGTAATAATTGTATACTTTTTTTTTTTTTTTTTTAGTTTTTTCTTACTTTCCAGAGAGAAACAGACAGGGAAAGTGAGAAATCGCCCCCTGGGGGAACCGTCGAGCTGCAGTCCCTTTTCCTGCGTGGCACTCGGGATTTGGGGCATGCACACGTATGTGCCTGGCATAATTCTCATGTCATCGTGTCCAGGACTTGAACCACACAATACGCCACATGGGATCTAGTGCCTTAACCTCCACACCACCTACCAGCCCAATAATTGTACATTTTTATTCACTAGCAACTAATTTCGCAATTATACTAGTTTAGAAATCCTTCATCAAGTTTATCAAAATTGTTATGAAAATAAACTTGACATAAACTCTGTTTTATTATCATGTCTCAAGTGAGGGCCACATTTTTAACAAGATTATTATGCTTTGGAAGAATTATTAGGAAATAGGTTAGTGAACAAATAAATGATTACTTTAATTATGACCAGATTAATTCTCCTTGCCAAATACTGAAAGATTAAATACTTTGCTTTTTTGGGTTTTCTTTAATGTTCTTATTATCCAGGCTGCCTTGACATATTTTGTTGTATTTGAATGTCTTCTTGCTCCTTACACAAACTATTACAGCCCAGTTAATAGTTTAACAAGGAGATTTATATTCTCAAGTGTACAAATTTAAATATCTCTGGCCTATTTTCTAGTAGAAAATTATAGATAGTAAATGGACAGCTTCTTTGACAAACGGAATTTCTGATTTTTATATCTTAAGATCACGATGCAGTAACCAAAATTTTAACACTAAACATAAATTTAAAAATTTAAGGCGTTTCTCTGTTTCTCTCTCTCTCTCTCTCTCATCCTTACACTCCCAGACACACACACAACCACACACAATGACCCCCCCCACACACACACACACAGTTTCAAATAAAAATTATATCTACCTTCTCTGGACCACAAATAGTACCATTATCTACATAGGTAGTATCCTTTCTCGTATAATCTCTTAAATGTGCAGACAAACACACGTGTCCTCCAAGGTAAGTGTACTGGTAATCATAATATGTCATTGGTAATACGTTTGCATGTGTCCAGTGACAAACTAGTTTTCCACAAAATATATAGCTGGAAATATAAGGCAGAAAAAATTACCCACTTGTCAGCTATGTGCACAAAATATTAGGTAAACAGCAATTCAAAACATGAGGGTGATTTTAAATGTTACCCAGATAGCAACACCAAAGAGATTCGGACCATACACCCATCTAGTCCATCTGCATATTCTAGATTCATCTCTCACTAGCACTGCTACTCTCTGCAGCGCACATGTAATATAAACACATGCATTTGCAAAATGTATAATTTTCTAATGACATACTTGAAATCGCAATTGGTTCCATAACAGTTTCCAAATTTGTCACCTTGATAATTCACTTCCTGTGAACACAGGTAGGAAGGACCCTTAGCAACTGAAAACATAATGAAAAATTCCAATTACTCATATTCAAAAAAAAAAACATAACAACATCATTAGTTTAAGAGTGTATAAATAAATATAGAGGCATCTTGTCTATTCAATGCCATCTACTTTGAATGTGGGGTATCATCTTCCAAAAAGTACAAGAATGAAAGACATTTATTAAAAACTACTCACTTGGAAATTGAAAAAACTGGGGGCCAGCAGGCTGTGAGAAGGTTAAGGCAGCTGGACCCCATGGCCAACTGTTATTGCAACTCAAATCCCAGTCTCAGCCACTTGAAAAACATGCTGGGTACCTGGGAGTACTTGCCCCAAATCCCTAAAGGAGAATAGAGGAGAAGGAATTGCAGCATGGTCGTCCCACCTAGAGGGTGATTTCTCACTTTCTCTCTCTGTCTCTCTCGAGCAAACACATACACCTTAAGGGAAAAATTTTTTAAAATTGGAAAACTGATTGTATAAAGCGGAAATAAGTGAGAAATCATTTACTTTCTTATTTAGTATTCACATCGTTTACTCTTACTTCACAAATTACCTGAGAGAAGACTTAATGTCCTATCCTTTGGGTTTATTTTTACCTCTTGACATTGTTCAAAGTATTTTCTATGTACAATTTTATTTGCAAATTTGGAAGTGAAAAAAAAACTAACACTTTATAGTATGTCTATAAAATGGATTTATCACTTTTGAATAACTACAGTTTAAAAAATAAACTCCAGAAGATATAACTATTACATTTTCCAAATAACTCTACACACTGTCTGTCTGGATCTCGGCATAGTCCTTCAAAGCAAAAGGCAGTCTTGTTATTGCACGGTTCTAAATCAGCAGATCTCACATCAGGTGCACAAAACTCAGATGTTCCGTTGCAGTACTCTGGAAAATCACAAAAATCTTTGCTTTTTCTACATACACTTCCTCTGCTCCTTATCTGTGAGACAAAGAAAACATACATCTTTGTCAAAGTCAGTCAGACTGTTCTCCACTACAGTGTTGGGATGGACGCTGGGAAAGAGGCTACCTCTGTCTTCTGAAAAACGTACCCTATTGTCTAGAAGAGCAAGGTGCTGCAACGCTCTCTCCATACACGTTTGGAGAATGTGTCCTGGAGAACTGTCAGCCAAAGCAAGGAGGACCGAATGAGGCCTGGAATAAGGATCCTGTTGCTCTATTGCTACTACGGGAAACTAAGAGTCACCTGAACGTGCAGCTGGACTCATTCCCTATTACGTGTCTTAAACACTTGTTTTCCTTTCCTTGCATATTCATCATCAAGACACAACTGACCAACACGTCCTTCTTATTACAGGGTACCATTTCATCATTTAAGTACCCGTAGGAAGGCCTATGTGCCAGTTAGGGACATGCTCATCACTGATCAGTGTTCACAAAATAAACACTGGATAAACCATTGTCTTCCATATCATTTGGAGATGGCTCTAAGCTGAAAGTGTATTTTTAAAAATGGATTAAATACCTACTGGGGGAGAAATCTGCCTACTTGACAGCTCACAGAGAAAGAAGTAAGAACCTTTTACACTCATAGCAAATAAAAATGAGAGCAGAGTGTACAAAACCCGTCAGCCTTTTATGACAGCAAAATTCCATGCCACAGTACATAACAGAATTAACAAGAACGATTGGCTCGTTGTAAAAGTATAATGTATTTTTCTGGTTTTCTATACAAAAATGTGTCATGACTCTTCCGATGACCCAGTCACGTAGCACGTTCAGTTCTTACACCTCAGGCCCTCCCTAGCAATTTGTACCCTGATTTTTCATTCTGTCAAATGCAGCAACAATGTCCGTTTGTAAGAATTCCTTTTTCAGGCTGTGAACAGAGTTGCAATGCACTTTTGTTTGTTTGTTTTTGTTTTGTTTTGTTTTGTTAATCTTATTCTACAATCCCTTGGATTTGGAACCAAAAGTCAAGGGACGAGCTCTGGTGAAGGGAAAGCAACGAGGGTCAGAGCTGAGAAGGAGAGGCCCGAGGCTGGCCTCGGCCTTCACGCGCCTTGAAAACGAACGACCATTGTCTTCATCACCGGTTCCTAGAGCAAAAAAGAACAGCTTGTCCAAGTGTCTCTTCAGTATTTGATATGCTACAAGTGGCTGAATGTTCTACATCGATTCGTCTTCTACTACTTTTAAAATGAGATTTTTTTATTATTGTGTCTACCTGAATATTGCAAGTCAAGTATGTGTGGGGTGGTATATTTATAATTTTGCTATGTTATTTAATCATAAAGAGCAACATTTTTGTCATGACCAAGAGAAACTTTTACAACAAAATAATCTGAAATTGGTATGATATGTAATCATTAGAGAGGTCTTCAGTGGAGAGTCCGACAATACAATGAAAACGAGAACTAAGAAGAAGGTTGAAAGAAACATAAAGATACCTTCTCAATACTGAAATCAATGGTTTATGAATTGAGGTTCTGTCATTTACCATCACTAAATTATCTTGAAAACAAATGAAATACTATAAATAATGGGAAATATTCTAAATATACACCCCAGTATGAAACAACACATAGCCTTTAAAACTATGCTTTAAGAAATATTTAATGATGTGAAAAAATATATTTATGCTATTAGAAACTATAGTAGGAATGACAGCAATTTAAAAGAAAAAAAAAAAAGCCTCATGAAAGACTATAAGGTAAAATATTTGAGAACCAGACCCTCAGTTTCATGATTAAGAGAGTTGGATACCACATGGCCAACCATGGTTCAAATCTCAAATCAATGACTTGAAAACGTGCAGGGCGTAAGTGAATACATGCCAAAAATTCAGCCAGGATGCAGAAACAGAAGAGAAGGGAGTGGCACGACTCTACCCACGGGGCGTGCTTCTTCCTGTCCCTCATGTGCACACCTGGTCTCTGACAATCAAAACGAAACTAACATTTTCGAAAGTTTAGAAAAAGTGAATGCATGAGAATGGAAAAAAATTCATGAAAGTAAATAATATTTTCAAAACTTACTGTACAAGTTTTTGTATCACAGCAACTTCCAGAGCCACAGTCTGCAAGTCCAATTAGAGTACAATTGTTAGGATAACAGCATTGTTTATGAGTACATCCCTAAAAGCAAATAAAATCCAGTGAAATAAATTTTATGTACAAAATAGACTAAAGGATGTCTCTAACATCTACAGGTACAGGACGGCTTTTAACTTACGTACTTATTTTTGACACTACTTCATTTAAACTTAATATATTTCCCCAGCAGATTAAAAATCAGGCCAGGTCTGTGTGCGTGCCCCAAATCCTGACAGAACGTAGAAACAGAGGAAAAAGGATTGCTGCATGGCCATGTCCCACTGGGGAGTGCTTTCTCCCTCTCTCTCTCTTTCTCTCTGTTTTCAGAGAAAAAGAAAAGAAAATGAAGAGTATTTAGTGAATGTGGAAGACTAAACACACATAAATGTTAATGATGATAACAAAGGTAAGGTAAGAAAAGAGGTAGTGGACTTGCAACGTTGTATTGGCAATTTGGAAATCGAAAGATCTCACTTACATGGCTGGTCTGCAGAAAAGATACTTGCCAAATTTATGGATACAGTACACAAGATATTATAAAGCAGGCCTGGGAAGATCTTAATAGCAGATCTCAAAGTCCACACATTTAAGTGTTGACTAGGAACTACCTGCCAACAATTCAGTAAAAAGTCCTTAAAGAGATTTCTGAAAACCAGGACTAATACACGGGTTATCTAAATTGATCTAAAACTGAGGTCACATTCTTGTATAAGTAATTTTTTTTTGAGAGGTTTTTTTTTTTGCTATAGGGCGCATGCGCTCGCCAGACAGAGAGAGATAGAGAGACAGAAAGCGAGAAATCACCCCCCCAGGAGGGATGGCCACACTGCAATCCCTTCTCTTCCATTCTCCTCTTGGGATCTTGGGCACACATGCACACACGCCTGGTGTGAATTTAAGCCACCAAGTCTGGGACTTGAACCGTGGTCAATTACACAGGAGTCCAGTGACATAGCCATTATGCCAACTGCTAGTCCCATCCTTGTATAAGTTAAAGCACAATCAACATTGAAGTCTCTGAAAGACAAACTATCAAAAAATAGTAATAATAATAGCATTGTCAACTTAAAATATAAAATTTGGGTGTTTTGGAGAGGTTTTTGCTATAGGGCACACATGCTTGCCAGAAAGACAAGAGAGAGACAGAGAGATAGAAAGCGAAAAATCACCCCCGGGGCATGGCCATGCTGCAATCCCTTCTCCTCCATTCTCCTCTCAGAATCTTGGGCACGCACACACATGTGCCTGGTGTAAGTTTAAGCCACCGGATCCAGGACTCAAATCACGGTGGGAATTGCACGTGTTTAATAATATAAATATAATAAAAACATTATGTTATTAATATACTTATTATGGAAAATTTATATATAAACATATATATTTATACATATGAAGCTAGCCAGCTATAATATGTGTGTCTATATATAAACATAAGTATTTGTAGCTAAAAAATAAATATGTTTCTGTATATAAACATATATACATATGTTATGCATATAAAAACATACACTATATTTATATAGAGAAATAGAGAGAGATAGAAACATATGTATATACACATTCAAACATACATAAGGAGACTTTAAAAAAGTTTGTGGAAAAATGGAATTAAGTATGAGTTTATTCTGGCAATCCGAGATTTCATAAAATTTTTGGAAAAAGTTTTGGAAATTTTGCACTGCTTTTTCATAATACACATTTTCTTTTCTTCCTTTCTTTTTTTATTTGTGTGTATTTTTGTTTTTAGGTTTTTGCTATAGTGTATACTTGCTGGAGAGAGAGAGAGGGAAAGTAAGAAATCACGTCCCAGGGAGGACGCCACGTTGCAATCCTTTATCTTCTATTATTCTCCTGGTATTTTGGGGCTCCCATGCACAGGCACCCAGTGTGATTTTCAAGCTGCCAGGCCCAGGACTCAAACCACAGTTGCCCATGCAAGAATTTAACACTTTAACTACCATGCCACCTCTGGCCCCCATAACATGCATATTCTATAAATTGTTTAAAGACTCCTTTCTCTCTATATATATACATTATATGTGCGTGTGTGTGTGTATGTGTGTGTGCCTATATAACAGCCTTCCCAAATTCTTTCTACTTCAATTTGTGTTTATATTAATCTAGTTTCAACTTTATGATCTAATATTCTGACATTTTAAATACATCATTTGTTATTAAAAATATCTTATATTGGGATCAGGAGATGGTGTAATGGCTATGTGACTGAACCCCTATGTATGCCCAAAAGAGAATGGAGGACAAGGGATTAAGGTATGGCCTTTCTGCCTGGTAGGTGATTTCTCACTTTCTATCTCTTTATCTCTCTCTCTGTCTCTCTGGCAAGCACACATGCCCTGTACCAAAAATCTCTAAAAACAAAAGAAAGCAAGCAAGCAAGCAAGCAAGCAAGCAAGAAGAAAGAAAGAAAGAAAGAAAGAAAGAAAGAAAGAAAGAAAGAAAGAAAGAAAGAGAAGAAAGAAAGAAAGAAAGAAAGAAAGAGGAAGGAAGAAAGAGAGAGAAAGAGAGAGAGAGAAGAAAGAAAGAGAAGAGAGAGAAAGAAAGAAAGAAAGAAAGAAAGAAAGAAAGTGTAATTTAGCACTATTTTTGAGATAAATTTCTCATTGCTCAGGCATTATTTACCTGTTTAATAATTCAGAAATTCCACATCTAGATTTATAGCCAGGAGACTATTTTGCACATCAGGAGTTAACTAGGAGACATAATCAAACTCTACGGAATGGAAAAACCAATCTATGGATGCTCTAAATTATCTTAAACAAGGAAGACACGTAATTGTATATTCCCAGACCTCATTATTACAGAGAAAATGAATTGATGAACTACATTCACACTCAAAACATAGATATTATTAATATTACACAGGGAATAAAAATCTAACCCCAGAAGAGTATGTGATTCTTTTCAGGATTTTGTTTTTTGTTTTGTTTTGTTTTTGCATGGGGCATGTGTACTTGCTGGAGAAAGATGCAGAGAGGGAAAATGAGAAATCATCCCCCAGGGGGATGCCCACACTGCAATCCCTTCTCCTCTGTTCTCCTCTCAGGATTTTGGGGACACACACACACGTGCTTGGCACGATTCTCAAGCCACTGGGTCCAGGACTTGAACCATAGTCAGCCATGTGGGAATTCAGTGCCTTAACCACCACACAACCTGCTGGTCCCTTTGCTACATTTTTAACTGCTTTAAAATAGAAAGTTAATAAAAACTATGATACAATTTTTTAATGTATTTTTAAACAAAGATTTCTGGTCATATTTACTTCTCAGATAGCAGAAAGGGTGCAAAATAAAGAACAGCTAAGCAATGCATGTGCCATGGTGGGGTTATGTATATTCTCAACCAAAGATTATGGTTAACACAATATTGGGACTCTAGTTAAGATAAAGTTCTCACAGATACAAGGTCTGAAATCAGGACTCGAGAGAGACAACAACCAATATTTCATAACTTGGTGAAAAATTAATATCACGGGGGACCAGCAGTTAGCATCGTGGCTATGTTGCTGAACTCCCATGTAGTCAACCGTGGTTTGAGTCCCAGATCCAGTGGCTTAAACTTACGCGGGGCACGTGTGCGTGCCTGCCCAAGATCCCAAGAGGAGAATGGAGGAGAAGGGACTGTGGTGTGGCCATTCCCCCGGGGGGTGGTTTCTCGCTTTTTATCTCTCTGTCTCTCTCTGTCTTTCTGGCAAATGCACACACCCTATAGCAAAAACCTCTCAAAAAAAATGAGGAAGAAAATTTTAAAAAAATTAATATCACTTTGGAGAAATTAAGGTGATCATGTAAGGGATGATCATATTATTGATGCTCTTGATATTTATGGTATCAACATAGAAATAGCTATTGGTTATACAGAGATGAAAATCTTATTTATTTAAACTTTGCTATCCTTAGCTGGTATTCAGAATCTTCAAATTTCCAAATTCAGGAAAAGTTGGTAATTGTATGGTACATACCTCCCTAGTTACTGGACATCTTTGATAAAAAATAGTACAGCATTTATTTTTTAAAGCACTTCCCTTTTATTTATTTATTTAATTATTTATTTATGTATTTATTTTTTGAGAGAGAGATTTTTGCTATAGGGCACATGTACTCTCCAGTAAGACAGAGAGAGACAGAGAGACAGATAGCGAGAAATCACCCCCCAAGAGAGAATGGCCATGCCGCAATCCCTTCTCCTCTGTTCTCTTCTCAGGATCCTGGGCGCACACACACTCGCCCAGCATGAGTTTTAAGTCGCTGGGTCCGGGACTCGAACTGCGGTCATCTACATGCAATTCCAGCAATGTAACCATATGCCATCTGCTTCTCCCAAATACTTCCCTTTTGTATTATATCTAAAGCTCCGTGAGAAACACTAAAACAAATCTATGGATAATCTCTTACAGTTTGTCACTAACCTCCTCCACGCCACAGTCACATTCTTCTGGTGGCTCCAAAACAGCATTACCACAAAGAGCAGCAGCTTGGTAAGCCACTTTTGGAACTTTTGGACTCTGAAGACATTCAAATTCAGGCTGTGAGACGATCTGTTTAAATTCTTCTATGCTGCAATTGCTAAAAAACTTTACACCACTGGATGGTCTAAAATCAAATTGTATTCTTCAGGTAAATGGGATAACATTAATATCGAAGTAACATTCATCAAGAAGATGCTATAAACTCTGAACTACTTCACAGGAGAGGAGCTAAGATCGAGGGGAGAGTAACTCTGACACAGGTTGCAGACAAAAGCAATAGGCTTGTTTCTATCGTAATTCGAATTATCAGACATCCAGAGTAGAGGAAGTCAAAGAGGCATGTGCTAGCAATCTCTGGCCTACAGTAAGCTCTCTTACACTGTAACGGTTAATGTAGGCATAGTTACTATTGTAAGAAGCTCACATGACCATTTTAAAATAAAACACACTAAGCAATTATGAGGAAAATTTCAAGAAATAAAAGATGGTCAACTGGGTTAACAGAAAATCATAACTACTTGTTCTTTGTCAACAAAGTTAACCAAAGAAAGTATTTCAACTGAGGGCAATTAAATGTACAAGCTTTAGATTCCTTTTTTTTTTTCTTTTTTTCAGCTTTCACATTTTAAATGTCTATACATTTTTTTTTTTTTTTTTTTTTTTTTTTTGGCCAGTGGGTGGATGCACTAGCCAGAAAGAGGGAAAATGGGAAAACATTCCCTCTGGGGAATGTTCACACTGCCATCCCTTCTCCTCCACTTCTCTCTCCTTTGGAGATTTTGGGCATCCTTGCATATACACCTGCCATGTTTCGCTAGCTACTAAGCCTGGGGACTGGAAGCATGGGGTTGGCCGTGTCAAATCTTCCTTAACCACCATGCCACAGGTTGGCCCAAATGACTGTAGTTCCAAGTGTACTTTACAAAACTTTACTAGGTTTTGTTTCATTTCATAACATTCTAAAACCCAGAGAAATTATGCAAATGTAGGCTAAAAGTAAGATGCCAACATGCTGTCCTAATAACTTTCTTGTAGAGTGCATTCATACAAATGAATTCTCATAGGGAACCACAACAGACACCCTCAAAAAAAATTCAGGATATAATGATAACGGTACTACCATCCCATCCTCAAATTCCATCCAGATGTCCCCAGACATCACAATATTGGCAATGCGTATTGTAAGAACCCAGTTTAGAATTGACCTAGACATTTATTTTCACTTCTCCTTAGTTTAGTTGGCTGTGTTTTTGTTAGTTTTTATGACCTTGAGACATGTTATGCCTACAGGTCAATTACTTTTTAGTATGTCCCTCAGTAGAGGCTGACACAACACTCCCTCATCACGAGACTGAAATTATGCCATCTTAGTGGCTTATCACAGAAGTGCTGCGAGTTTACTTCATTGCACACAGTTTTAACTTATTACATTATCAATAAGTCACTTGGAGTAGTTGATAAAAGTATGTCTGCCGGTCCTCATTACTATTTTTCCCTATCAGTTAACAATTCTTTGGAGAAAAGTACTTTAGTTTAACATAAATAGTTCATTTTTAATGACACTTTCCATGTATTCATTCATATAATTTACATCACTACAGAGTCCTGTTTTTCTATTTGATTCAGTGGATTACAATCCATTACAACCATTATTTTTGACACTCAAATTATCACAGATTTGACAGTCTGGACCTCTTCGAACTTTGGCAAGTCTCCTTTATTTTTTGAGCACTTCACATTTTTTTTCCTACAAAAAATGTTCCAGGCTCACTTGTATTTTTTTTTTCTCAGCCTCAAAATCAGTCATTTCTTCAATATGCCTATTCTATCTAGTGGAGAACACTTAGGGATCATATCTGGGAGACACATGTGCTTGCTCTAATCAGATTTCTTGGGACAGAGACCAAAACCACAGAGGTTTATACTTAAAAATGTACACAATTTCATTTGCCTTTCACCAGTACTTTGCAAAAGCTGCATTAATTCTGGCTCCTTTCATGCTGTGATCTTACTTCAAGTCAAGTCCCAGTGAAGCTTCATCTTTCTCGGGCATAGGTTAGTCCATAATCTGAGTTCCCAGGTCTGTGAAGATCTTAGAGGCTACTTGCTTCCTGACCACCTTATTTTGTCAGAGGATTCTCACTTGCGGGTATGTTCCAGTGTGGGAAACTTGCACTATATATTTTTGGTTTTATTTGCTTGTTTTCATAATCATTCTCCCTACTTTGTGATAGAATTTTGGGAAGCTAAAACATCATGCTGGAGCTTTTACCCCTTGGCTTCCATTCTCCCTCTTGTTTTCGTTTCTCTGTTTTGTTTTCCTTTGTTTTAATTTTGCCAGAGGGCAAGTACACCCATCTTAGAGAGAAAGAGAGAGGGTGAAGTGGGAAAGTACGCCCCATGAGAGGTGGCCGTGCCACAATCCTTTCCTTCCCACTTCTCCCTCTTTGTGGGGTGTGGGCAGGCATATAATGTGACCTGAGTGCTTCTCAAGCTGCTGGATCCAGGACTCAAACTATGAGCTCAGCTCTCTGGGACCCAGCCATCTTATTCACCATGCTACAGGCTGACTCCTTGCTTTCATTTCCAACACACATGCCTTTCTAGATAAGATTCCATCCTACTTTAATTCTTGTCCTAGAATTTTCTTGCTTTGTGATCCCACCCCCATGTCACTCAATTACTTCCCTCAATTACTCAGCCTATGAATATGAGTAGTGCTCAAAACTTTATCTTGACACCTCTTTTCCCTCCGTAACTATCTGCACATGTTTTTAATTCTCATCCATATGCTGAGGGTTTGCACATTTTAGATCTTCTGTCTGCTGAGCTTGAGACAAACAGTACTAATGTGTGCTTAACAATTTCAATCTGGGACCGGCAGGTGGCGCACTGGTTAAGGCACTGGACTACCACACAGTGCACTACAGTTTGAGTCCCAGTGACTTGAAATTTATACTGAGCACAGGTGTGCACATGACCAAAATCCCAAGAGGAGAATGGGAGAATGGAGAAGAAGGGATGGCGGCATGGCCATCTCCCTTGGGGATGATTTCTCTCTCTCTCTCTCTCTCTCTCTCTCTGGCAAGTGCATACACCCTATTGCAAAAATATCGCTTAAAAAATTTAATAGATGATTCAGAACACTACATAGTCAACACATACAAACTGCCCTCCATATTTTTTACATTTTTCTCTTTTTCTTATATATTGGCCTTTTTAAATAGTTGATACTATGTTGTGATATCCAAAATACTATGAATAATTTTTACCATCTTTTTCTCAATTTTAATTACTACTATAAATAAGTATGAAAATCATCATCTCTCAACATGTATTTTTTTCAGGACCCCACACACAAATCTTCATATTCTAGCCACATTGTGCTTTTCAATCTCATGTGAGTATAATTTCACTTTTTCTATATAATTCCAATAAACTCCCCCAAAGAAGTTATCATCATCAACATCTACATACTCCCTAAAACAACAAAATTGGATATATTGGGACATCAGGAAAGTCATGACACATTTTTCCATGCAAAAATGTGTCATGACTTTCAACCGATACGAGTATCAAGTGCATTTTCTACAACATCCTATGTTTTTTTCTCTTCAATATTTTTTTTCCTTCTGCTTTCTTGAGTTTGGTTTCTCCTTGAGGTATAATGTTCAGCTTAAATTAGCATATATTTAACATTTTTCTCAAGTTATAGTTCAACGAGTTATTTATCAAGAAATAATACAAACAATTCTCAAGAGAAGAGACACACTTGAAAAAAACAACACCTTACAATGCTTCCGGGTTCATTATACATGTGGGTCCCAGACAGTAACAGTTGTAGCTATCTTTGTAAGTCAGTCCCAGATTAATTCCAAGTATCTGTGTCATAACAACGGAAAATGCCTCTAAAGTCATCGTCTTTGTATACTAAGGAGAAAAAATAAATAAATAAAACAGAATTATTTCCCAAGTTACATCTCCACTCCTTTGAGCTCACAAAGCTTTTCTGGCTATACTACCTAAATGCCAAATGCAAATTTTAAAATTTAAAACTAGTTATTGTCTAAGAGATATGGAAAACAAAATTCAATGGTTCTTTTTGAGTAATAGCATCTTTAGTCCAAATGGCATTGACATATAATGAAATAAGATTAATGCTTTTATAATGTTATAGAATTTAAATCAACAAAATTTAAAAAAGCATTTTGAGAATTGGAATCATTAGTTTTGTAGCTGGATTATTTCCCAAGAGAACACTGGAAAAGATATATAGATTCTGAAGGATTTAATTCAGAATTAGTTTTGACTTCAGAAACAATTTGAGGAGAGAGTTCCATATTTTTTCTAAAAGCAAAAATGTTTAAAACCTTGTGAGTAGCATTTCAACAAACCCCTACAACCAATGAGCTTTTAACTTTCTCCATAGTTTTGCTTATTTCTGAAAATCACATAGTTAAAATCACCCAGCATGTCACCTTTCCACATTGACTTATTTCGCTCAGCTCTATACATTTAAAGCGTCCCTGTGTGTTTTAGATAACTGTACATGAAACATTTTCCAGTATGGATCATTTTTTAGGGAGTGCAATAAACCCTAACAATTTTTAAAATACTGAAGTAATACAAAATTTCTTCTCCAATTCCAACAGAAGGAAACTAGGTATCAATTACAGAAGAATCCTTGAATGTACACAAATACATGAGAATTTTAAAACACTCTCGTAATCCATCAGTATGACCATGAAAAATTCACAGTGAAAATTAGAATAGGCAGAGACATCAATGAAAATGAGGATACAACATACCCAATGTTGTGGGATACTAAAAGAAAAAATGTACTAAGAAGGATGTTTATAGTTGTAAATGCATACATTACAAAAAGAAAGAACATCTGAAATCAACAGCTGAACATTATACCTCAAGGAGAAACCAAATCCAAGAAAGCAGAAGGAAAAAAAAATAACAAAGATTAAATCAGGTATAAATAAAAGGAACACTTTTAAAGCCCGAGATCACTAATGAGCAGAGGGGAACAGAAAGCATACCAGAGCAATTCCTGCAGCAAACTTTGGATCACATGCCTTTCCACGATAGCTTGCACCCATGTATCGAGGATGGTCCCTATACCTGAACAATAAAAGTTTTCTTGTGGATACAAGCATTGTAAATAATTAGCAACTTGATGACCTCTTAAGAATTGGATTCATCAATAAGGTGATGTTTTCTTTCAAATTAAATATCACATATCATAACTTATGCTTCCAATCACTTCCTGTTGGGGAAATTGCTTATATTCCCTATAAATTTAACTTCTAAAGGCTACTTGACATTATATGACACACGGTCCAAAATTTAGCAGTGCCTAGTCCTTCCAATAAAATGATCACTACTGTCATCACTGGATGAGAAGGATTCTAAGAAAATTTCAGGATTTGTGGCCAAATGGTGGCACAGCTGTAAACACAGTGCTCTGCATGGTGGTCTCACCTGGGAAGGTTCCAGTTTCAGTCTGGGAACCCCCGTGAGGATGCCAGGAATGAGCCTACCCACATCCGAGCCTGGCCGAAGGCTGGGAGACACATCACCGGCATCAAGCCCCTGTCTGCGGTGCCTTCTCTGTCTCTATTTCTCTCATTCGTGAAAGAAATAAACTTTAAAACATTTTAAAATATAAGAATAAAAGAATTTCCTACTGTCATTTCATCTCTAGAATTGTTTTTAAATTTGGCATATAAAGTGATCAAATTAGTAAAACAAGGATCTACATAAATTTTATAAGACACACATACAAAAAAAAAAAAAAAAGTAAGTCCTAGTTACATCTTAGATCAGTAAAAAAATATCAGAGAGTAACCACAGGGATTATACAGTAGTCTGTCTTATTTACTTTCTCCTTGCATGTTCTGGGGTGTGACCAGCATTATATGCAATTATTTTGTTCTGTGAGCCAATTTCGTTTTTGTGTAATATTAAAATGATGGTTTCAAGGCCAGCAGGTGGTGTAGTGGTTAAGGTGCTGGATTTCCATGTGGACGACTGTGGTTTGAGTCCCGAACCCAGCAGCCTGAAACTCACACCAGGTGTGTGTGCATGTGTGTCCAAAACCTGAAAAGAGAGTGGAGAAGAAAGGACTGTGGCGTGGTCACGGCGGGGGAGGGCTGTTCTCACTTTCTGTCTCTCTGGCAAGCACACGGGCCCAACAAAAATCTCTCTCAAAAATAAATAAATAAATAATGGTCTCAATTATTCATCTCTGGGAACTTCTTTATAACAAGAGAGGCTCTGAGTTTATCCTAAGACTTTCCATTTTCCATTTCATTACATTTCCTTAAGTGAACTGTTCACTCTGAGAACAACGGCCTAGTATAATTTAGCGTCTTACACGGTTATTAGATTTTTATATTTTGCATTCCACCAACACAGTATTTATACAATCTTTGTAACAATTACTATTATGTATAATAAATTTTGCATATAACATTGATAGGTAACGCAAACAATTTGATAAACCCTCTATCAATGTGAATGAAGTGCTTACATTAGTAAGTATGTCAGATCACGAGACCTTCGGAATGCAAATTTCTGTGTCCATAACAAAAATCTTTGTAGCACATCATCAGCATCACCATCTGTTGAAATTTTATTTTGATCTGACCAGAGCTCCAAAGATGATAGCATAACAGTCATTTTAAGCTGGGTAAACATCTGAAAACAGAAGATACATGTCATGTGGCTTTAGATAACTTTAAAGCTCACATTACATAGCTAAGAAAATGGTCGCATTTTCAATTTATTATATTTGGATATGAATCTGTTGGTGGATGAAAATAATTTTAGAACTACACTTTCTATAAAAATGCAAATACCTATCCATACAATGTTTCTGCGTTAATAGGAAGGTTTCTACTTAAATACGAAACATAAATACTCACAGTGTTGATAAGAGCAAAGAGATGGACAACTTTCTCAGCTGCTCCTGCCACTTCAGAACCCATAAAATCAAACTGAAAGACAAATTTTCTTTCTTAATCATTAGTGAAGATGACTACACTGCCTTATTTTAAATACATTCAGTTATATATAGAAATACTAAAGTAGTGCTGTGCTCGATTGAAGAGGCATAGTAGAATCAGGACTGATCAAATGCGAACTATTCCGGTGCAAAAGCAATTGTGGTCTTGGACCATGCATTTGAAATCATTTTAAGTAGGCTCAGACACATCTTTATCAATCAAAATAGGAACCATTCCAACTAACATATTTTCCCAATGAGAAATAAGTTTGTTTATTCCTGTAGCATAAAAATCCATGCTTCAAGGTTCGTCTAACTCCTGGAAGTCATCTTCTGCATCCTGCTGATTGTGGAAACGTTTTCCCTGGAAGAAGTTGTTGAGATGTTTGAAGAAGTGGGAGTCAGTTGGTGAGAGGTCCGGTAAACACGGTAGATGAGGAAAACTTCGTACCCCAAGTCAATCAACTTTTGAAGCATTGGTTGTGTGCTGTGGGGTCAGGCCTTGTGGAGAAGAACGGGGCCCCTTCAGTTGACCAATTCAGGCTGCAGGCATTGCAGTTCTGGGTGCATCTCATTGGTTTGCTGGGCATACTTCTCAGATGTCATGGTTTCCCCTGGATTCAGAGAGCCGTAGTGAATCAGACTGGCAGCCCATCATCAAACAGTGACCATGATCATTTTTGGGTGCAGGTTTGGCTTTGGAAAGTGCTTTGGAGCTTTTTCTTGGTCCAACCATGAGCTGGTCATCACTGGTTACGTAGAGAATCCACTTTTCATCATCATCACAATTGAATTGAGAAATGGTTCCTTGTTAAGTAGAATAGGAGAAGATGACACTTTAAAATGATTTTTTTTTTTTTTTTTACTTTCAGTCAGCTTATGACAGACCTACTTATCAAGTTTTTTTCACCTTTCCAATTTCCTTCAAATGCCGAACAACCATAGAATGGTCGATGCTGAGTTCTTCGGCAACTTCTCTTGTAGCCGTAAGAGGATCGGCTTCCGTGAGTGCTCTCAACTGCTTGATGTCAACTTCCGGTGGTCAGCCACTATGCTCCTCATCTTCAAGGTGCTCATCTCCTCTGCAACGCTCTTGAACCACCACTGCACTGCACGTTGTCAGCAGTTCCTAGGCCATGTGCATTGTTGTTGCAAGTTGTGTCTGCTGCTTTTTGAGCCATTTTGAACTGGAATAAGAAAATTTCTCAGGACCAGCAGTTAGCATAATGGCTATGTCGCTGGACTCCCGTGTAGTCGACTGTGGTTCGAGTCCCGGACCCGGTGGCTTAAACTCACACTGGGCGTGTGTGCGTAAGTGCCAAGATCCCGAGGGGACAATGGAGGAGAACGGACTGCAGTGTGACCATCCTCCCTGGGGGTGATTTCTCGCTTTCTGTCTGTCTCTCTCTGTCTTTCTGGCGAGCACACGCGCCCTATAGCAAAAACCTCTCCAAAAAATAAAAGAAAAAAAAAAAGAAAATTTCTCTAACTTATTTTTTGTCTAATATCATTTCTATAGTCTAAAATAAATTCAAGATAACCAGCAAGTGATAAGTCCCTAGCAAATAATCAGGAAATGCACATTAGGATGATGCATAACATAACCACATTTATGTAAGAGTGTATCCAACATCCAAAGGCAAATTTTAACAATGGAAAAGCCACAGTTACTTTTGGACCACCCTAATAAGTTTCAAGCATAAGCCCAGAGATTGCATAAATTAATAAGTAACATTAAAATGAGTTACTTGTGGTTATCTTCTTTATTGATATGGAAATTAAGAAGCCAGGTATTCGCCCCCAATACACGATGTGTTTTCTAGACTCAGAGGCTGAGTACCATGATACCATAAATAATACCAACGATATGTCCTCATTCAAGGACATAAAAGTCATATTTTTTCTAAAATATTATTTCTAATTATGTGCACACCCATTTCTAAATTTTTGCTGAAAACATAAAAACTGGCAGTTTAGGATCTTCAATAATCCCAAGAAAATATGCTGAAGACCCTTGACAAAAAATACAATGCCATGTACAGAGTTCCTTTCTGATATCGAGAAAGCCGATGTTGTCCTCCCAACTCTTTGAGGTCAAGCTTTATAGAGACTCATTTTTCTTCTTCTCTGTATGGGAACTTCCCCAATAAACCACAATGTACACACACAAGGTGGCATGTGTGTGAGTAAAGATGATGCTTCCTAAGGCTCAACAGATGAAAATTTAAAAAAAACAAATCCATAAATATGATGATGGAAAAAAATACAAGTATGTCAGTAATCACAAGATATTAACAAGTCAAACACTAATAAGAACAAAGACAATAAAATTCCACTGTATTAAAACTCAATTAAAAAATCCTAAAACATAAGGACTTATAAATATTTGTGCAACGTTGTGATTCGGGCAGAGTTCTTTAAATAACAGTTCTTGTTATTGGACATGGTAGTGTAAGAAAATGCTTCCTTCATGTCCTACTCTGGCTCAAATATTCAGAATTGACAAAAATGACTCCATTTTTAATTCTGAATGATTCTTCACATTTTTAAAATACAGAACTTCCTCCAGGAAAGTTAGACAGGTAAAAATGATAAAACAATCTTTTCAACAGTAATACTTAATGATAAGGATATCTAATTGAGTAATTAATGAAATGGCTTGCATTAAAAGGAAAATAGATTGACCAGCAGGTAGCATGGTGGTTAAGGCACTGGACTCCCACATGGTCGACCACAGTTCAAGCCCTGGACCCAGTGGCTTGAAACTCACACCAGGCACATGCATGTGCATGCCCAGAATGCCAGGAGGAAAATGAAGGAGAAGGGATTATGGCATGGCCATTCTGTCTGGGAGGTGATTTCTCACCTTTCCTTTCACTATCTCTCTATATCTCTCAGGCAAGCACACATGCCCTATGGCAAAAACCTTGGGGGGGAAAAAAGATAGAAACAGATTTAAGGAAGTGTTCATCCAACTTTTGGGTAGATCTAAATGTATCTGCAACTAGTTACTATTCATTAGATTATATGTGGTAGAGGCTTTTCCATACAAAGTTAAACAGTATTTACACGAATTTTTGACTGATTTAGAAATCAATATATAAATATTGTTCCCCTCTGTCAATACAAAGGCAACTGTCATTTCTTTATATCCTATTGTATAGAGATACTATTTTTTTTTAAGAGAGAGATTTTTCTGTAGGGCATGTGCGCTCACTGGAGAGACAGAGAGACAGAAAGAAAGAAATCATCCTCCAGGGGGGTTGGGCATACAGGAACACATGCCTGGTGTGAGTTTCAAGCCACCAGGTCAGCCATATAGGAGTCCAGCAACATAACCACTATGTTACTTCCTGGTCTCAGAGACACATATTTTAAACAAGGTAATTAAAATATATCTGTTTTGAAAATGAGTGTAGTTACTTACTTGTACTCCCCTGAATTTAAATACAAAGCAAAAAATAACGAAATATATCAATAACACATACCATGGCTTTATCCATAATGACTTGTATTTTCATAGTTCTATTCACTAGTATAATGTCTGAATTTTTCTGTAAATTAGAGAACATGAATTCCATAAAAATTCTCAAAATTCTTACATCATAGCTTTCATAACACACTCATACAGGTAGATACGTAGATGACAGATAGATAGATTGATGGATAGACACATAACAGATACAGATAATAGTAAAATAAGAAGATGAGTTACCACTTAGAGGTGGGATTCCAAGTAAAATTTTAGAAATGAATAAGAAGGCTTTTATCTCTGGACTCAAACCAGAAACCTTCCCATGTGGGTCAGTCTCAGAGATCACATTTTACCACTGCCACTGGCTGGATCTCTAAACTCATACTTTAATTCCATTTCCCATGAACTCTTGAAGTCCCCTTGTATGTATGTATGTATAAAAGTCCTTGCAGTTAGGGAAACATGTTCCGAGAACTTTGATGATTTTAAAGCTAGGTGTATCTCTACCTACTACATTTTAAAATATTAATTATCAGAATAAGTATCAAACATTTTAAATAAATACTCTGCAACAGAAGTGTTAATAGACTGCATGCCAGTTAATATTTTCTTTCCAAATGTAGATAAATCTCAAAATTTCAGTGTAAATTTGACAAACGTATGAAGACCCAAAGGAGATTACTCACCTCTGATTTCACAAGAATCTTATAGGCCTGATCTGCATTTTGGGTGGTGGGGTAATTTTCGGGTAAGAAGGAATAGACAACTTTGTTATTAATGGATTGATACAGCACATGCTCATATGTAGTTGATGATTCCAGTGGTTCAATTCTGTAGCTGATGTCATTTAACTGTAATAAGCCCCTAAATATTTAAATACAAAAAAAGATGTTAATAAAGATTTCCCACCGAGAAGTGTAAATCAAAACTAAATAAATAAAAACTTACATAACTTTCTCATTATCTAGTATCTAATTATCCCATCTAACTTGGCTTACCTTTCAAACCCATTTTGATACCCACTCTCTCTCTATCATTGCATTTAGGAGTATTCATGGTTGTAGTTTGTTCAAGAAATATGGATACTTTTCATGTTATGGGGAGCTTTTTCTGTATAAATCATTTATCTGTAAGTGTTAGATAATGACAAAGGGAATAGAAGACAGTAGAAAAAGAAAAGGAGGAGGTAAATAAAGTGTATGAGAGGAAACACAATTAATATGTGTACTTAAGTCTTTACACTTCACAAAGTTTCAGAAAGATGAGTGTTTACACAAAGTATCAATGTGCTTCACGGGACTGTGCCAATACCTGAGGCCAAGGCAGGTGCTTAGTGTCACGGCAGATTGGGGAATCTCTGCAGCAGATCCTAGATAAAAGCAATGACCCTACAGAGGAATGTAGGGAGATGTATCCATCAACAATTTATAAATAAAGCTCTATTTCATCCTTACTTCCTAGATATTACCAAACATTCCAATGCATCCATTGCTCTATTCTTTACTAGACAGTAATGTCCTTCTCTATCTTCCTCTAAATATTTTTCTACCTAAATATCATCATGACTGTTATTCCCTCCCCAAATTTGCTAACATTCTAAATGTTTGAGAAACAATTCTCTTATCTGCATCTTTCATTCCCTCAGCCATATTTCCTGAGTGAATCATCTTTAACTATGAATCTGATGTCATTAACAGCAATCATTTGACTATAGCTGTAAATACTACTACATTTTTTTTCTCTAGTTCACAGTATCTTAATTGACATTCATCATCGTGATTTTGCTGTTTTTTATTGTTGCTTTCTTCTTCGTTTTTTAAGAGAGGGATTTTTGCTATAGGGCACATGCACTTGCTAGAGAGACAGAGAGAGAAAGTAAGAAACCACCCACCAGTGGGGATAGCCATGCCACTATTCCTTCTCCTCCCGGAATTTTGGGCACACACTCACACATGCCCAGTGTGAGTTTCAAGCCACTGGGTCCAGGACTCGAACCATGGTCGGCCATGTGGGAGTCCTGCACCTTACCCACTGACTCCTCTGGATATTTCTTTAATATATCACCTGAGAGATAACTGGCCATCCTTAGTTCAAACTCTCCTCCTTATTCACTTACACAGGGTTAGTCTTTGCCAGGTTCTTTAGTGTATTCCCCTTTCCTCCCTTCAGACTCTACTGATCTCTAGACACAATGTTGCCCCTTCACTAATCCAACATTATGAAAACTTTAGTGACATCATGTTCTCTCCCATGGATGGCGAAATGTTATTAGATCCCTTAAATAAATCTCCATCAATGATCATTTGTTTTTTCTCAAAGCTAGTCAGAACCTCCACCCCCACCTCCACTCACCGATAGTGGCAGGCCACATCCACTGTCAGGTGAAGGCCACATCTACTACAAGCACAGGCCAGCTGGACCAACCCATACCACACCTGACACACAGTGACAGCAGTATCTGATCTGCCCACACCATCGAGGAGAGCGCTCTCCAGATGGGGAGATCCAGACCATACCTTGCGTCATGCAAAGCAACAGAAGCAGCCACCTTCACCTGTCTTGGTGCCAGCAGGTCATGTAGCCACAAGCTCTTCGTGAAAAGGTAGAAGGCAGCCCAAGCCCCAAAGCTCTACCCAGCAGCAGAGAGAAATCCAGACCCAGCAGCTCCTGGCCATGCTCTCAGTACATGGGAAAAGATGATCCTGGGATCTTAGCAGGGTCATGCTACCCTACGTGGGATAAAATTCCAACATCTCTGTGTAGTGGACCTTCAGCTCCTCCATTTCCTTTACAACCCTTCAGTAGAATCTTTCCCAGCACGTGTACAAGTTAATTTATAGTCAAACACAGAACAACCCAGAAAGAAAGAAAAAATAGGAGGGGGGGAAAAAAAGCACGCATCTGATAACTCTCTTTAGCTATAGTACTGAGTTGTGTAAATCTCAACTGCTTCTGTGCCCCCACTTTTTTTTTTTTTTTTTTTTTTTGAAGGATATAACTTGCTATAGGGCACGTGCTCTGGCCAGAGAGACAGGGAGACAGGAAGTGAGAAATCACTCTATGAGGGGATGGTCATGCCACAAACCTTTCTTCTCCACTCTCCTTTCAGAATTTTGGGCATGCACACAGACATACCTGGCATGAGCTTCAAGCCATCAGAGGTTTAGGACTCGAACCACGGTCAGTCACATGGGAGTCCAGAACCTTAACCACTACACCACCCGCTGGCCCCAAGCAGCCCTGAATTCTGATCCCGGAGAGGTCTACTTGGTCCTACATCCCTGTGCCTTCCAGACACTACCCCAAGTCATAGAACCAACTCAATGTGAGACTCAGCTTTTGTGTTTCCTTCTCTCAGTGAGAAAATTGATCCTAAAATATTGCCACATGTCTGAAAATAGGTGCCTTATGCATTTTAATTTGTTTTGTATTTGTCTATGGCAGAGAAGGAGAATCTTGTACCAGTGAACATATTTTTTATTTCACTTTCTCTGTTCCAAAAAAGCAATAGAATCTGACCAATCACTCTCATTTGCTCCTTCTCCATTATGTGTTCTACCAAAATAAATATTTTGCATGGTAAAATAAACTTTCTCACATTTTCAAAATATCTAGAGTCCCAAATGCCTTTTTTGGATAAAATTTAAATTGCAGAATTTCACATGTGAACCTAGTGAGATTATATGCACAATCTGATTTTGTATCCACACTCTCACTGTTACCATGTGTTCTTTCTAATTTGTAACTTTTCTTCCAGTGCTCAGGTGGTATGACGTTAATTAAAACTGTTCAGGGAGGAGGGTCACCAGGTGGTGTGGCGTTTAAGGTGCTGGACTTCCACACTGCCGATCATGGTTCAGGCTCTAGATCCAGTGAATTGAAAATCATACCAGGCACATGTGCGTGCCCAAGATCCCGAGAAGAGAATGGAGGAGAAGGGATAGTGGCATGGCCATCCCACTGAGGGGGTGAATTCTCACCTTTCCTCTCTCTGTCTCTTTCTGAAACGCGCACGCACCCTATGGCAAAAACTTAAAATAATAAAATAAAAAACTGTTCAGCGTCTTAGCTCCTTCTACCAACTATATTTTCCTCTCAAACTCTTATTAATACCTATAGATCTAAAAATACACCCTTTTTGAATATGTGATTTCTGACTTCCAGACTTAGAAAGCAGTTTTCAATTCAACAAGCTTTTATAGTAACTGCCATATTATATTTGGGTTTGTGCTGTTGGTCCAAAAACTCTGTGTACAAAGCATTCATGTTTTCTTTCTAATAATGGCAACTTAACCACTCACAGACAAAAAAGATGTAAATCTACTCAGCAAAAAACAAAACTTACCTTTACAGATGAAGAGTCTGGATGCAATGTTCCTAATTTGTTGTATGAATACACCAGAAAACGTGGGTGTAAAAATGACCTAATTCAACCAAATAATAACGCTTCATTATATCTTTAATAAAAATAACTTTAAGAATAATACAATTAAACAAAATATGAGGCAATGATTTCTAATTTGTTAACATATAAACAACATTTATTTGTAATCAATTAGGGCACAAACTTCTCACTACTGAGAAGTTCAAGAATCAATAATTCTTTTAGTAAGTACATAGTGTACCACTGAAGCCAAAATATTCATTTCAGATTGTATTGCTTGAAGAGAATTTAAAATATTAAAATGTTTTTTCAATAGTTGCTGAAATATTAACTAGTGATTTTTCTGATTGAGAGAGTCCAATGTGAGGAGAAAGTTCTTACTTAAGAATGAAACCCAGAGCTCTTCTGTCTAATTGGGTCTGAAATACAAGGAGAGGCTCGTTGGAATGGGTTTCCGTTTTGTACAAGAGATCCCAAGGTCAGGACTCACCTGGCATTTACAGAACTATATTTGATAATTTTATGTAGATGATAACCCAAACTACAGCATCCAGACAACTTTGATGGGCAAACATTTTATACTTTGTTTCTATAAATGATGAATTATGTGGTATTCTTGAAAGAATGGATCAAAGTGGAGATGGCCACACTGCAATCCCTTCTCCTTCAGTATCCTCTGAGGAGTTTGGGTATGCAAGCATATGTACACAGCATGGGTTTTAAGCTACTGGGTCCAGGACTCAAACCATGGGTGACTACATGGGAGTCCAGCAACATAACCATTATGCCATCTGCTGGTCCTGCATTCCATTATTTCTGAGGTGTTTGGGATCCTTTTATTTCAGTGTTCCCCTTAAATACGTAATTTAATCAGGGTTAGGATTTTTTTTAATTAATTAATTTATTTATTTTATTTGTTATTATTATTTATGTTTTAATTTTACCAGAGAAAGGCAGAGAGACAGAGAGAGACGGAAAGTAAGTAAACAAGCCGCCAGGTCCAGGACTCGAACTGTGGTCGGCCAGGTGGGAGTCCAGCACCTTAACCACTATGCTCCACCTACCAGCATCCCCCCCAGGTTAGGACTGTTTCTAAACTTGGTTTGTTTCTTAGAAATTTTCCAGGCCTGATATCTATTTTAATTTTGCTTTAACATTCCTATTATCAAGTAAAATGCTTAAAATCACTTGAATATTTTAAATGCTCTGTGCAGATACAAAATTAAAACATGGACAAATAAAAATTATACCCGTCATTGTTGCACTTGAGTAAATCAGTTATATTTAATTTCCATTTATCAGAGAGGCATTACAATTACATCATTAAATTTATATTACATTGAAGACTTTAAATCTAACATAAATCAGAAGATAGATGTGTTAAATAAATAAAGTATTTGTGGTCTCTCAAAGCTTATTATATGATAGTGATTATAAGAAATTAACACACTAAGAACAACTGTGTATAAAAAAGAATGGTGGAGGATGGGCAGCAGGTGGCTTGGTGGTTAAGGCTCTGGACTCCCACATTGTCAACCACAGTTCAAGTCCTAGACCTGGAGGCTTGACAATTACACCAGGCGCACATGCATGCATGCCCAAATTCTCAAAAGAATGGAGGAGATGGGATGGGATTGCTGTGTGGCCACACCCTCAGGGGAATATTTCTCTCTCTCTCTCTGTCTCTGGCCAGTGCACATACTCTATAACAAAAAAATTAAAAGAAAAAAAAATGTGGCTACTTACTGTTTTTGAAGAAGGAGAGTGTATGTTTTCCCTTGAATATTGATCAAATAAGTAATCTGCAGCAAAGCATTTAGAGAAAAAGTATTTGTTAGAAATTCCAACTTCTTGGAAGTAAAAAACCTTGATTTTTAAAAATGTACGTCCTCCTTTTCTGTATGTCCTCTTTTTTATAAGGATAGATTATATTCCACATGTATAAAAGTTGAAATGTATGACTAAGTTAATCATAACTAAAGTACATCAAGGATTCTCTATTTCAAAATTTAGAATACTATCTGTTAGCATTTGTTGTCATACTAAGATTTTAATTTAAACTGGAAGTTATATTTAAAAATGCTGAATAATCCTTGAATAAACTTGAATTTTAGTTATCTTCTCTCTACTTTGCAATTCTCAAAATAAGGGGACCAGCAGTTAGAGTAATGGCTATGTCATGGACTTCCACATAGTCCACCGCGGTTCGAGTCCCGGACCCAGCGGCTTAAACTCACGCCGAGCGCGTGTGCGTGAGTGCCCAAGATTCCGAGAGGAGAATGGAGGAGAAGGGATTGTGGCGTGGCCATCCCCCCTGGGGGGTGATTTCTTGCTTTCTGTTTCTCTGTCTCTCTCTGTCTTTCTGGCAAGCACACATGCCCTATAGCAAAAACCTCTTCAAAAAAAAAAAGAAAAAACAAAAACAAAAAATAAGTAAATTGAAGCTCAAGTAACAATTCAACAGATTCCCTGTTTAAAGGAATTGCCCCCCTCCAGTCTTCAGTAGTGGTGCCTACACACAGTGCTCACTCCCCTGTCCTCTGAGAACTGCCCAAACTGAAAAGGGTCACTTCCGCGAAGACACAACTTTTTGGGACAGCCTACATTTATGTAAAAAGCTAAATTTAATGGAGTTTTGTCATTACTGATAAATATAATTTGGTGATACTTCAACAATAAATTAATCTCTGTATTGATTCAAAAATAAAAATTCCTTCAGGACCTGCAGGTGGTGTGGTGGTTAAGGCACTGGACTCCCACATGGGTGACTGCAGTTCAAGTATCAGACATGGTGGCTTACTTTCTCACTTTCCCTCCTTCTTTCTCTCTGTTCAGCCTAATAAATACTAATACTAACAATAATAATAATAATAATAATAATAAAATAAATAATTCTTACAAAAAGACATCTGTGAAATTAGTTAACTTATCTATTATCTGAAAAAGACTTGAATTCTGTCTAAAATATTTACATTACACTTGTGAAATTTTATAAGCAATTTAGTAAGTTATGAATTCAAATACCTTTTGGATTGTAAGTGTAAATAAGATACTGAATTTCTCCTTAAGTCAAAAGAAGTTTTGCAAAAGTTACCAAAACATGTTTATGCAACAGAGAAAGATACTGTTTGTTTGTTTGTTTGTTTGGGCCTTCCAGGATGGCACTCCTGCATAGGCACCCAGCCTACTCAGGTTGGTCAGGAATTCCAACCTGGACCTCCCACAGAGCCTCCTCGCCCTCCTAGCAGTGCCCCATGACTGTCCAGCTAGAGCTGAGGCCTCCCCAGAATATCATAATGGCTTTTTCATTGATCCTATAGAGATGATTATCAAAGAAAGTTTACAAAACTATCAACATGTCAAAAATCTGATGCTATATATCATGTTACACCTACATAATGACACATTACGCAGCTCTGAAAATGAGGGAGCCATGTTTATTATCCTAAAAGTAAATCCGAATTTACAGATAGGTGAAAAAGCCAACTGCACTAATATGTGATCATTTCAAAATATGTGTGTATGTGTACATGTCTAAATATACATTTAATTCATATTGACTATTTGCAGAAACGGAAACTAGGGTGGTCATTCACTTTGTTCACAACTCTGTACTACTTAAATTTAATTACAGACTTTAGTGTTTTAATCATACTAAAGACAACATAATTTTCATTATTACAAATAATTTATAAATGCATGTATAACAGGCAAAAAGATGTTATTTTTATATGGTCATTTTAAAATCAAATTAGAAAGTAAATATTTGTACGACCTCATTTATCAATGACTATGCACTTACATGTGCACACATTCTAAAAAAAGAATCCAGTAAACTATACATGTTATTTTGTGTTGCAGGAATTTGGGGCTTTTTCTCCTATTTTAATATAGTTACATATGGAACCAGCAGTAGGCGTAATGGCTATGTTGCTGGATTCCCATGTAGCCGACCGCGTTTGTGTCCCGGACCCATGGTTTAAACCACGCCAGGCATGCGTGCATGCGTGCCCAAGATCCTGAGAGGAGAATGGAGGAGAAGGGATTGCTGAGTGGCCATCTCCCCTGGGGGGCGATTTCTTGCTCTCTGTCTCTCTGTCTGTCTCCTTCTGGTGAGCGCATGCACCCTATAGCAAAAACCTCTCCAAAAAAAAAATTATATATATATATATAGTTACATACATGTCATACTCTAGTAGAGAAATTTTAAAAACAAACACTTGCCCTCACACAGAACAAACAACTCTTCAGCACAGTAAATCACAACACAAAATCGCACCAAGGGCTATGTGTGAGTTGATTAGGGCCAGGTAGCACAGTAACAATCAAACAGCCCTGCCTTTAAACCAGATGATTTCTTACTCACGTGAGATTCTGGATCGTTGGCATCACTGGTGTTAGCGTCTGCCCTCCGTGGCACGGTGATTTGCAGAAGTGGCGTTCCAGGCCCTGCGAGGAGGAAAGTCCCTGAGCGTTCCCCCATGCACAGCGCCTCCTCTTTCTCCACTTGTCTCTCATCTCTGGCCACTCTAAACTCCTGACTTCAACACACACACACACACACACACACACACACACACAGCCCATACTCTGCCCCCTCCCAGGAAGAGGCTCTGCTAGGAGAGGGAGAATCCCCACCGCTGTCCAGAGACACCTGGGGCCTGCTGAGCACAGCCTTCTGCAGAAGTGAGGGCTGGAGGCTCCCGACTTCCCGGCTCCCTCCTTCCCGCTCCCTGAGCGCGCCCTCCCATGGGGGGTCAGGTAAGGGAGGGGCGGCTGTGCCAGCTCCCCCTGAGCCCTCGCTCCCCTGCCTGCAGGACAGGCTCCTCCTCAGCCAGGCCTGAGCTCTGGACCCCGAAGGCCGACATCCGGTCCTGCGGGCGGTTCCCTTACTCTGGTCTGCGGAGGTCAGCCGGCCCAGGCCTGCGAGGAACAGCAAGAGAGACAGCATTGCGTGGCCGGCCTGGCCACCGCGATGGCCGTTGGAGGGGAACGGCGGGGGCAGCTCGTGGGCTCAGACTCCTGGGTTCCCAGCCCTGGTCAGGAAGGTGGGAGGGGAGCTAGGGGGTCACTGGGTCCACACAGCCCACCACACTTGCAGCCACTACTTTCTGCACATGTTGCCCTTACTTTCCAAAAGTTAGACATTTAAAATGCATTTAAGAGTAACATAAGGATTACAAAGCATTTTAGGCCATTTGCTGGAGAAGTTTCTGGTGATATTATTTCATGTCATACCTTTCTGAATCAACGGATGAGTTACTGTAGTTGAAAGAAAACAGAAATTCCCACTGTGTTCATTTAGTAGCACCTAATGACCTGTTTAAACCATATCGACCCCTTGCCTTCTACTTTAATATCAGGTCAAAACACACACAAACACTAAAAATTTGGAAGTCAAGTTTTCTGTTGTACACATCTTTATGCCTTGGAAAACCACCTGATTCTAAATAGCAAGCTAATAATAGATGCACAAATGTATTTTATTAGTATTTAAGTATTGATGTATAATTTAACTGTCAGGCAACCAAAAATTACAATCATAATTCTGCAGATACCACCTAAGGCAGCAGGAAAAACTAAAACCAACATAACACCTACTGTTAATTACAATACTTCATCCTGCGATCATAATGGAGGGTGTGCTGAAGTTCTATCTAGGCAGAAATCATCTTGATGTTTGGAAGGCCCTTCAAGACACATTTAATATAAATAATCTTTTTACATGCAATAGGACTAGGCCGAAACTGGCCCAGGACACTCTCGTCCCATGGTAACTAAAGTTCTAACAAAATACACAACAGTGATGCCATGGGCTACACAAGTGAATCCACAACACCATAAACCCATTCTAAAGTTTTTCATTAACTTATTAGTCACTTTACCGCCCGTTGAAAAGGCTGTCCCCGCCCTCACCAAGTGAACAGTAACTTCACCCCTTCAGGATAGGCAAATATATTAGGATTCCTTAAGTTTTAGATCCCTATAGAATTATATAAGTATCATTCTTCATGAAAATCCATAAGAACTAATATCTATGCTTGAGATTTTCTTTTAGTAATCATAAGACGGCTGCTGCTGAACATCGGCTGATAATTAACTCTACTTGCTGGAATTGTTTCCTGAAACCGCACTGCTTGAAGTTACCAGAAACCTGCTTTCATCAATCAAACAATTGTTGAACTGTATCGATGACTAATAGACCTGCCCTTAATCAAACCCTGAATGGTCTCTATTGTTAAAACTTTATGAATTGATAATTAGAACACGTAGCCCCTCATCTGTTCACTTGCATGTGTCACATTTTCAATAAAAAGGCACGATGATTCCTAGCAGTTGTCACTCTACAACTCTGTCACAGAGCAATCTCTGGGGAGTGTCCGGCTGAGGATGTGCATGAAAAGGCACCGAGACCTGAGTCTTCCTTTCCTTCGCCGCCTCCGTCGAGTCAACCCACCCCCGTGATCTAATAGATTTTAATTCAGAAACTACCAAATGAGATAAAAATATAATGAGAAAGATAGTCATTTTTGACACCGGAAAGGGAGAATGCTGTTTCTTTGTTAATCAGTCAGGAAATATTTAAAGAATCTTAAACATATATTAAATTGAGCCAACAAGTTTTATGAACAAGGAGCCTCAGGTGGCCTTGACTGCTGGGACTCGAAGACTGGCATTTGGTTCTGATGTTCCTGGTTATGGCTTCCTCAGTTTTAGAGCTGCCTTTTCCTTTCCCCTCATCTTTGGGCCTTGCCTTCTCCACTTTCCGATATCCCTTATTTGAAAGAATGTCCAGGCACTGGGAGACTGTCTTTAGCAAAAGGCTACTGCCCTGGCCTTCTGAATGGTCCAATTGCACTCACCTCCCTCTTAATTACCTCAATTTGGGCTTACAGGCAGGGACAACTCTATGCCCTTAACCAGCAGTAAGCAGTTACAGAAAAGAAGTTCTTCACTCCTTTTCACTAGAGCCTTCAAATTGCACCATTAAGAATAAGTTTATTTATGTCAGCAGGAAGCATGATGACTAGAGTCCTGGACTCTCACACGGCCAGCCACAGTTGGAGTCCTGGACCTGGGGACTTGAAAATTACTTCAGGTACAAGTGCATGTGTGTCCAGAATCCCAGGAGAAAAACAGAGGAGAAAGGATTGCAGTGTGGTCATCTCCACCCCCGCCTCCACTCCCTGCCTGGGGTGTGGGACTCCTCACTTTCCCTCTCATTGTCTCTCTCTGTGTCTCTCCAGCAAGTGCCTGTGTCCTATGGAACAGTGAGAGAAGTTTACAGCAATAAATGCCAATATCAAAAAGGAAGAAAGATCTCAAATATAAAACTTAAAATTACACTTTAAGGAACCAGAAAAAAAAATTAAATCCAAAGTTAGTAGAGGGAAAGAAATAATAAAGAATGAATGAATAAATAAATAAATAAAATAGAGAGTAGATAAATGATTTTTAAAATTAATAAAAGTAAAAGTGGGTTTTTGAAAAAGATGACCAAAACTGACAAACCTTTATCTAAACTAAGAAAAAAGAAAGAAGACTCAAAAAATCAGAAATAAAAGAAGAGAAATTTCAACTGATACCACATTAATGTGAGAGACTATAACATAGCACTTTGAAAATTCTATTCTAAAAATCTGGACATCCTAGAATAAATGTATAAATTCCTAGACATAGATGACCTACAAAGACTAAATCATAAAGAAATAAAAAATATGAACAGATCAAGGAATCCAAGAAAAGGCTTCCCATTTAAAAAAAAAAAAAAAAGAACTGACTGCTGAATTTTTATCAAACATTTAAAGAAGAGTGAATATCAATCCAAATGAAACACTTCTACAAATTAAAGAGGGGAGAGCACTTTCAAATCATTCTATGTGGCCCCAAGATTCCACCGATTCCAAAGCCAGAAAAGGAAACTCAATGGAAAATGAATCACAGGGTAATACACCTGTGAACAGAGATGCAAAAATCTTCAACAAAATACTAGCAACTGAAACTCAACGCACAGCAAAATAATTATTCACCGTCGACAAGTGGGATATGTATCCCCGTGACCCAAGAGTAGTTTCACATACGTAAATCAATAGATGTGATTCACCGCAATCACAAAATAAAGGACAAATCCATGGTTTTATGACAAAGGTCATAATTTTAATAAATACAAAAAGCATTTAACAAAACATAACATTCTTTGATGATAAAAACTCTTACCAAATTTGGTAGTGAAAGAATATATCTCAACACAATGAAGCCCCTCTCTCCCAAGCCCATTACTATCATGGTCTGTGGTGGAAAGTTTAAAGGTTTTCCTCCGAGAGCAGGAGCTATTAATACGCCCACTCCCGTCACTTTCACAGACCATAGTACTGGAAGTCCTATCCAGACCAATTAGACAAGAAAAGGAAATGAAAGGCCTCCCAAAAAGGGTGAATGACAGATACTGAGAAACCTCTGATACTGGATGGCATTCCTAGCTGCCGGAGAGCCCAGCACTCCCCATGGCCCTGCATGGACCCAATGAAGGGAATCTCCTGAGGTCCACAGGGCTGCACGACTTCAAGGAAGGACCTCCCCCTGGTTATCTCCAAGTCCCAGGACCAAAGCAGCTGCAGAGTGCTTCCATTCTGATAACTGAGCAACTGCCCAAGTAAAACCTACCCCAAAGACAGATGGCCTGCAAATCTTCATATCCCTGAGAACCCACCAAAATCTCAGCTACGTGGGCTGCTGTGGTGACATCCCGGGTGAGGCTGAGCAGCAGGGCTGTGACTCCAGCACCCGAACCCATGCAGCATTCTACACTCCAGAACAGAGCTGGACCACTGCTACAAGAGGGCTGCTCCATGTGCGTACACCCTCCTCTCCCTTGACAGAAGAGACTGAGGAAAACATACTTCCCCCTGACTGGCTGGTAGGCCTAAACCTGAGCTCCCTTTCCCCACACCCTCTGGCCACTGCTGATGTGTAAGCCCACCTGGGCTTTCATGTCCCCCACAGGTCCTCACAAACACCAAGTAGGCCCACCAAGAGTGTACCCATGGCCCTACCTCTCCCACTGGCATATCAGAAACTGGTCCAGACTTCCCCTTTCCCCCACAGGCTCCTCCTAGCACCATCATGGCCTGCCCAGAGAGCCCCTATGCCCTAACGAGTGCCTCAGAAACATTGCAGTGTCCCAGAGCCCTTGCTGGTCCTGCCGGCACCCCAGAGGTGAGCCTAGAGCAACCCTACTCCCCCACGAGTTCCCATGAGTGCCCAGAGGCCCACTTTGAGTGCCCTCACACCCACGGATAGTGCCACAGAGGCCTCCCCCAAGCGCCCCATGCTCCCGTTGCCTCTACTGGGGCCCTGTACCCCCACTGATTCCCTTCAGCATCCAGGAGCTTTCCCAGAGTGCCCCAAACCACCACTGGCCTAAACTAATGCCCCCAAAGCCAGCCCAGGTGTCACCACATCCCCTCTGGCCATAGCTAGTGGGGGCTGACTCAGAGCACCTCCAACCTCTGCTGTTCCCCATTAGCACCATGAAGGGACACTAAGAGCACTCCTATGACTCTACTGGCCCCTGCTAGCATGCTAGATGACCACTTAGAGTGTCTTTGTGTCTCTGCTACGCCTTATACACTGCAGAGACCTGCCCAGAGCATCCCCTGGCCCCCTCTAGAGCTAATGAGGTGGATCAGAGCATCCCAATAGCCCCACTACCTCCTCCTAAGGCCATGGAAGCCCACTCAGAGACCCTGCTACCTGTCTTCATGACAGATGCCACCAAGAGACCCTGCCACCTGTCTGGGCCATGGAAGCCCACTCAGGGTCCTCCCCACCTGCTGGCACCACAGAGGACTGCAAGCTCTCCACTCACACCAATAACAGCTCTTACCCCTCCCTCCTGAGACAAATTCCCTGCAAGTGAGGGTGCTGTGGTGCTGGACAGACTCGGGAGCCGAGGCAGACAGTTCCCTTCGTGTACAGGGAGTACATGCGGAGGGGGACTAAACAACTACCCAGCCCAGAGTCACAGCTCCTCAGCCGGCACCCAAGCCTCCCACCCATGAATGTGACTCAGTCATATAGACAGGAGATGTCGCCTTTGGTCAGCAGCCGTCACTCAGCTACCTGGAGGAGACCCCCATTCTCTGCATAGGACTGGAGTAACCCACAGGGCATGAGGTGTAGTTGGCATGAGGGAAACCATGCCTTTTATAGGAAGGAGTATAAGAATTTAGATGCCTCAATATCAAGCAGGAACAAAAGATATACAAAAAGACAAGGAAGTATCTCACTAACAAGGAATAAAATGCATTAAAGCCTAGAAATGCTGGAGAGTTCAGAATATCGATGCTGATAAAACTCAGTGAGATGCAAGAGAATGCAACTGCAGAAGATGAGAAACATCTCTCCTGATATGACTACGGAATTTAGTAGAGATAAGCATCTTAAAAAAGAATCAAACAGAAATCCTAGAGATGAATAAAATTCAGGAAATAAAAAATTCCATGGCAATCATTAACAGCAGATTAGACCATGTAAAATAACTCTCATAGCTTTGAAATAGCTCAAGTTATCGAAAAGAGAGAGAAGGACAATGAAAAATGAATATATAGAAAATCTGAATCATCAAACAACTCATTAGTCTCATAGTATGTATCCCAGAAGACAAAGAGAGGGGTTACATTAGAAAAATAAATATCAGAAAATATATATTTCATGAACTATTAGTTGAAAAATCCCCAAATCTAATCAGGAATTTCAAAGGATGCCAAAGAGATTTAACACAAGAGGGTCTTCTCAATGGCATATTATATTCAAAATGTCCAAAGTCGAAGATGAAGATAGATCCTAAAATCTGCGGAAGAGAAGCACCAAGCAACTTCGGAAGGCTATCCCATCACACGAACCTCAGACCTCCTGGGAAAGTCTTAAAGGGCAGGATGGACTGGGATGACATATTCAAATTCTGAAAGAAAAATGGTTTCATCAAAAAATATTATGCACAGGGACCAGCAGTTAGCGTAATGGCTATGTCGCTGGACTCCCACGTAGTCGACCGCGGTTCGAGTCCCGGACCCGGTGGCTTAAACTCACGCCGGGCGCGTGTGCGTGCGTGCCCAAGATCCTGAGAGGAGAATGGAGGAGAAGGGATTGCGGCGTGGCCATCCCCCCTGGGGGGTGATTTCCTGCTTTCTGTCTCTCTGTCTCTCTCTGTCTGTCTGGCGAGCGCACGCGCCCTATAGCAAAAAAAAAAAACTCTCAAAAAAAAAAAAAATATTATGCACAGACAAGTGTCCCTTTAAATTTGAAGAAGTAAAATTATTCCCAAGCAAAAACTAAAGGAATTCTCATTGTAGACACTTTCTCAAGGAACACTTTAGAGAGGAGTACATCCAGAAATTAAAGGAAGATGAATGGGTAATGACATGCTTTCACATTTTTATTTTTGAGAACTTATATATCTTGTATGAAATATTTTATACCAGAGTGTATCTGCCTAACAGCACAGATTTTTACAGATAAATCTAGAATTATTAACGTCTATGATTTAAAACTAGGAATTTAAAAACCCTCAGGAAATTACAATTACTGCACGAAATCTTCTCTGGCCTTTGACAGAATTTCGATGGAATTAAGAGAAATAGGGATGTTTTCTGCCAGGCAGTAAAACATTTTATTTTAGCAGCATCTTCACACTTTCAGTATTTATGTACCCTTTCAAATCTAAAAACAAAAGTTTTCTAGAAGACATTTCCACTTCATCTTTGAATCTTCCTTCAGGCCTCATTCCTTCCTATTGATACAAGTTCAGTAGAGTTGGTCAACAACAGCAGGAATGCTACCTCAACGCGGCACCTGCAGGGCGCTGGTTAACGGCTGTGTCTGTGAGGCTCGGTCCCACATGGCTGACCGTGGTTGGCCAGCTAGAAACATGGACTGGGCACATGTGTGTGCCTGGCCCAAATTGTAATGGGATGGAGAAATGGAGGAAAAAGGATTGTGGTGTGACCTCATCTCACTGGGGGTGTGCTCTCTGGCATGTGCATGCAACCTCTGGCCACAACCACAAAAATGTTAATTATAAGAAATTCTAAAACCCACGTCCAGTTAATGCCAACAAAGCACTGAAAATAAAAACAGAAGGAAGTTGATATACCCCACAAGAGTAGTACGACTATCTCTCTGGGAGGAGAGGGGGGAAATGTACCCAGTTTTATAGGTTAGTCCATTTCAGAGAAGTCCTCTGTGAAGATACCACTTGATGATTCACGTAGGACAGCAGGACAAGGGACAAGTCACATGCCATAATAAATAGTCCCTTTATAGATATGCAGTAGACAGAACCTCAGAGCAAAGAGCAAAACAGAATAAAATAATTAAGAAATGCTAAGTTTTTAGTATTGATTCTTAAGATATTTATGTTTTTGTGATGTGTTTAATAATGGCTGTTTAACACCGGAGTTGCCAAATTTTAGAATTTTTTTTTTTTTTTAGTTTTCGCTATAGTGTATGTGCACTCACTAGAGAAACAGACAGAGAGAAGGAAAATGAGAAATCACCCCCCCCGCAGGGGGGATGGCCACACTGTGATCTCAAGATTCCCAGTACTCACACACATGCATGGGTGTGGCTCTCAAGCTACCAGGTCCAGGACTCAAACTGCAGAGTCAGCCATGTGGGTTCCAGGGGCTCCAAGCTCCAAGCCACTGGCTGGCCCCAGTTCTGAAAAAAAATTTTTATTGGGCACATGCGCTTACCAGAGAGACAGAAAGACAAAAAGTGAGAAATCACTCCCAGGGGAGTGGCCACACCGCAATCCCTTCTTCTCCATTCTCCTCTAGGGATTTTGGGCACGCATGCACATGCACCCAGCATGAGTTTCAAGCCACAGGGTCTGAGACTAGAACTGCAATCAACTATGTGGGAGTCCAGCGATGTAACCGCTATGCCATTTGCTGCTTCTGCAGTTCTGACATTTTAATGATGAGTTTTGGTGAGTTGGTGGGAGCTGCCATCAATGTGCCACTGCCAGGGGAAAGGGCGAACAGCGAGGCAAATCCATGCTCTGTTGATGAGCAGAGTGAATCCAAAATTAGGCCATGCTTTTCAGAAGGGTCTGTACAAGTAAGAGTCCCAGAAGTCCTTGCCTCTTTAGCTTTGGTAAACAGTTCTCTCTCACACTAAAATGGGCATGTGACTTTCAAAGGGAAGAAGCAATACCAAGAAAGGACTTGGATTCTGATCCTGCCTGAGTAAATGCCACTGGGGCAACCCGCTGACTAGCTGGAGGCGAGGAGTTCTGAAGGAAAGAGAGAAGTCAGAATGTAGAAAGGAGATTCAGGTAATTTAGGGGGCAGAGGAGAAAAGGGAACCTCTCTCCGTGAGGCCGAACAGGCAGCCACCGTATTGCTACATGAGATGTGGGATTTAAGCTGATTTAACCTGATCAGAGCTTGTTCTGGATTCAAGTTGGGGTAGATATGGCAGAAGGTGGGGCTGAAAATGCAGAGAAAACACCAGACAAAAGTCAGAATATTCAGGCACAGATTTATTTCAGTTGAAGAACCCTCAGCAGTAGAGATGAGGGACAAATTGTGCTTTTTCTTTCTAGATTCAGGCCAGTTTCTGATGATGATTTCGGTACTATCCTCTCTTCAGGCATTAGTTTTCAAGGTCATTAAGAGACTGTTGCTGTAGAAGAAAACAAAATACAAACAAAATGCCAGGTTGCTTTTATTTATTCATTTTTTGGTAGCTGAAATATTTCTAACTCAAGTCATTTGAAAAGGTTTGGTCGATTAAAAAGGAAATATGGCTGGTCACCCTGGTGGTGCACTCCACACCTACTGGACTGTAACGCTGCAGGCTACCTGGCTAACTGCAGGACCTCCAGGTCAGCCTGACAATGATAGGCCAGGTGTGCAGGCACCAGAGATCCTGGGAAGTTGGAAGGCAGAGGAAAAGGGGTCGCAGCATGACAAGACCCCTGTCAAAAAGGCTTCTCTTTCTCACATGCGCACATGCATGTGAACCTGCTCTCTATCATAAGAAATAGAGACAGAGAGAGAAGAGACTAAGAAAATGAAAATTCATTTCAGAAAAAAAAAATCCTTTTCCCTTGGCTTTACAATAAAAGTACCTTCCTGGGGCCAGCAGGTGGTGTGGTGGTTAAGATGGCTGTATTCCTATATGGCTGACTATGTGGTTCAAGTCCTGAACCTGGCAGTGTAAAAAATACACAGGGCAAACGTGCATGTGTGCCCAAAATCCCAAGAGAATAAAGGAGAAGGGACTGCGGTGTGTGGCCATCCCCCCGGTGGGTGACTTCTCATCTCATATATACCTATATATGTAAGCATATACATGAAATATATTTTACATAATGTATATATACATGAAATATATACCTAAGTGTATATTCATGTGTATGAACATGTGTATATATATGCATATATGTGTGCATATACATGTGTATATACATGAAACATATAAATATGTGTATATACATGAAATGTATGCATATATGTGTGCACGACATATTCATATGCATATATGTATATATGAAATGCATATACATGCATATATAGGCATATACATGAAATATATACATATACATACATGAAATATATACCTATATATGCATATAAACATTAAATATAGACATACATAGGTGTATATATATATGAAATATATACATGCATGTGTATATGTACATGAAATACATACATAAATGAAACATATACATGCATATATGTGAAATATGTATATACATATATACATACATAAATAGCCATATATGATACCTACCTATGTATATATGACCATCTACATACAAATATACATAAAATATATACATACAGTTATATATACCTCTATATGTGTATATATGAGATATATGCATGTATACATGAAATACATGCATATATGTATGTACACATAAAATATACACATACATATGTGTATGTACATGAAATATACAACACATATATACACAAAATACATGCATATGTACATGAAAAACATACATACATAAAGTATATGTACATGAACTCTACACATATATACATTAAATATATACACACATATATAAGTATATATTTCATGATAGCACAGAAGTGGGAGAGAGAGAGCACCTTTGACAGGGTCTCATCACACCATGATCCCTCTCCCCAACCCTGCGGCTTCTCGGGATTCTGGGCCAGCATGTTTCAGGGCCCTTGTGTTACCACTGCATCACAGAGACCCGGCCTGTATTTTAATATTAATGTTTATTATTTATTACTACCATCAAAAGTAGCAGAATGATTTATACACTCTCATGTACATGACTTTCTGAATAAACTAAGAAATTGATTGTAAAGGCAAGATTTGGGCATTTCAAGGTCCCTGGCTGGGGGAAAATACAAAGTTCTGTTTTGTTTTTTTCAAAGATTGGGTCTTGCTGGCCATGATCGTCCTGCCCCATTCTCTAAAGTAGCCAGGACCACAGATGATCACTTCACGACGTTTTTAGCCAGGGTCTTGCTATATTGCCCAAGGCTCACACCTGACCTTTAGGTTGTACCAGAAATCACAGCTGGGTCCCCAGGGCTCCAGAGCAACGCACGGGGCCTTAGCACGGAACTCTGCAGCTGGGCCGGCAAAAGGATCTTAACGCCATTAAAGGCTAAAAGCATGCTTTAGAATTAGGAAAATTAAAATTAGTTGAATATAGCATGAATTCAAAATGTTTATTAGAAATTTACATATAAAACTGAAAATGAGATATTTGGAGAACCAAAATACATAATGTTTAAAAAACAGGAACTATTAACCATAGACTAGGTCTAATATCTCAACTAAAATAGTAGAAAAATCAGAGGAGGAGGAGAAGGGGAAAAGTCAAATATACTGAGTCTCCCATATACTAACAGGAGTCTCAAAATACCTCTAGTTCCATATAATCAGACTGACCTTTCTACTTCTGTTGTCATGCTCATAGAAATAGCTCAATACTAAATGGCATCGTGAAAAATTACCAAAAGAACTCAATAGGATAGTAAAACAAAGAAAAATATAATAGATGCTAGAGTTCAGAAAGCATATCACTCACACACTCAACTGACTAAAAATAAGTAACGTATGAAAGTCACAACTTGATACGAATGGACTGTCACTATCAAGAATAATAGAAATAATAAAAGTGTACATATTATACTATTATTTTTCTGTCTTTAAAAAATATGTAGAGGGCATGTGCACTTGCGAGGGAGAGAGACGGTATAGCTATCCCGCACCCTTCCCCCTTCACCTCTCCTCCCAGGATTTGAGGGATGGACACGCATGTGCTCGCAGTGTGTATTACAAGTCACCTGGTTGGGACTTCGACTGCACAGCTGGCCACGTGGGATGTAGCTGCCTTAACCATCGTGCCACCAGCTGGCTCATATACTATATTTATGCTTTGACTAATGTCTGTTCTGGGGATTTTTCCCAGGCTATAACAGGAAAATTGCTCCAAGATGTAGATACATTCTAGAATGTTTATTATAGGGTGTTTATAAAAACTGAAAACTAAAAAGACCCTAAATATTCAGAGTCTCCTCATGAAGCAACCTGGGAAGTACTTCATCATTGTGTGTGTGCTCTCTGCATACGCCTGTAGAAAACCAGCATTATTTCTTCTTTAACTATTTGGAAGATATAATAGTTTTTGCCATAGGGTGGGCGCCACCATGCCCTGGAAGATATAATAGCTTGAACCATTGTTCGCAATCCCTCACTCATGTCCTAGTATATGATTACTCGTCCATTTTCACTGCACTGTGACTTCACAGTACTTCCCATTAGAGTGGGTAACGTATGTTACATACCCCCCCCCCCCCCCCCAATCACTTTGAGTTTGGTATTGTGACTTGTCTGGCCATTTAAATACAGGCTGCTGTAACTGAGGGTACGTTCATTTACTTTAGCTAGGTCCTTGTGTTCCAAATGAATGCCATGAAAAGACCCCAAGTGTTAACTTTCTAAGCAAGTTTCAAATTACATTTCCATTTCTTTCTCTTTATTTTAGGAAAATGGAAAGATTTATTTTTGAAATAATGTTCTGTCTTTAATCTAGAAGTTTAAGTTTACTGACTTAAGTTCTTCTAGCATCCAAAAAATAAGGTCTAATTCCATCTTAATATTCAATATTAGTAACTTGTATAACTTATTTTTTCAACTTGAACTACTCACTGATTTTTTTCATCTTTAATTTGACTAGAGAAAGAGAGAAAGTGAGAAAGCACGCTGCCAGATCCAGGACTCAAACTGCAGTCGACCATGTGGAAGTCCAGTACCGTAACCACCATGCCACCTGCTGGCTCCACCTCTCTTTTCTTTAATATTTCATTCCATGCACTATCTTTGAGTGCAATTATCTCTTCTTTTTTCTAACTTTTCATAAGAATTATAATTTTAAAACTTTTGATTACTCTCTGTATTATAATATGCATTACATTGTTATTTAAAGAATCAAAATATAGTCTTTTCAAAAAAATGCAGACATATGCCTAATTTTTTTAGAATCTAAAACAGTCGGTTTTGAAATTGTGCTAGGATGGTGGCTTTTCATACCTATAGAACTGGGCACATTTTCCCCCACAGAGAGATAATTGTATAACATTTATTAGTATACCTCTACTCTTATAGGATATATCAACTTCCTTCTGTTTTTCAGGGCTTTGTTGGAATTAACTGAGCAAGAGTTTTAGAATTTCTTATAAATTAACATTTTTTTGTCATCGCCAGAGGATGCATGCACATGCCAGAGAAAGAAAGCACCCCCCCCCCCCCCGCCATGCTTCCTCCTAAAATTAGGAATTCCCAGGACCAGCAAATGGTGTAATGGTTATGTCGCTGGACTCCCTTATAGTTGACCACAGTTCGAGACCCAGACTCAGTGGCTTAAAACTTACACTGGCCGCATATGTGTACGTGCCCAGAATCCCAAGAGGGGAATGGAGAAAGACTGCAGCATGGCCAACCCCTTGGGGGTGATTTCTTGCTTTCTGTCTCTCTGTCTCTCCAGTGAGTGCACACGCCCTATAGCAAAAATGTCTCTTAAAAATAAATAAGAAAAATGTGGAATTCCCTGAGTTTAGACATTTATACCAATATTCCTTAAATGAATCATCATGGTCAGTCTTGGTCATGGTCAATTTTGTCCCACAAAGATGAAGAGAGAACGTAAAACATATATTTTCGGATATTATATGATACACTATCTCCTTTTATAGTCTAGCCATTATTTGTTAAGGACAATGAATACGTGCAATGAGTGGAAACGTCTAACTTCACAAAATGTTGTGTCTGATTCGTTCATAATCTGATTTCTAACTTCACCTTCCCAGATGAGTTAAGACAGAGAAATGAATGGCAGCTTTTAAGATCTATCTTACTATCAGACAGTGTTCTTTTTTTCCTCTGAGACAATAGTGTAACTATCACCATCTATGACAGCCCCTCCGAGGACCAGGTATGTTTCCTCATGGCAGTCAAATTTCATCAAAATATAAATGCTCCTTCTCAATGCTTAAGAAAAAAGTCCCACATTCACGTGCTCATAAATGCTCCTGTAACCGTACGGAAATCCTTCCTGTGGTAGGTCCTGGAGGAGAGCCTAGCTAATAGGAAACCACATTCTACTGCATATTATTATAAAATAACCTACAAGAAGGACAACAGGGATATCCTTTACAATGGTTTGGGGTTGAGAGTAACCATTTGAAGGACTCCGAAACAACCAACGCCTAGCACGGAGCTCCGCACTCACTTGTTCTGTCCTCTGCACTGGAGGTGGTTGACTTGCTCTGGCTGCTTTCTTCTGACACAGATCTGTAAAATTGATCATTTTAAAGTGAAAAAACGTTGGAGTCTTGAATGAAATGTTACTTGAATGAATTGTGTTCACAGAAACAGCATGACTCAAACAAAAAGTATCCTTCCGGCAACGTGAGCAAATCAGCAGATACCGCCTCCTGTGAAGGACAAATGCCAGAGGCCACCCTGCTTGGTTGCCTGACTCGCATCATCATTTTACACTTGCTCAGTTACTTCTATTGTCAGTTCACAGCTGCACAGGCAGGCAGACCGCTTACTAGGAGATCCCTAATTCTTCAGGTCAAAGCATGATAAAACCTTAACGTAGCATGCTCAAAAACTTCAGTTAATTTTTCTATTTCTTTGTCTCTCTAACCAAGTATACTCATGTTTTCTTTTCTTACCAATTCTTTTTTTTTTTGGGGGGGAGAGGTTTTTTTGTTTTGTTTTGTTTTGTTTTGTTTTGCTATAGGGCATGTACACTCGCCAGAAAGACAGAGAGAGACAGAGAGACAGAAAGCGAGAAATCACACACCACCCCCCACCCCACCCCACCCCCCGGTGGATGGCCACGCCACAGTCCGTTCTCCTCCATTCTCCTCTCGGGATCTTGGGCACGCACACACAAACACCCAGCATGAGTTTAAACCACCGGGTCCGGGACTCGAACTGCGGTCGACTACATGGGAGTCCAGCGACATAGCCATTACTCTAACTGCTGGTCCCACCAATTTTTGAAAGATAAAACTAGAGGTAAGTATTTCTGTGGCCAAATACCATGACTTATTCATCAAGGGTTCACTATGATGTTTAAATATGTATGTTACTAATTACAGATGATGGGGCAACTCATCAAACGGATGTACTCAAAAGTTGTCCATACACCAGAAAGCTGTTGTTACCTCCGACTTTATAGTGTTACAGAGAATAATTCTAAATCCACAGAGATTAAATCACTTTCTCAAGATAGCACAGTTTTACATGCAAGACTGATACCTTAAACCAGGGTTTCTAGGCCAACAGGTGGCGTGGTGATTGAGGCACTGGACTCCTACACGGCCAACCACAGTTCAAGTCCCAAATGTGACAGCTTGCTTTACTTTCCCTCTCTCTCTCTGTATCTGGTGAACATGCATGCCCTACAGCAAATTTTTTTAAATAATAATAAATTAAGTTAAATAAATAATTCTTTTTGAAAAAAAAAAAACAAACAAACAGTTTTTGGGACCAGCAGTAGGCATAATGGCTATGTCGCTGGATTCCCACGTAGTCAACCACGGTTTGAGTCCCAGTTGCTTAAACTCACGCTGGGCATGTGCAAGTGTGTGCCCAAGGTCCCAAGAGGAGAATGGAGGAAAAGGGATTGTGGCATGACCTTCCCCACTGGGGGGGGGGGGGGGGGTGATTTCTCCCTTTCTGTCTTTCTGTCGAGTGCACACGCTCTATAGCAAAAACCTCTCCCCAAAAAAACCCAGCTTTTCTGAAGTGATATTTCATTTTCTGTCTACTACAAGATCTTACCTTTCTGACTCTTAACCTGATATTATTAACTATACGTGAAATTTCTAATTGAGAATTGACTATACAAGTTAGCAACATCAATATTTAGAAAAACATGTATTTTGGAAGCAGGTTTGAAGATACCGTCTATAGTTTAGAAAAGTGTTCCTGTAACAATTAGGCAAGAGATGTACTGCGGCCACTGGCCTGAAAATCTCTAATAAATATATGTATTTTTTTAAGTTCCCTTATAATTCAGTGCCACCTATTGGTCATAAAGGCCCTGGACAAGAGGGTTATTTTGGCAAGGTCAGTGGATCACGAGGCTAAATAACCCTCCAAAATTATTTTGCAGTCATATACCCTCCTACAGTAAAACTGTCATTAAACTGAGTGGTTTTCATAATGAGTAAGACTAGAAAGAACATAAAGGACATGAAACCAGTCTGAAGCGTGTCCCTGGTCTCTCCTTACACGGCCTTTCCTGTAATCTCAGTTCATTCCTGATGGAACCCGAATACTAATTTCTTGACTTAATATGATAAAAGTAAATACACTCATGTGTATTAATTTATATCTACGTATATACCTCTCACTTTCAGTCTCCCCTCTGTCACACAGATCTCTTAATTTTTTCTTCTTTAGTAAAACAGCAGTAATGATGATAATCACAGGTAGAGAAATGTAGAAAATCATTTGATACTTCTGTTTGTGAAAAGTGCCTCGTCTTCCCTCCGAAAAACTTTTCGCTAGAATGGAAGATAACAACCCTCAATGACATCAGAGATTTTTTTTTTCCTCTTTATTTTTCTTCCTCAGATCAATCACATTCATTTTACATAAAGTTCTCATCATGATGTGTACAGTATACATACATGTATCTAGTTTTCAACAGAGAACCCTACATTTTCTGGTTTTTATCATCCAGATTACAGGTAGAAAGGATATCACCACCACCATTGTTCCCAAACATGAATCATTGTGTTTACGTATTGTAACATAGTAAAATCCAAACAAGCCTTTTATAACATATAAAATGAGGTGCCTTCCAGTTATCAACCTTCTACCCTATTCTTCCTTCGACCATTTCATTCTCTTCCAGCCTGCCAACTTGCCCTGCAGATCTTGAGACTGTCAGCCTACATCAATGTGAGCGCCTATCCTCCTCATGTGTCTGTCTGTCTCCTTTCGTTTCTGTTTCTCAAGGTAATCCTAATACAGACTTTGCTCCCAAGAGCTCAGGTGCTATACTAACAAATACCTAAAAAGGTTTTTCTCTGTAAAATCATGTCATCTGCAAACACGTGACTGAATCCTTCCCAGTGCAGATGCCCTTTATGTCTTCCTCTTGTCTAATCCCCTTAGCTGAGATATCCAGTTCTCTACTCAATAGGAGTGGAGTAAGTAAATACCCTTTCTTGGGACCAGCAGTTAGCATAACGGCTATGTCGTTGGACTCCCATGTCATCAACCATAGTTCGAGTCCCGGACCTGGTGGCTTAAACTCAAGCCAGGCACGTGTGCATGTGTGCCCAAGATCCCAAGAGGAGAGTGGAGGAAAAGGGATTGCAGTGTGGCCATCCCCCCTGAGGGAGTGATTTCTCACTTTCTGTCTCTCTGTCTCTCTCTACCTTTCTGGCGAGCGCATGGGTCCTATAGCAAAAACCTCTCCAAAAAATAAAATAATAAATTGTCTGCTTTATTTTGCATCTCACTGAGTTTTGTCACAATGAATATTCAGAATTCTTTTTTGGACAATTCTGTGAATTATTTCGTCCTGTCTATTGTTGGTGAGGAGTTACTATGTTCTGTCGGGGCAGAGATATTTCCTTATTTCCTTATTTTCTCATGATTCTTCTGTCTCTGTTCTGGTTTTGGGCCAATATTTTATTGAGTAATCACTTCTTCCTATTATTGGAGTAGGTTCTACAGTATTGTACTGAAGAGGCAAAATCAGCTCTACAGCCTGAGTGTGTTCTTGGTAGAGGGCTGTGTCTTGCAGATGGAAGCAGTTACAGTTTATGTATGCAGCTCCAGGTGGTAAGCTCCTCCTTCAACCTTTTAGCTCCTGATGAGCTTGGGATGAGACAGGAAGATATGACTTAGTGAAGGGTCTCAAGGCCCAGCACATGGGCTGAAGGGCCCCAGGCTCCAAACCTTGGGTGCTGGGCTCAACCCTAAGGAGACAAGCTCTGGCACTGGAACCCAGTGTCTTGGCAGGCAGGACTCAGGAAGCAGGAAGGGCAGTTCATGAGCTGGAGGGCCCCAGGCTCCAAAGGGAAATCTTGGGAGGTTGGGGTCACTCCCAGAGAGAGATCACTGGCACCAGAAACCCCCTTTATTGGGGGCAGGACTCAGGAAGTAGGTGGTGTGGCATGTAGGCCAGAGCGCTGGAGGCACCAAAGGCCAGTCTGGCGGAGGTGGGATGCATCTCTGAAGAGATGGGCACTGGCACCAGAACCCAGCTCTCCCAACGTTTTTCCTTTTTATTTTCTTTAGAGAGAGGTTTTTGGTATAGAGTGCATGCACTTGCAGGAGAGACAGAGATAGAGAGACAGAAAGCAAGAAATCATCCCCCAGGGGGAATGGCCATACCACAATCCCTTCTCCTCCAGTCTCCTCTTGGGATTTTGAGCATGTGTGCACACACGTCTGGCATGAGTTTTAAGTCACCACATCCAGGACTTAAATTGTGATTGACTACATTGGAGCCCAGCAATGTTAACCATTATACTATCTGCTGGTCCCTCTCCCAACTTCTTATAGCTATAAATAATGCTATGATTAATTGCACAAAGTTGCTCAAAACGGAAACAGATGGGCAGCCCATAAAAGATTTATTCAGGATGCTTGGCAAAGCCACCTCTCTTCAAAAGGACTCTGAGCTGAATTCAATAAAAATTCATGCAAAAAGCTACAAAAAAAAAAAAAAAAAAGAAAGAAAGAAAGAAAAGAAAAACCACACTATAACCCATAAATATATAACTAGCATATGTAAATTAAAAATCATGATTAAAAAAATTAACCTAAAACAATAACAAAAAAGACTTAAAAATGTGAAAGTGGCTTTTTTTTTTTGGAAAGGTTTTTGCTATAGGGCGTGTGCACTCACCAGAAAGACAAAGAGAAACAGAGAGACAGAAAGCAAGAAATCACCCCCCAGTGGGGGATGGCCATGCCGCAATCCCTTCTCCTCCATTCTCCTCTCGGGATCTTGGGCACTAACGCACATGCACCCAGCATGAGTTTAAGCCACTGGGTCTGGGACTCGAACCACAGGTGACTACATGGGAGTCCAGTAACATAGCCATTACGCCAACTGCTGGTCCAAAAAGTGGCTTTTGAAGTGGGTAATAGGTGGAGGCTGGAGTAATTTTGATATGCACGCTAGAAAAAGCCTGGATTGTCATGAAGGGACTGTTGGTAGAAATTCAGATATTAAAGGTAACTGTGATAAGAGAATAACTTACATCTTAGACATTATATAAATAATCACGAACAGAATGTTAGTACAAATATGGACGCTAAAGGTGCTTCTGGTGAGATCTCTGGCAGGAACAAAGGACATGTTATTGGACAATGAAGAGGCACCTCCTGTTCTAAAATGGCAAAATCTTGGCTAAATTGTGTTCTAATGGTTTGTGGAAGATAAAACTTGCAAATCCTAAAACTGGATAATTAGTTGAGAAGATTTCTAAGCAAAATGTCGAAGGTGTGGCCTGAATCTTCTCACTGCTTACTGTAAAATGTGACAGGAAAGAAGTGAATTCAAAAAGAAAGTTATTGTTAATTAAGCCTTCTCAATCACAAAATATTGCTGAAGAACACCATGGGAGTTGGGAGGGTAATTTGAATAAGGAAACTTCAAAACATTAGCAGGGAGCCTTTACAACGCAGAAGAAAGACAACCAATTAGGAAATGAGTAGGGAAAAAAAGATACCCTGGGAGGTTCCAGAGGAACTTATGTAACAATGACTACTGACACTATTTTAAATTACGAACATATGATACAATTCAAAGTGAATTATTTCAATTAAGTGGTTAAGTGATATGCACTAAAATTCCCACTTTCACAATTGCTTGACATTTCGTATACCTTTCTTGGTAAACATTGTCAATGCTGACTTAGAACAGTACAAATTTGCACTGATGAATATTGTAAAATGCTACAAATAAGTTGTGTTTGTTGACATTGATTTGCAATCTAGCTTAGAACTTATCATTTATTCTCCTACATATTATATTTAATTAATGAAAGTTTAAGGACACTAACCAGCTTCCTTAATTACATGTCCATCATCAATACTTCCAAACTCTCCTTTTAGTTCATGACAGTCAGGAGGAGAATACCCTTTCTCACACTGGCAATGGTTATAATTGTTGCAAACCTGGAGTAATCGAAAAACAGAATTAATTACGTACAAAGATGACTTTTGATGGAGATTAAAAAATAACCCACACTTATTCCAAAGAATATCTCATTCTAAAGATTTTTATCTTAAATTGAAAAATTCATCAAATTTTTCTTGCGATTGTCCATACTAGCTACATTGCCAAGTCAATTTCTTTTTTTCTTTTTAAAAATTCTTTAAAATCCCACCAGAGCCCGCCTAAATATCTGGTACTTATCAGTACCATGCCACTAATTGTAATCTACTTGCCAGCTTTACAGAATCGCCCAGATTCTAAATTAACGAGTAACACTGATGAGAAAATTCCAGTGACCTGCCTGTATCTAAGTTTCCTCTCTATAAAAATGGAGTGATTTGGGTTCCATGGTAAAGTACTGCTTTACGGTGCTTACAGCATGTACACCCACTCGTGTTCACAAAACATTTTATACACCCAGAATCGTCTTAAGTCTTTCCCCTTTATCTCCTCTAATAATAAATAGTTTTGTACATATCATGAGAAGAAAAAAGCTGAAGCTACAGACTATTAAATGATACCAAATAGCAGAAAATGGCAAAAAAAAAAAAAAAAAAAAAACAACATTGAAATTGATTTTTTAAATCCCCGATTATAAAATTTTTAAATCACACTGTTTAAAATGAACATTGCAGTCACTTACTCCATGCATACTGCAGTGTGAAGAAGACTCACACAACGTGTAATTTACCCGGTATTTAATTTCCAAACAGGAAAATCTGTAACAATACTAAAACAAGGCAAAACAAAGTGAAAAACTGTCAAATGTTCAGATTGTGTTTATGAATAATGCATAAGAATAATTCTGGGAAAAACCTAAAATTTGTACTACCTGGAATTTTGCTTAGATATCAGTGAGTGTGCAGAATGGCTTCTGTGACGATATCCAGGTTGTATACAGTAAACAGAATAACTGTTACTACTGAAATAAATATATTAGTGAGATAAGCTATGGACTGTCAAATTGTAAAAGAGTAATCATATATAAAGAGCTGGAAGTCTTATTTTCTTACCATCGAGTACCAGAAGTTCTTTTAGAAGGACAAAGGACAAGTCATTTTGGAAAAATAATTTGATTAGTTAAGAATTACCTCAGGAGGGGACCAGCAGTTGGCGTAATGGCTATGTTGCTGGACTCCCATGTAGTCGACTGCAGTTGGAGTCCCGGACCCGGCGGCTTAAACTCACGCCAGGTGTGTGTGCGTGCGTGCCCAAGATCCTGAGAGAAGAATGGAGGAGAAGGGATTGCGGCGTGGCCATCCCCCCTGGGGGGTGATTTCTCGATTTCTTGCTTTCTGTCTCTCTCCCTCTGTCTCTCTGGAGAGCGCACATGTCCTATAGCAAAAAAAAAAAAAAAAAAAAAAAAAAAAAAAAAAAAAGAATTACCTCAGGAATATTTTTAAAACACCCACGCCTATGCTTAACATAAGACCATTACATCCAACAGGCAATTATATGAGCAGCCAGGGTTGAGCCCTATTGAGTAGGAGGGCAAGTTGTTAAAATCATACATGTAAAGCAGCAAAGGAAGATAGCTCACTATTCTATGTGGAAAGTGAGACAAAGGAAAGAAGAAAGGATAATGGATAATTATATGAGGAAACAGGACAAGAGATTCCCAATGATGAACGGACTGAAAGGCCTTCTAAGAGAACGTTTAATGTGTACATCGACATTATTCTAATTCAAGCCATAAATTTAGTGCCTTACCTAGTTATATGAATATTTTCAGTGAATTTAATATTCTATGAAAGAGTTTTGTATTTTGGGTGAGTTTTGCCTTTGGGTCTTAATTACAACAGGGTGTACAAAAATAGGAAAGCTCATATTATTTAGGTATCTGAGGAAAGGAAGCTTCAGGTCATATTTGTTTTCCATGTATTTCAAAATAAGCAAGATGTGACAAATACTAGGTTGGATGGATTTTTTTCTATGTTATTATCAAATGTTACTATATAGAAATAAATGTCTATCTACCAAGCACACCCCAGAAACTTTCCTTCAAAATATACGTTAAGGTAAATTTATATAGTGTCTCTTGGAATTAACAGTTACTGGAATAAATGAGAATATTAAAATGTTATTTATCCATTCATCAAGGTTTTTCAGTTTGTTGGTCGAAAGAGATTCATAACAGCCTCTGATTATCTTTTGTATTTCTACGGTTTCAGGCATAATGTCTGATTTTTTATTTCTGATTTTATTTATCTGAGACTTCTCTTTTTCCTTAGTCCTACACCTCCACATCCCTGAGGCCCCACTGTCACCCCACTATTGCCCAAATGTGCCCATTGGCAGTTCATCCATTTTGTTTATCTTTCCAAAAAATCAACTTTTTGTTTCATTGACTTTTTGTATTATTTTTAGGTTTAAATTTTACTTATTTATAATCTGATCTTTATTATTTCTTTCCTTCTACTAATTTGGGGTTTGGTTTACTTTCTCTTCTATTGTCGAGGTGTATCACTATATTGTTTGTTTGAAATCTTTGTTTCTTTTATGTAGGCATTTATTGCCACAAAATTTCCTCTTACTACTGCTTTTGTTATATCCCATAGATTTTAATATGCTGCATTTATTTCAAGAAATTTTTTAACTTTTCATTAATTTCTTTATTGACTCATACGTTAGTTATTCAGGAGTAAGTTGTTTAATTTCCATGTATTTGTATAGTTCCTGAAGTAACTCTTACTGTTAAGTTTTCATTTAACTACATTATGACTAAAAACATTACTAAATATGAAGAAAAGTGAACAGAGCCTAAGGGACCTGAAGGACACCATAAAATAGACTCACTTATACTTTGTGGGAGTCCCAGAAGGAGATGAAAAATAAAAGGGCAGAAAGGACATTTGAAGAAAGAGTAACTTAAAACCTCTCTTCCCAAATTTGATGAGAAACATGAATATAAACATTCAAATAGCTTAACAAACTCCTGATAAGATGAACTGAGAAACTCACAGCAAGACACATTATAATCAAGCATTCTAAAGATAAAGACAGATATGTAGTACAGAAAGATGATGGAACTCTAGCCATCTTCTCCGACAAAAACATAAATTTAAACAACTGCTATCCACTCATAAAAATACCTTCAAGGGAGCTAAGAAATCTAGATGAGAGATCACAATATGTAATTATAACATAACAGTAAGAAAAAGTACATTAAAGAGAAGCAAGAAGGTTTACTAAAGATGCTCAATGCAACTCCTCTTCACAGGCAGGGACCACAAAAAAAAAAGAAAAGATAAGTAGTAGCTCTTTGAACAGAGGAGCAAGGAAAAAACACTCACACACAGAAAGTAAGCAAAAAGAAACTACTGAGGCACAGAAACCCTGGATGAAGGTGTTAAGAAGGAAAGAAGGGGGACCAGCATGTGGCATAGTGGTTGAGGCGCTGGACTCCCACATGGCCAACTGCAGTTGGAGCCTAGACCAGGTGGCTTGGGACTCATGCTGGGCACATGGGCACTTGGGCATGCATTCCTAGAATACCAAGAGAAGAAGAGAGGAGGGGGGATTACCGCATGGCCATCATCCCTGGGGGGTGATTTCTCACTTTCTGTCTCTCTATCTCTCTCTGTCTCTCTGGCGATCAAATGTGCCTTACAGCCAAAGGAAAACAAATAGATATATATTAGGAAGAAGAAGAGGAGGAGGAGAAGGAAGAAGAAGACGAAAAAGAAGAAAGAAGGAGGAAACAAGATAAGACACACCAGGTCAGGAGTATCTGGAGCTAAAGGAAGCAAACCATCCCCAGCATTTCCAACCCCCATCTCAGATCTAGAGTTCTGGCAACAAGAACTGAGCCACAGAGTCATCACAGATCTCAAACACAAGGTAGGGAGTGTTCTGGAGTCCTTACAAGTAAACTAACTGTAAAAGGGAACTCAAACTGGATTCTGCTCCCTCTTTGGGACCCAAATTCCAATGGCATGACACTACTTGGGGAACAGAAACCAAAGTATATCCTACTCTGGGTCAGTAGACTTGACACCTCCACATCCCTGGGACCCCACTGTCACTGTAATGCACCCATTGAAAGAGAGTCAGAGCAGGCCAGCAGCCAAGCCCAGTTATCCATCAGTGACCCCAGTACCTGAGTTACCATAGCACTATGTACTCAGGAGAAAAAGGGGTGCAATATTGTGGGGGGATGCCCCTCAGGTACAGGAAATCTATTCAGGTGCACACCAGAGACAGGCCTCCTGCATCCCATACCATAGATTCTGGACTCAGACACCTTCCCAGAGAGAGAGAACTCCCAAGAACATCCCCCAAGATATAGGATTGGAACAGTCTCCCCCATAAAAAACTAAAGAATCTGAACCCCTAAGAGACTAAAGATTCTTCACATCCTCTTTCTCATCTGCAGTCAACACTGGAAACACTGTCTCAGCTTCCAGCATTCAAGTACCCAGAGTTAGCAGAGAAAGTGGTTCTATTCACTAATTCAGTGCATTTTTCCCATTTCAAGTGGGCACACAGAATTCACAAACCAATGGCTTCACCCTCACACAAACTATGGTCTCTCACCCCCACTGGGCATCATTTCCCTACATTGAGCTTGTGACCACAGCCAGTGTAGCCAAAGGCCTCACCAACATGAGACCCAGGTAGTCAAGTCAACTTGTTCTGCAGGGCTTCCCTGCATTGCATGAAACTAAAGCCAACAGATCTATCGCTATGGGACCCAGGTAGTCTAGCCTATTTTCCTCGGGCCTCTGAACACTTCATGTGTCTCAACCAGACCTACAATACCACCTATCTGCAACAGCTGCACCATTCAACTGCCTCAACTTCAACTAAAAGGAATTCCACATACTCTAGTTAGAGCCTTACAATACCAGCCACCTCCATCACACATCCACCATATTCACTTCCATACATGATTATATACCCTCTACCATTGGGATCTTGCACACCATACCTATGCCACCACAGCCTAAAAACACTGATCTGGGTATTCCTAGATATGATCAAATATCTTTATAATGGTAGTTCCAGCAAGAAAAGAGACAAGGAAAGGCACAGTAAACCTATTTTGTTAAAATAACTAAAAACTTCCCAATTGCTACCATCAGCGGTTCTACCCCCTGGAACAGAAGAACCTTTATTTACTGTGTGTGTCTCATAGTAGGTTTGAGGATGCCAGTCCATGTTCTGCATCCACAGCTGGCTGAAAACCCCTCCCTCAACCAATGAGACATCCATATTCTGCACATAGCCCATCCAGGTCCTGAAGTGACCAGCACACCCATCATTAGCATCTGCTATAAGAACTGCCCCCAGAGATGCCTCTATGACTGGAGGGGCCCCTGGCACACTGTATGCCCCTCAACCAGAATCACAGGGCCCTGATCCACACTCAAGGTGGCACCTATCCCCAACAAAGCTGAGTCACTACATCTACAAACACTCAGAGTCTCAACCACAAAGGTACTTGTAGACTCTGATTACATAGACTCCATGTACAAATATATAGAGACTACACTACCGAACCAAACAGAACCAAAGTTAAAGCACACTACCCAACTAATACCATAGAACACATGTATAGGAAAATATCCTCTCCTAAAAATGCTATCCCATAAATTAGGAAGAGGCAATTGTTCTACCACATGTCCAGAAACCAATACAGGAAAACAAGGAACATTTTTTAAACCTTAGGAAATATGTCTTGTCCAAGAGAACAATGTATGTCCTTAGTAACAGATTACAAAGAAAAGAAAATCTAAGGAATGACAGATAAAGATTTTAGAATAATGATCTTAAATAAATTTAATTACATACAAGAGAATTCATGTGAACAATTCAACGAGATCAATCCACATAACAATTCACAATGTGGATGAGAAACTTAACAGAGATAGACATCTTAAAAAAGAGCCAAAAAAAATCTTGGAAAAAAATCGATACAGGATATAAAAAAATAGATACATGCAGTCGAGAGCACCATCCACAGGCTAGATCAAGCAGAATTAGCCCCCTGAATTTTTGAAATAATGGAATCAGTTTAAAAAAATGTAATAAAGAAAGCATGCATACTCTATGGAGCAACTTAAATGATCAATTATCTTCATAATGGTAATTCCAGAAAGAAAAGAGACAAGGAAAGGCACAGAAAACCTATTTTGTAAAATAACTAAAAACTTCCCAATTCTAAGGAGAGATGATAAAGACATTCAGATTCAGGAAATACAAAGGATGTCAAATAGATTCAATACAAGAAGATCCTGTCCAAGGCATATTACAGTCAAACTGTCAAAAGTCAGACACAGAAAAAGATCTTAAAAATACCCAGACAAAAGTGTCGAATCACATATAAGAATGGCCATCAGACTTACGGCAGAAATCTCATCATAAATTTTATAGTCCAGAAGAGAATGGGATGACACATGCAGACTCTTGAGGGAAAAAATGTAAAAACGGTTTCCAGCCAAGAATATTATGGTCAGTAAAGCAATCCTTCAGAATTGAAGGAGCAAAGAAATCTTTCCCAAACAGAAGATGAGAGAAATCACCAATTTTAAACTGACTTTTCAAGAAATATTTAAGGAAGTCCAACATTTGGAAATGAAAAGAAGATACAGAGCACCATGAAAACACACACAGGTGTAAAATTTAAAATTCACAAGGAGAGCAATCACAAAATAAGAAAAGGAACCAAATCCCACCACTATGAAATCTACCAAACCACAGAGATAAGCAGTAATAAAGACATAAACAAACAACAACAAAATCCATAATCAGAAAGCAACCAGTGAAATGGTAAGAGGAACTCCACATTTGTCAATAATAACCATGGATATAAAAATACTAAACTCCCCAGTCAAAAGATAGGACTGGATGAATGGATTAAAAAAAAATAAGACCTCGTTATATGCTGCCTACAAATAGAAATGCACCTCATCCGTAGAGACAAACAGACTAAGAGTGAATGAATGGAAAAAGTTATTCCATGCAAATGGAAATCATAAACAAGTAGGTGTTCTATACTGGCAACAGATAAAAAATACTTTCAAGTCAAATTAGTAAAAAGCAAAGAAGGTCACTGTATAGTGATAGAGAACTCAATTCGACAGATAATGTAATAACTATACCACCTAATACCACAGTACATAAATATATGAAACAAATAGTACTAGACTGAAAGAGAGAAATAGACTGTAACACAGTTGGGGATTCCAATACCCCACTTTCAGCATCAAAAAGGTTATATAGACAATCAACAAAGACATACTAGAGTAGTTGATTAGAGACAGAAAGTATAACAATCACTTCCAGAGGTTATTATTTAATAGATATAGAGTTTCCATTTTACAAGATAAAAACAAATTCTGAAGATGGATGGTAGAGATAGTTGTTCAACATTATGAATGTATTTAATACCACCAAATTATAAACTTCAAAATAGTTAAGATGGTAATTTTTATGTTTATTTTGCCACAAAAAAAAAATCAGAGAAAAATGCACTGCTTGATATACTGTCAAAATGAGTATAACTATAAAAAAAAAAATTACTTTTTAAGGGGCCAGCAAGTGGTTTAGTGTTTAAGGCACTGGACTCCCATATGACTGACCATGGTTCAAGTCTCAGACCCAGTGGCTTGAAACTCATGCTGGACATGTATCCATGCATACCCAAAATCCCAAGAGGAGAAAGGAGGAGAAGAGATTACAGCATGGCCATTCCCCCTAGGGGGTGACGTCTCACTTTCTCTCTCTCTCTCTCTATCAAGCACACATGCTCTATAGCAAAAAAATTCTCTCCAAAAAAATTAATTAAAAACACATGAGTATTGGTAGTTCTCATTACCATTTCAGGGCCACATATGGTACCATCTTCTACAAATGTTTCATCTCTGTCATCAGCTGAATTGTAAGTTGAAAGTGGAGGGTTCTTAATAGATGCAGGTGGCTTCTGGCTGGGTCGATACGTAGATACACAGACTTCATTTAGTATATGTGCATAAATCACAGATAAATTTGTACGTTTTATTAAGTTTCTGTGTGGCCAGGTACAAACTAATTTTCCACATAGCAAATTGCTAGAAACATAAAGCAGAAAATGTATCTTATCATTTCTTGAAATAACTTCGGTGGCTAATAGAGCTAAATTAAAAGTATGTGTTACTAATTTTAATCCCAATTTCAACAATCTTCTCCATTCTCCTCTTGGGATTTTTGAGCATGCATGAATACTCTCCCAGGATGAGTTTCAAGCCACTGGGTCCAGGACTTAAACCACCATCAGCCATGGAAGAGTCCGGCAGTTTAACCACTACACCACCTGCTGACCCCTTACAAAGCCATTTTTGTATGGTTATACTCATTTTGAAAGTATACTGAGCAGTGCATTTTTCTGATTTTTTTTTGGTTATGGTAAAATAAAGAAAATATAAAAATTACTGTCTTAACCTTGATTTATAATATGCACCTTAACTTATAACATGGCTTTTTTTGTTTTATGAGGCAATTTAGAAAGTGGAAAATTAATGATTTTTACAGTCTGACAGCCTGATCCATCTAATGCTAGTGCTGATGTTTGAGCACTGGTCTTCAGTACTTTTACAAGTAAAATGTGATCATAGTGCTGCACACATTTGATTTTTTACATATATATATATGGGATATATATATATGGAGTATATATATATATGGGATATATATATGGAGTGTGAATATATATGGAATATATATATGGAATATGTATATGTGGAATATATATGTGGAATATATGTATGGAAAATATATAGAGAATATACACGGAATGTATATATGAAATATATAGAGAATATATATATGGAGTGTATATATATATATATGGAGTGTGTGTGTGTGTGTGTGTGTGTGTATATATATATATATATGGAAAATATACATGGAATATATATATGTGGAAAATATATATGGAATATATGTGGAATGTATATATGAAATATATATAGAATATATATGGAGTATATATAGATGGAGTGTGTGTGTGTATATATATATGGAAAATATATATGGAATATATATATGTGGAAAATATATATGGAATTTATGTGGAATATATGTGGAACATATATAGAATATATATATGCAATATATATGTAGAATATATATGTGGAATATATATATGGGATACTGTATATATAGAAGATATATGAAATATATGTGGAATATATACATACATGTGGAATATATATGGACTATATATGTATAAACTTTCCCATGCAATGTCTAGTTCATCACAACAAATATAGGCCATTTTTATGGTCACTGCTGTTTTAACTGAACATACACCATGCAGGCACTGGATGATATTATTTAAGTCAGATTAAATAACAGCCACAAAACAACAATAAGAAAAATGCCACAGATATATTCTTGCATTTTAGTAATCTATACCTTACACTCCAGACAAAAATATAATTGTCATAAATACATACGGGAATTGGCATATATTTCGGCCACAGTTTCCAAATCTATCTGCTCTGGAATTCATTTCGTCATAACAATTAAATGGAGCACCTCTAGAACCTGAAAACAACACCAACTTAAGTCAATTATAACTGATTTCACATCACGTCAGAGAACCGTTAGTCTCAGTGTGGACATAACGACAGGATCCGTAAGAGGTCATTACGTACCTAGCATGAAAAACTGGCTGAGGGGAGAGGTATGACTGCAAAGGGGGCTCTTGATTTTAAGCCTGGAAGACATTGTTCTACAGCAAAGCCAACAGTGGCCTTATTAGAAATGGCCCTGAATTATAATAGAAATGAGCAGCCGTGAGCCTCTTTATCTCCCCTAAATTGTCTGCTTTCTGTCTGTTATTATTATCAGTACCAGAACTAAATGGAAAAATAGTACCTCTGGTCCAATACTGATGACAAACTCAAAGAGCATTTGATTAAACTCTCCTCGTTCCATACTGGAGTCCTCGCCCCCATTTCCCATTGATAGTATTCCACAAATCATGACATAGAGGGAACCAGCAGTTAGCGTAATGGCTATGTCGCTGGACTCCCACGTAGTCGACCACGGTTCGCGTCTCGGACCCGGTGGCTTACAACTCATGCCGGGCGCGTGTGCGTGCGTGCCCAAGATCCCGAGAGGAGAATGGAGGAGAAGGGATTGCGGCGTGGCCATCTCCCCTGGGGGGTGATTTCTCGCTTTCTGTCTCTCTGTCTCTCTCTGTCTGGCGAGCGCACGCGCCCTATAGCGAAAACCTCTCAAAAAAAAAAAAAAAATCATGACATAGAAATGATTGCCTTTCAAAATGAGGACATTAGTGTGCATCTTTTTCAGCATTTATACATTTACTTTCTCAGATTAAAGATGATAAAATGTTCAAATGTATATAATAGCTGCCCCATGACTTTGACTTAGTGGCTTAGGGTAGGATACATTGATCATGTTAATCATATATAATAAAAACTGTGATCTTTTATTGTAACCACCGTGGAAACTGAGCATGCAGAGGAAAGCATTCTTGTCATACCCCACTAAAATGGAGTCGAGGTGCCAGCTGGGACTGCAGCAGTAGTAACACAGCACTCTGCAGTGTTGGGCCCATGGCCCATGTTCCAGGTCTCCTTGGACACACCAGGGGCCGGCCCTTTTGTCCAGGCTGGGTAAGGCTGAGGTGGATGCGTTGTGAAAAACCGGCAGCAGTGGGGGTCTTTCTCTCTCTCTCTCTCTTTTTTCTTCCTGTCTCTCAAATAAATAATAAATAATTTTAAAATAAAATAAAATGGAGTCAAGAGGCCTCAGGGAAAAGTGCTCAGATTACTGATGACTATTTCAAAGACTACCCACCGGGCCAGTTGAACAAAATTACCTGCTACAAATTTTTTAAAAGAATTATTTATTTTTTATTTTTACTTATTCATTCATTCATTTATTTTAATTTGACGGGGGGTGGGGGGGAGGGAGAAGTACGAAAGCAAGCCACCAAGTCTACTGTTTTAAAACCTGTTTTACCCAGCAACTCATGAGGATACTGCCTGGGGCTGGTGTGAAGACTGGCTGCTGCCAGAACTGGCCCACGACACCGCCCCAGCAGCAGGCAGCTCACACAGTATTTCCTAATAATATCTCTAACTTTCCTTTGTTCTGTGGAGGAGGCCATGCTGACCTTTGTATGTGCTCTGGATTAGAATTCTAACTTTGACTTCCAAATAGAGCTTTTTCTGTTTTATACTAGATTCATCCTTACCTTTTATTTAACTTTCACATCACATGGTGTCAGAAGCAGGGTCTGAAGCAGACTCATCTCAGAGAGAATAATGGTCCCTGGAATAGGAGATGGTGCCCATTTTTGGTTCCCTTGAGCCCTTCCAGTTCCATAGGCCACTTTTTCTTCCCCCTGGTGAGTCTCTCTCACCAATTAAACCACCATTCTTTGTTCTGAGTTCTTTAGGAACTCAGACGGAAGGGTTCAGGAAGTACCATCCATCCTACAAGTCATTGTCTAGCCCAGCCTTGAGGAAAAATGTGTAAGTGAATCTCATTAGAATGTGTACATACACTGGAGCAACAAACTTTGCCCTGAGTTCTTCTATGAAATCATCAGGAAGAACCAGACAGTGGGGAAGCAGTAAAACACAATGTTCTGCAATGCAAACCCACATGGGAAGGCTGCAGGTTCATATCCAGAGACCTCCCTGAGTAATGCTAGGCATGTGCATGCCTATAATCCAGGGCTGGCTAAGGCTGGAGGTGCATTGCAGCATCGAGACCCAGGTGGGGGGCGTTCTTTCTCTCTCTCTCCCTCTATTTCTCTGTACCTCTCTTCATTATGGAAGACATAAATAAATGAACTTTAAAAAGAATGCTCAGGAGGAGAGTTTTTGTCTTGTTTCTTTAACACCAAAACACTTTTACATAGGAAATCACCCTACCAAATTTCCAAAATCTGAAGCTCTTTGATTCTGGGCAATTAATTGTATAGTGTTGAGGGAAATTAACACAAGACTTGGATGTCATTTTACAAAATTTACATACCCTGTGTTAGTGACTTCTTGGGTTAAAATTGGTCTCTTTGTATCTAAAACACAACAGTGGACAGAATCCCTGCTAAATAGACTCTCAATTTAATCCAAGTTCTTAGTTTATCTCATTAACCAGCACAATTACACCAAGGATTATTCAGAATGGCAATTACCATCATGGGAAACCAATGCATTTTAAATGAGCTTGAGACCCGCTCCAGCAAGGACAGGCCAGATGGCAGGATGAGCCCCAGGAAGTCAGACCTGCAGAGAGGCTGGGGCTCATCTCCTCTCACACATCTTTGAGCTCTCAAAATTAAAACCCAAAAATTAGGAAGAAACATATAATCCATCAGATGACCAGATACTAGCACAGGGGCAAAAGAAATATGAGAAACCAAGAAAAAAAAAAAATCTCTCCCCTCAAAGGAAACAAATAACACCTCATTATCCACAGATAGTACAATAGAACTCATCGAAATGTCAGGTAAACAATTCGGAATCAGTCATAGTGACAAAACTAAATCAGATGTGAGACAAAAGAAACAACAAACTCCAGGAGATGACGAAATCTTTCCATGATTTGAAAGAAGATAAAGACGCCATAAAAAGAATTTAGTGGAACTGTTAGAGATAAAGACTATAATATAGCCATCAAAACCTCCATCGAAAGTGCTAAACGCAGATTAGATCACACAGAAGATCAAATCTCAAATGTAGAAGACAAAATTTCTGGCCTAGGAAAAAATCATCAAAAAGACTGAAAAATAACCCCCCAAAAATGATGGCAATATATGAGAAATATCAGATACCGTTAAATACTCAAACATCTGAATAACTGCTATCTCAGAAGCTGAAGAAACTAACAAGGGCATTTATAATCTTTTCCATGAAAGCCGGGAAGAAAATTTTCCAACTCTAGAGAAGCATTCAAACATCCAGACCTAAATAAATAAAAAGGATTCCAAATAGGATCCTCTTCACAGCACATCATAGCCAGATTGACCAAAACCACAGATAAAGACAAGGTATTGGGACCAGCAGTTAGCATAATGGCTATGTCGCTGGACTCCCACGTAGTCGACTGTGGTTCGAGTCCCGGACCCGGTGGCTTAAACTCACACCGGGCGTGTGTATGTGCGTGCCCAAGATCCCAAGAGGAGAATGGAGAAGGGATTGCAGTGTGGCCATCCCCCCCGGGGGGGTGATTTCTCGCTTTCTATCTCTCTGTCTCTCTCTATCTGGCGAGCACACGCGCCCTGTAGCAAAAAACCTCTCCAAAAAATAAATAAATAAATAAAAAACAAGATACTAAAATTGGCAAGAAAGATCAAGTTACTTACAAAGGTTATCCCATCAGGCTAGCATTGGACATCTCAACAGAAACAATGCACACAAGAGAAGAATGGGAAGATATATTCAAAGTGTTAAGTGAAAAACAATTTCAACCAAGATTACTACACAGCAAGATTACCCCACATATGGGAAGAAAAGATAAAAACATTCTCAGATAAACAAAGACTGAAAGAATTTACAAACACCAGACCAGCTCTTCAAGAAATTCTGAAGAGAGTACTATACCAGGAAAATGAAAAAGAAACAGACAGAGATCAGCAGTTAGCATAATGGCTATGTTGCTGGACTCACATGTAGTCGACCATGGTGGCTTAAACTCACGCTGGGCGCTAGTGCGTGCGTGCCCAAGATCCCAAGAGGAGAATGGAGGGGAAAGGACTGCAGCGTGGCCATGCCCCCCGGAGAGTGATTTCTCGCTTTCTGTATCTCTGTCTCTCTCTGTCTTTCTGGTGAGTGCACGTGCCCTATAGCAAAAACGTCTGCAAAAAAAGAAAAAGAAAAAAAAAAAAGAGACTGAAAATTAAAAATAAATAAATAAATAAATAAACAAGAAAATGGCCAATGTAGTGGTAGGGACAAATCCAGAAATATCAATAATAACACTGAATGTTAATTGTTTAAATTCTCCAATCAAGACACATAGATTGGCTGAGTGAATAAAAAAGTATAAAATAAAAAAATAATAAATCCTCTATCTGTTTCCTAGAAGAAATGTACCTCATGAATAAAGGCATACATAGACTAAAAATGAAGGGCTGGGAAAAGATATGCCATGCAAACAGGAACTAAAAAAAAGCTGGAGTTGTGATACTGAGTTCAGATAAAATAGGCTTTAAGACAAAAACTATAAGAACAGACAAAGAAGGGTACTTCATAGTAGTCAAAAGGTTAATTCATCAAGATGACACAATGCTTATAAATATCTATGCACCCAACTCGGGAGCACCCAAATATGTGATGGAAAGACTGCTACATCCCAAAGAAAAAATAGACAGCAACACGCTAATTGTTGGGGATCTCCACACCCTACTATCTCCTTTGGGCAGATCATCTAGACAAAAAATAAGCAAAAAGACACATGACACCATAAATCAGATGGACTTGACAGACATCTATAGAACCTTCAACCCAGAAACCATGAAATATACATTTTTCTCACCCCCCTTTTGGAAGGTTGACCACATGATAGGGTCCAAAACAAGCCTTTTTAGATTCAAAGGCATAGAAACTATATCCAGCATCTTCTCCAACTATGATGGAATTAACCTTGATATTAAATTCAGAAAGAAAACCCACAGAAATAAACAAACATATGAAAACTAAACAACCTACTCCTGAATGACTTTACAACTACTGAAGAAATTAAGGGTGAGATCAAAAGACTTATGGAAGCCAATGTTAATGAGGACACGAGTTTTTGTAACCTATGGGACATAGCAAGCACAGTCATAGGAGGGAAGTTCATAGCAATTAGTACACATAAGAAAGATGGAAAGATGGCAAATGGACAACCTAACATGCCTCAGAGAACTGGAAAAACAATAACAAAATCAAAAAATGCCAGAAGAAAAGAAATAATAAACATTCAAGCAGGAATAAATGAAATAGAAAATAGACAAACTATACCGAAAATAAATTAAACCAAAAGCTGGTTCTTTGAAAAGATAAAAAAATATTGACACACCATTAGTTAGACTAATTAAGAAAAAGAAAGGAAACAGATAAATCAAATTTGCAATGAAACAAGCAATATTACAACAGACATAATAGTAATACAAAACATCATTGGAGGATATTATGAGTGACAGTATGCTAAGAAACAAGAAAAATTTATTGCTTGCCATTTTTCTGTATTAGCTTGCAGAATAGGAGGCAAAAATATTTTTGAATAGCCATTTCCCATATTACCAAAAAGCAAAGGAGCAATGGCCCCAAACTTATCAGATGATGGTGTCCTTGCATCTGTTGACCTCTTATCTTTCCCTTGAATTCTTTTTTTTTGAGAGGTTTTTCGCTATAGGGCGCATGCGCTCGCCAGACAGAGAGAGACATAGAGACAGAAAGCGAGAAATCACCCCCCAGGGGGGATGGTCACGCCACAATCCCTTCTCCTCCATTCTCCTCTCGGGATCTTGGGCACGCACGCACACGCGCCCGGCGTGAGTTGTAAGCCACCGGGTCCGAGACGCGAACCGCGGTCGACTAAGTGGGAACCAGCAGTTAGCGTAATGGCTATGTCGCTGGACTCCCTTGAATTCTTAAAAGAACCCACCTATAAAGAAATGCTGCTGGGACCAGTAGATGATATAATGGTTACGTTGCTGGATTCCCATATAGTCTACTGTAGTTTGAGTCCCTGACCCAGTGGCTTAAAACTCATGCCGGGCACGTGTGCATGCATGCCCAAAATCCTGAGAGGAGAATGGAGGAGAAGGGATTGCAGTGCGGCCATCCCCCCAGGGGGTGATTTCTCTCTTTCTGTCTTTCTGTCTTTCTCTGTCTCTCTGATAAGTGCACATACCCTACAGCAAAAATCTCTCTTAAAAAAAAAAGATATGCTGTTAGTAATCTTTTGCATATAGTATGCTGATATTTCAACTGTACAAAAATGGATCTCTTGGAGCATTAAAACTACCTGGATAGTGATAATTTCTAATTATTCCAAATTCTTCCACTTGACTCTTAAACCTTTGCCTAAGATTCCTCAGTAGCCTCTAACTCTGAGCATAGACAAGGCCTTAGACCTATTATGACTAATAAAAAAGGGAATAACTATCTCTTGAACCAGTCTTGTATTTAAAAAAAAAAAAAAAAAAAAAAAAAAGCCAAATGAGATTATTTCAGTTGTGTCTAAACCAAACTGTATATATTCCTCAGTCCTGCCTGAAGTTCTGTTTGTCATTTTGATAGACTTGCGTTCAGCATTCTTTTGTGCTCCTGAAGACTGTCACTATTTAACTGCATTTGACTTATCCAATAGACTTAGACAAGAATACATTAAGGATTTTCTTAGTCTCCACCTTATTTCCCTCAAGGTTTACATAGCATCTCAAAAATAGGAAGTTTCTTTTAGGTCTACCTCCAGCCAAAGTAAATGGATCTTCTGCACTGTCCCTATTTGAAGTTTTCAGCCTGCCTCTAGGTCTTTATCAATTGCATTGCTAAAAAACTAATGCAAAATTTCTAAAAAATAAGCTTCAATATTCTAATATCACGTTTCAGTTCCCAACCATGTTTTTTCAAAGGGAGAATGCTGCCCATGGGAAAACTACTGATGATTCAACATTACCAAAATTACTTTGTCAAACAGCTATAGGCACAGCCTTGGTGGTTGCAGGCAGTGGTATGATGAACTGCAGTGCCAGAGCCCACATGACTGACCACAGGTTCAGATCCTGAGTTGACCTGGAAATAGTCCAGGTGGGCACACATCTAGGATCCGGTAGAAGGCAGAGGACTGTAGTGTAATGGGAATGTGTGGGAGGTGGCTCTCTTGCCATTTCTTTTCCTCTCTCATGCATGTGTACACTAACTCGCTCATGAATAAAGTAAGTAAAACCACTTAAAATGAATAAGAGTTATAAAGACGTCCAGGATTGGGACCAGCAGTTAGCGTAATGGCTATGTCGCTGGAATCCCACGTAGTCGACTGCAGTTCGCGTCCTGGACCCGGTGGCTTAAAACTCACTCCGGGCGCATGTGCGTGCGTGCCCAAGATCCCGAGAGGAAAACGAAGAAGGGATAGCAGCATGGCCATCCCCCCTGGGGGGGTGATTTCTCGCTTTCTATCTCTCTGTCTCTCTCTGTCTGTCTGGCGAGCGCACACGCCCTATAGCGAAAAACCTCTCAAAAAAGAAAAAAAAAAAAAAGAAAGAAAAGAAAGACATCCAGGATAAAATGGTTGGGTGGAAAACTAGTTCTCAGTTTTTTGCACGATTGAGTTTCAGATATGTTACTACTAATTCAAACAGTTCAAAATTGCTTCCACTGAACTGAGATGCCAATGATACTTTTACTATATCAAGTACCTTTTAGTAACCACCTTTTCTGTGTTCTCTAGATTAATATAAATGTTACTTGCTATGTGAATTATTAAAATCCAAGTCATAGTTGAGGGGTATTCACCCAGCTACCCAGTGCTCATCAAACACTCATCACTGGCTGTAATCGGTTTCTTAATCCAGAGCACATGTAGCTTCAGCTAAGCTAAAGCACTGCTTGATATTATACGGGGATTACATTGAAATTTCATGATATTAAATGCTGAAAACAGTGAACACATTCTATTGAGTTATTGGGAAAGTCATGATGCATTATTGCATAGAAAAACATGTCATGACTTTCGCACAACCTAATATATATTGTGAAAACCTGCATTTCCATTTGAGGTTTCCTCCTTGCGTGAACAAGAATGTCATATAAGTTCAGAGATTCTGTTTTGTTTTTCATAATTATGAAAACTGTGAATTCCATTAATACTAATGTACACTAAGCAAGATTTCAGTCATTAACAAATTACGTTTACATTATTTTTCTAGAGAACTGAATATCAGACTTTAGAAAAAACAAAATTTAGAATTAAGGAAAAAATTATGGTCATTACCTCCTCCAATTAATGCACTACACTGTTTGTCAAAAGTTCGACAAATTCCATTATAACAGAAGGCTTCGCCTGACTGACAAGATTGCCCATTGCGTGCAAAAGTGTCAGGTCCACAGTGTGGGAGAGTCGCATTACAATATTCAGCAAAGTCACAATCTTCATCCACTGGTTTTCTACAAAGTGTATTAATTGGTTTGAACTAGGAAGGAGAAGGAATATAAGAAAATATTACATATCAATGATATCTAAGTTTCCTCTCTCCTTAGGCTCTAATTTCCATCTATTTGTTTCCTGAACTGCTAACAACAATTTTAAAAATTAAGTCTTATTAATTACTCATGCATCACATAGAGATTAAGGGTTGAATTTTTTTGTTCATTAAAAAAATAGCAATGCTCATAAGAGAAGATAAAAGTGCAAAGATAAGCTGACTACCATAAAAGAAAGAAAGTAGAGCTAAGGAATTAATATAAAAATTACTTATAACCTACGATGGCTATGCTCATATGAACAACTTCTGGTTTCTCTATACGTCAACCTTAAAGCAGAAGTCAGAAATCTTTTACAAAACAATAAATTCAAATCAGAAATATTTAGAACAAATTATGGTTTTAAGATACTTTAAGGACACATAGGAGAAAGTTTATTTCACAAAGTACATTGGTAACAACTTAAAAATAACTTCCCTAATTAGGTATCTCAGCTGTCTTTACACATACTCTTTAATTGATAGTTCTTGGAATTCCCTTTGTGCATAGCTACATTTTCCAGGAAACTCCTGAACATAATTTTTTTTTTGGAGAGGTTTTTGCTATAGGGCGCGTGCGCTCGCCAGACAGACAGAGAGAGACAGAGAGATAGAAAGCGAGAAATCACCCCCCAGAGGGGATGGCCACGCTGCAATCCCTTCTCCTCCGTTCTTCTCTCGGGATCTTGGGCACGCACACACACACGCCCGGCATGAGTTTAAGCCACCAGGTCCGGGACTCGAACTGCGGTCGACTACATGGGAGTCCAGCGACATAGCCATTACACTAACTGCCAGTCCCCTGAGCATAATCTTTTCAAACTCCTTTCTTCAACTCAAGCCCCAACTTGTCATGGCCTATGCAAAGAATATTCTTTTTTTTTTTTTCTAGCTTTGAAAGGAGTGGAAAGTACAGCTTATATAACATTTATCTCCCCTAAATAGGTTTTATCCATACATTTTTCTCAAGCTGTCAACAAGTATTTGCTACTGTAGCAAATCTCATACAAACTCAAGTGGTGAGCGAGAAGACAAATCACAACGTGATTCAGTGCCGGAAAACACTTTCTTTCCCCTATGATATCCCATTCTCAAGGTCTTTCTATTGCTTCATTTACTGCCTGAAGTTTCTGTACCAATTCTTCCCCTGTCATTAAAGTTTTAGCTCAGATCTACTCTACTGAGACATTCCTCTATTTACCCTGGCTAAAATAACCTCTTGCTAGTTCCTTATACTATTAATATTCTATTCTATTCTTAGATCACTTGTCACTATCTGAAATTATCTTGTTTGATATTTTTTGTGTGTTCATCCTCTTTTAATACTGCCCACGACACGACACGGTGTGGAGTAGACTATTTCCTGAATGAGTGAATAAATTAACAGGTTTAAGCTGTAAACAAACTGTAAATGCGCATCAACCTCGTACTTCATCCAAATTTCACTGCAGTTTGATCTGGATATTTTCCTTCTGCTTTATCTGTATGTTGTTGCTCTACATTAGTTATAGGGATGGGCAAAATAGAATTATGGTTTGCTATCACATTTAACTAGAAGACATTGCTTTATCTTTTGATATTGATTTCTTAAATTTACTATGTTTTTGACATGGTCCATTTTTCCCACTATGTTTTAATCCTTGTGTTGACTTTATCTTTTTTTATTTTATCTTCCATGTCAATGACTAGTTTGAGCCACAGAAATTCCAATATCTGCTAAGTTTAGTGTTAATCTCATGTTTACATTGCAAATGTAGTTTAACCATAATCATTCTTTATTTCATTCACCTTCAACGTTATTTTGTTTCATTCCCTTCTAAATCCCAGAATAACTTAATTGTTAAAATATATTCTTTTTCCATTCTTAAGTATATTTACCATTTATCTTGTTCAAGCATTTGTTTATTTCTTCTTGAGATTTCAGCAAATTACACTGGATCTAGGAAATTACTGGGGAAATCTTTAAATGGTGCCAATAAAAAGAGACTAAATGAATGTAACAATGACTGAATAAATTGCAAAGGAAGACAGGACTTTACCAGAGACAGTGAAGCAAATTTAGCCAATAAAATGAAATTATCTAACTTCCTGACCCTATGTGAGGTAGACTGCTCAGAAGAAAAGACAGAAAGAAAGTGGCTGCAGGCAGATGTTTATCACAGAGAAACCTTGGAAGGAGCACATGGAGACTGGTAATGGCATGTGGAAATGAGAAGTCAAGCTGGGTAGGAGGACACTTCAAGCATTGTGTTCATGAGAGTATAGTACAGGAAGTAACAGACGACTGAATAGACTTACGTATGACAGTGAGTTCAACGGTGCTTGGATAGAATAGAGTGGAAAGTGCTAAATATGGTACTGATAGGTACTCTATGTCCTTGAAGCAAGTATTTCAGAAAATGTACTGCTGAGCTGTTATTACATACACACCACTTTTTACCTTGCAATTTTGGTCACAGCATTCTCCTGAACCACATTGTACGTCACCGTTAAATAAACATGATGTAGGATCACAACATGCTTTGTGCGTACAGTTCTGTAAGCAAATACTCAGTGTTAATCATATACGATTAGATAACTATCAAATTAAACTATAATGCACAGCTTTACAAAGTATGCAACTTTTTTATTAATATTGTTTTAATTTCTTTCATACATTCAATCACTATATATCACTACAGATTGTAAAGTGAATTTAACCCAACATGAACACACTTCACACCAGTCCAGTTGAAGACACTATATATGTTATCATCAACAGATAATCATCCACTTCCATGTCCCATAAATGTCATGCCTCTCTGTTTTTCTCCTTGATTCCCTTCCTCTCACTCTCAGCCTTTTCCCAACCTCTTCCCATAGTCTCCAGAATCTGTAACCATTTTCTAAGCTTCTATATCCTCTAATCTTTCAGTCTCTGGCATAGTGTGGACAGTCAGTCTATATTAAGTGAAGACACAATGTCTCTCTTTCATAGTCTGACTTGCTTTACTCAGCAATAAATCTTTCATATTCAACCACTTTCTATCAAATGCCAGGGTCTTGTGTGTTTTTGTTTGTTTGTTTGTTTTCATGGATGAGTAGTATTCCATAGAGTATATGTGCCACACTTTTTCAATTCATTCATCTGTTCAAGACCATTTGGGTTGGCTCCAAGTCTTAGCAATTATGAATAAAGCCACAATAAACACAAATGTACAAGCACTTTTCTAACTAAGTGTTCTCCGATCCTTTGGGTAGATAACCAGGAGCTGGATCAGATGGTAGCTCGATTTGTGGATCTTTGAGGAACCTCCATATTGTTCTCCACAGTGGCTGGACTAATTTGAGAAGACTGAGGCCTGAGATCATCTTGGGACCTCCGCTGCCTCCCAACTGCAGTTTCCTGTGTGACCTCCTACTTTCTTCCTCAGTTGAAACCCTGCAGCTCACCCTCAGGTGCAATTATTCTCAAAAAATTGGGAGGCCTTTGGAATTTCCAGTTCAGCAATGACAGTGCAGGTTTCAGGATGAACATCAGGGAGACAGAACTACAGAGAGGTCATGGCTCACCTCCTCCCACATGTCTCTGAATGCTCAGAATTACCTCCAAGAAATTAGGAAGAGACATATAACCCATCAGATGACCAGAAACCAGCACAGAGAAACAAGAAATATGAAAAACCAAGAAAATATTTCTCCCCCAAGGGAAAAGAAAAAAAAAACAATTCCTCATCATCCACAGACAGTATGATGGAACTCAAGGAAATGTTAGATAAACAATTCAGAATATTCATAGTGACAAAACTAAATGAGATGCCAGTATGCACCAATTTTAAATGAATAGTTTCAGTAAACTCATTCCTTTTCTTTCTTTTCTTTTTATCTTTTTTTTTTTTTTAATTATGGAAGAGAGCACATGTACTCACCAAAGAGGCAGAGATGGAGGGTGGAGGGGTGGGAAGGTGGTAGTAAGAAAACACCCCTCAGAATATGGCCACGCCACAAGCTCCTCTGTGCTCTTCTAAGGATCTTGGGCACATATGCACATGCACCCAGTGTGTTTTTCAAGTCACTGGGTCCAGGACTCTAGCCACACAGTTGACCATGTGTGATCCAGCAGCCTTAACCACCATGACCCTGGCTGACCCCAGGGAAACCCATTCTTTGTACAAGATTCATAGAAATCAACATCTCATTCAATATTTTATAGAAGAAATAAATTGTTTGGCTAAATACCATATAATTTGAACAATATTACATGTACCCAAAGCCTAGAGGAAATAGTTATTAGATACCTTATTAACTAACATTTTCTTTAAACATGTTCTTATATTTTTACATCTATAAATCTATAATAAAACATATCAGCAGAACTATTCATGTATACAGCCCAAAGTTAAATAACCTTGTTTATAATGTTTATAAAAACCATAAGTGTTTACTGTTCTTACTCCTTTTCTCAATATATCCATTCCAATTCCCTGAAGGAAGTTTGAAAACTATGGATGTTAAAGCTGCACTGCCCAACGTAGTAACCAGTAGCCACAGGGAGCAATTTAAATCTAAATGAACTAAAATCATTAAGGCCCAGCCACCAAAGCACACGCTGGCTGATCCTGCTACTCTACTCAGCAGTGAGACCATCAGGGAGGTCTGGTCCAGCTCCCGGCCTGTTCTGAAGAACTACATGTGAGGGCCCGTGTCAGTAGTCCCAGCTACTGGGGATGCTGAGGCAGGAGGACCGCCACATAGCAAGACTCTGTAACAAGATAATAATTATTATATTTTTAAATATTTATTCAAATAAACTGAAATCAGTAACTCCTCAGTCACACAGGCTGCATTCCAGGTGTTCGTCAGCTACATGAGGAGAGCAACGCACTGAGCAGCACGGGACATTCCTCACTACACAAAGCCCTATTGAAGAGCACTGCACGGCACCGCTTATGAACGGAGGCTCGATCTTAGTGGAGGTCATTTACTTCTACATGGGACCACCATATGGCTTTTTTCCTTACTTTACTCAGTGGATAATCCTCCTTTACTATCAAGTATTAAGTCAAACTTACTAAAATAAGCTCAGCTTTTATTAGTATCTATTCAGGATCTCTGTTCTGGGTTAGTGAATAAATCTGCCTCTAATGTATTTTTCCTTATACTTAGCTTCCCAAAGTTTTCTTGTACCAAGTTTACACTGGTTTCATAAAATAAATGAAGACCTCTTCATAGAAAGATTGGGAATATTACTTCTTTAAAAACTAATTAGTGGGAACCAGCAGTTAGCGTAATGGCTATGTCGCTGGACTCCCACGTAGTCGACCACGGTTCGCGTCCCGGACTCGGTGGCTTAAAACTCATGCCGGGCACGTGTGCGTGCATGCCCAAGATCCCGAGAGGAGAATGGAGGAGAAGGGATTGCGGCATGACCATCCTCCCTGGGGGGTGATTTCTCGCTTTCTGTCTCTCTGTCTCTCTCTGTCTGGCGAGCTCACGCGCCCTATAGCGAAAACCTCTCCAAAAAAAAAAAAAAAAACTAATTAGTATTGATCAGAGAAAACATCTGGGCTGGTATTTTCTGTGAAAGGTTTTAAAAATACAGGTATGACTATTTACAAGTCGTGAGGCCATTCAGGTTTTCTGTTTCCCATTGGATATTTGTAAATTTTGCCATCCCTATAATGTATCAATTTCATTAAATAATCACATTTAATTTTTTTCTTCACACCCTCTTCTCTTTCTAGCTACAGTTCTGAAATTTTCTGTTTCAGAGTACTGATCTTAGCTGTTTATGCCTTTCCTTCTTTAGTATCATCAGTATTCTCTTAATTTTTTTCTCTTTTCAGTTCTTCCAAGGAACCACATTTTTTCTTCAAACTATCTATTGCATGATTACTGCTCGTTTCATTAATTTTTGCTCAAATCATCATTATTTCTGTTCTCTGATTTTCATTGAATTTAATTTGTTCTTTCCTAACATCTTGGAAAAAAACACTTAGTGGGGCCAGTACATGGCAATATGGTTATGTCACTGGACTTCCACATAGTCGACCACAGTTTGAGTACCAGACCTGGAAGCTTAAAACTCATGCTGGGAGTGTGTGCCCAAAATCTCAAGAGGAAAATGGAGGAGAAGGGATTGTAATGTGGCCATCCCCACGGGGGGAGTGGGGTGTGGGGTGATTTCTCACTTTCTGTCTTTGTCTCTCTGGTGAGTGCACGCACCCTGTAACAAAAAAATCTCTCTTTAAAAAAAAAGATAGAAGAGGGCCAGGCAGGTGGTGTGGTAGTTAAGGGCACTGGACTGCCACATGGCTGACTATGGTTCAAGTCCGGGACCTGGCGGCTTGCTTTCTCACTTCCCATCTCTCTCTCTCACACTCTCTCTCTCTCTCTCTCTCTCTCTCTCTCTCTCTCTGTCCCTATCTGGTCAAATTAAAATAAAATAAGTTTAAAAAAAAAGAAAAAAAGAAAGGAGAAACGAAACACTTAGCTCATTGTTTTTTCTTTTTCCTTTTCTAATACTTCCATTTAAATCTACAAATTGCCACTGAAGTATGGCTATATACTGTTGGATAAGGATATGTCTAACTTCTATTGCAATTTATTTATCTACAGGTCTCTCATCTCTCTTGCTCATAAAAGAAACAGATAAACAGTTTTAAAAAGAAAAAATATATACATAATTACGTGAAAATATAATAAACTATATTATAAACTATAATAACTATATAATAAACTATAATAACCTCCTACAATATCTAGGACCAGATTTGACTTGGCCAAGGACTCAGGACCAGCTCACATCTATGTATCAGTCTGCCATGGCTCCTGTATGTCCAGCTCAGCATTCAGTAATGTTATATTTGTCACTTGAAATCAGCCTTAGGGAGAATATTCACAGTAAGAAGTTTGGCAAATACAGTGAGGATCCAATTTATGGTTTTGCTGATTGTGTTAGTGCTGATACTGAAACAGTTTCAGCTTAATGAATATAGCTTGTACAAGCATGAAAAAGAATTCAATAGCAGGCCCAGCGTGGTGGCATCCCTCAGCCACGCCACAATCCCTTCTCCTCTATCCTCAGGGTTTTGGGCACACACGAACTGGCTCCTGGCCTCAGTTTCGAGCCACTAGGTCCAGGACTCAAAACACAGTTGACCATGTGGGAGTCTAGCACCTTAACCACTATGCCACCTTCTGGCCCTAGTAGTAGGGATATTTTAACAATATTTATTCATCTCATTCATGAACATGGAATATCTTTTCATTTATTTGAGTCTTCTTCAATTTATTTCATTAATGTCTTATAATGTTTGAAATCTTTCACCTCCATGGTTAAATTTATTCCTAAAGGGTTTTTTTGTTTGCTTGTTTTCTTTCTTTTTTTTTTTTTTTGGATGTTAGTATAATGGGATTTTTTTCTTGATTTCTTTTCACCTAGGACATTATCTGTATATATAGATTTTTGTAGTTTTATTTGGTATCTTGCAACCATAATGAATTTATTTTTTAGTTGTAAAAGTTTTTTTCTGGAATATCTGGTTTTGGTTTTTTTGGTTTTTTTTGTTTGTTTGTTTGTTTGTTTGTTTATTTTTTAAGAGGTTTTCACTACAGGGCACGTGCGCTCGCCAGAGAGAGAGAGAGAGACATAGAGACAGAAAGCAAGAAATCACCACTCCCAGGGGGGATGGTCACGCCGCAATCCCTTCTCCATTCTCCTCTCGGGATCTTGGGCACACACACACGCACCCGGAGTGAGTTTTAAGCCACCGGGTCCAGGACGCGAACCGCGGTCGACTACGTGGGAGTCCAGCGACATAGCCATTACGCTAACTGCTGGTTCCCATATCTGGTGTTTTTTGACATACAGAATCATGTTCTCTACAATCAAAGATAGTTTTACTTATTCTTTTCCATTTTGGATGCCTTTTCTTCCCATTGTCTGATTGTTTTTCTTTTCTTTTCCAGCACTGTGTTGACTAAAGTGGTGAGAATGGGTATACCTACCCAGTATCAGATTGTGCTAGAAAATATTTCAGTTGTTTCTCATTGATTATGATGACAACAATGGGTTTTTCATGAATGGTCTTCATTACACTTAGAATGCTTTCTAAAAGAAGAGTACCTTTTTTTTAGAGAGAGAGATATTTTTGCTATAGGGCATGTGTGCTCGCTGGAGAGACAGAACGAGACAGAGACATAGAAAGCGATAAATCACCCACTGGGGAGATGGCCATGCCACAATCCCTTCTCCTCCATTTTTCTCTCAGGATCTTGGACACACACATACACACACGCACACAGAGCCATCACAAGTTTTAAGTCACCAGGTATGAAACTCAAACAGTTGTCAACTACATGGGAGTCCAGCGACGTAATCATTACACCATCTGCTGGTCCCAGAAGAGTAGCTTTTACAAATTTATTTTACTAAAAGATAATGTATTCATCCTCGTTGTACCTATTATATATATTTGTATGAAATTAATCATTTTTTTAATTCTACTAACCTCTTTAGTGCCACAATCACACTGTTCACCAGCTTCCAATTGTCCATTACCACATATTTTCTTTGGGGCTTGTCTATAAGCTGGCACATCAATAGGTATATTCTGAAGACATCCAAGGTCACCATTAGAAACAAAATATTTAAAGTCTTCCAAGCTACAGGTGCTAAAATCCTTTACACCACTAGAGTACCTAAAATATAGAAAAAAAAATAAGCATGACAAAAAACAGTACAGATATAGATCTATTTCCCATTATATGATGTTTTAAAAAGAAATATAAAGTTCATTATAGTTCATGGAAAACAATAAGCACACTTCAAAAATATTTATTATATTGCTAACATATTTTTAATATACTTCTTTAATTCTACCAGAAAAAAATGAAAAAATATTATTCAAAAATTATTTTTTTATTTTCCATCCAGTTTGATACAATGCTTGGTATGTATCCTATGACCTTCGTTAAGTCTTTATACATACTTGCTGTTTCATTCTTATTTATCTTCCTAGGGTCAAACAACTGAAATTTAAATTTGGGGCTCAGTATTTAACATATATTTATTTATTTTGAACTGTGTCTATGAATGCCATGGTAAACTTATTAATATTGACTTTAATAATGCATTTTAGAGTTTCTGCTCTCTATCATTAATCATTTTTCAAATAAAAATAAATTACATATGTTCCATCTAGATAAAAGGGCAAAGATTTGTTCTTTCTGCTTCTTCTCATTAAGGACAAGTCAAAAATCTGAGAATCACATAAGAAGCTACTTAAGGAGAATTCTGAAAGGTCAAAAGTGGGAAGTACGGCCTGGCCTTGTGGTCAAATGGTTAAGGGATCCAGATCCCACGTGGACAACCACAGCCAAATCCCAGCCCCGGCAACGTGAAAAACATGCTGGGAATGTGTATGTGTGCACAAAAGTCCAGCATGACGGAGAAATGGAGTAGAAAGGATTGAAGCATGGCCACACTCCATCATTGGGAGGTGTTTTCTCTCTCTCCTCCCTCTCTGTCTTTTGGTCTCTCTCTGATGAGTACACGTGCCCTCTGGCAAAATTTAAAGAAAGAAAAAAAAGAGAGGGAGGAGGTAAACAGGTTTGGGTTCTCAGACTGAAGGAACAACACAGCAGTTGTACACCTTCCACCTCTCCTTCCAACAGAAGACAATGATACAGGCCCAATGTGTTCAGAACCACTACCCGGCAACAACCCAGGTAGGCTCATTCTTTAAAATCGAATGGGAGCCCTACTGAAAACATCAGGGGAACTGGCCACGACCAACAAGAGAGAGTAATTAGAATCCCTGCTAACAGTCATTGTCAAAGGGAAGTGACCTGGTTTGCTGGCTCTCAAATTCCCAGAGTCACCAGGTAAGAAGGCCACACTGGCAAAAAGGATCCACAATATAGCCAGGAAATCATTCTTTGGCTCCCACAAGTAGGAAAATTCCTACGATCACAAATGCCCAGGCAAGGAGGCCTCTTCATCACTGTCGGCCTAAGACACCCCTCTTCTACTTAAGGAAACGCAGCAGGAAGGGGGGACGTCTCTGCCACCCAGAGAGCGAACGAGTGACATGTGACACCACGTGATGATGGCGGAAAGAAGAAAAGTAAAACAAAAGGAACATGGGAATAAGGATGCTAGTTTAGATAATATCTTATCTCAAAAAAGAAACCATTGCTAATATCGTGCTACAGTTTCATAAACAATAGCATCTTGAAAAACTGAATGCTTTTTTTTTTTTTTTTTTTTTTGGAGAGGTTTTTCCTATAGGGCACATGTGCTCGCCAGACAGACAGAGACAGACAGAGAGACAGAAAGCGAGAAATCACCCCCCAGGGGGGATGGTCACGCCACAATTCCTTCTCCTCCATTCTCCTCTTGGGATCTTGGGCACGCACGCACGCGCGCCCGGCGTGAGTTTTAAGCCACCGAGTCCGGGACGCGAACCGCGGTCGACTACGTGGGAGTCCAGCGACACAGCCATTACGCTAACTGCTGGTTCCTGTGAATGCTTTTCTCCTAATATTGGAAAGAAGACAAAAATACACTCTTACCACTTCCATCCACACTGGACTGGTTATTTCAAGTATAACCAAGCTATAAGTAAAAAGACATGCAAAAAAAGCTAAAAAGGAAAAAACAAACAAACAACAAAAAAAAAATACTGCCCTGACTCACAGATGACAAAATTCTGTTCACAGAAACTCTTGAGAAATCCATAAATAGAATCTCCCAGATTATCTACACAAACTTCGCAAGTTTTCAGCACACAGGGTCAATAGATAAAAATCAATTTTATTTCTCTGCACTAGCAAAGAGCAGCCAAAAATGAAATTTAAAATACAATTCAGTCTATCTAGCATAAAACAGGATAAAATGCTTAAGAACAAATGTAACCAAAAAAAGGTGCAAGACCTATAAATGGTAAAATACAACACGTTTCGGAACGGCACTAAAAGGGACTTAAAGAAGTGAGGACATGTACCTTATCAAAGGATCAACAAATTCAATATTGTTAAGGTGGTAATTCTCCTGAAATTGAATTATGCTATTGAAAAATGCAGTATTATCAAAATCCCAGCAGGACTTTCTTATAGAAATTTGGTAATTGATAAAACAATGTATATGAAAATGTACAGAATAAGGCCTCTAGTTTTGTTCTTTGAGCTTAGGACTTCTTGTCTATTTGGAGTCTTTTGTCATTTCACATGAATTTTAAGAATTTTTTCCTAATTCTACAAAAAGAAATGATTTTGATATTTCCATGGGAATGTCATTGAATCTACAGATTGCTTTGGGTAGTATGGATATAGTTTTTAAAGAATTATTTAATTTCATTTCATTTAATTAATTTACTTATTTAATTTACCAGAGCGGCAGAGAGAGGGAGAGGGAAAGTGAAAAAGCGCGCCTGCAGGTGGGGAACTCGAGCCGTGATCAGCCATGTAGGACCCCAGTGCCTTAACCACTATGCCACCTGGCAGCCCAAAGAATATTTCAATAAGATTTATTCTTCCAATTCATGAATACGAGATATATCTCCGTCTATTTATGTCTTCTTCAACGTGCTTCATCAGTGTTCTATAGTTTTCGGTATTCAGACCTTCCTGAATAACTAAAATTGCGCAATTCAAAATGTTCGACCCTAGAGGGTGCCCTTGAGCTAGCCAAAAGGAGTGAATCTATCAAGGTTCTAGAAAAGAGAAAGAGAATTTCCCCAGGTCTGAAAAACCCGAGGGAGCACTGTGCCCACTTTGGAAGGGGTTTCAATTGCACTTGATTAGAAAGTGCATTTTACAGTTGTTGCATGTAGTGTTCTATATTTGCCAATTACTTCTGTTTGATTAATAAAATTATCAACATTCGTAACCAAATATAAAAAAAGAATGAAAGAAAGGATATGTGTTTTTAATAAAGAAAATGGTCTTACAATGCTTTTGGTGTCATGGTGCAAACATCTCCAGAACAATAGCAGTTGTCAGGATCGTCGTAACTTAGCCCCAGATTTAGGCCAAGCAACTGCACTATGATGACAGCATATGACTCCAAGGATAAACCCCGTAGATACTAAATATTATTTATTAAAAAAGGAAAAGAGTTAACTAAAAGTTATAATCAGTTATAAAAGAGTATTTACCATAATATAAAATTGGTATGTAAAACCCATTTTTAAACCGTATGAATACATCCAAGATACCTATGCGCATACAACTGTAGTGGAGTTATATAGGATTTTTCCAAAAGTTCGTGGAAAATAAATCTTGTTGGAAAAGTGTATTTCAACATTTTTTTCCACTGAAATAAATTTGTACTTTAATTCCTTTTTTTCTACAAACTTTTGAAGCTTAGAAGAAATTGTTTGATAGACTTGCTGAACTTGAATATGTCAACACAATATTCAAAATATTTTCAAAATTCCACTTATCAAATTTCAGAATGTCATTACAAGAGCAATGGAGGAGAAGGGTTACAATGCGACCGTGACCATGCCTCACTTGGGGATGCTTTTCCCCTCCCTGTCTCTTAGTCTCTTACTCTGGGCAAGCACATACTCCCTCTGGCAATAAAAAATAATAATAATAATAAAAATAAAAAACAAGACTCTAAAATGCAGTTCTGAGGAGGGATGTCATGAATAGATTTTAGAAAAGCCCAGATTTTTTCCAAGCTCCGATAGACCCTCATTTCCTTTACTCTCTAGAAGAAGTAGATTCCTCTTTTTACTGGAACAAAAATACCGGCCAAGTTAACTGATATCCCAAGAAATCTCATGAGAAAAACGATACATCAGATGAGTACAGACATTATAAAAGACAAGAAAGTCCCAAGTCCACTCCCTCTATCCTCTGCTATAAGATCCCATGACTAGGCACTGCAAACAACAGTTGCCATTTTATTTGTCCCCAAAATACCTGCAGTGGCTAGGAAAAAGAGACTTTCCTCTTACCGCACGCCATTGTTTCTGCCAGCACTGCACAATCTGCAGCGTATCTGAGGTAATATATTTGCTAATTGGCTTTATTTCATTGTTCCACATCATATTTAAATACTCTAACATCACTTAGCACCCCATAAATATACACAACTATAGTTTGTCAAAGTATAATCTAAAATTTTTTTTAAGATTTTAATGCAATAACAATTACTTTTAACAAAAATGTGCCTACCAATGAATTAAAAAGCACATTCTGTATACAAAGTATTAGAGAGAAAATGGAAAATTAACATAAAAATGGACTATACAATGATATTGCATTAAAAACTGCATACTATAAAATTTGACTATATGTGATAAATACTGATACATAGCATACCACTGCCCAAAATATTTAAAGTAGAGTCAGTTTCACGGTATAGAGAAAATTGCACCACTCCAGTGATGACGACAGATGTTTTAATCCCAAGTCCAGTCAGCCTAAAATAGTGTCCAAGATCCCACCACTTAGAAGGGTGGACAAACAGGATCGTGGGATGACCAGACCCTATGGAGAGTGTTCATCTCTCTTGCCTCTCACACTCATGTGTATGCAGTATATTATGAATAAATATACATATATATATTAAATACAAAAAAATAGAGGCCAGCAGATGGTATAGTGGTTAAGGTACTGGACTCCCACATGGCTGATCGTGGTTTGAGTTCTGGACCTGGTGGCTTGCTTTCCCACTCGCTCCCTCTCCCTCTCTCTGTCTCATAAAATTGAAGCATAATAAGTAAAATTAATAATTTTTAAAAATAGAAAAAATAAAATAAATTAAAATTTAACTCACAGGCCAGCAGAGTGTGGAGGTTTAAGGCACTGGATCCTACATGGCCAATTGAGCAATTTGAGTACAGGACCCAGCAGCCTGAAAATCACGCTGGGTGTGTATGCATGCGTGCCCAAAACCCCGACGAGCCTAGGAGAGATTGATCGTGGTGCGGCCATCTCCCAGGGGAGGATTTATCATTTCTCCTCTCTCTCTTTCTCTGTCTCTGTCTCTCTCTGCTGAGTGTGCACTCCCTACAGCAAAAACTAAACATAAATAAATATTTAAAAATTTTACTTACAAAGGCTACATATGCATTTTTAAAACAATTTGACATTATGATGAGTTCAACTCTTAAATGGTCTATTAATTTTTTCTTAAGTTTATTTATTTCCTCTATGAGATAGAAATAAATGAATGAGACAGAGACACGAACACCTCCAGTAGGGTGCTCGTACCACGATCCACCCCCATCCAGTCTCAGCTGGCCTGGATCGCAGGTGTAGATAAGCCTGGCCGGCTCCTTCGTGAACATGGAGCCAGTGTCCCACATGGAAACCCTATGGCCAAAATAAATAAACATTCCACTCATTTTTAAGCAGCGATATAGAACTTAGTCTTTATGGTCCAAATTAGTCTTCTCAAAGCTATACTAAGTAATATCTTGTTCATACTTTAAAATATTCAGGCAATTTTAAAGATGAAAATAATAAGAGAACACAAGATAATTATTACATACCAGAGCAACTCCTGCAGCATAATTCTTCTCACATATTTTTTCAGGAACTGTAGTTCCTATAAAGGTTGAATGATTCCTGAAGCTAAAAATGTAATAATTTTCCTCATAAGGGCCTTTTAAATTAGTAGTATTCATGATCATTTTCATAGCAGCAACCATCACTGAACAATCATTATCTCCTCACCAGCAAACTATTCTGAGTTAAATCATTTATATATCTTTTTCTTAAAGCTTCAGTGTTAAGAACATTTCAATGTACATTTGTTAATTTTTTTTTATTTTATTTATTCTTTTTTTTTTAATTTGACCAGAGAGAGACACAGAGAGAGACAGAGAGAGAGAGAGAGAGAGGAAGCAAGAAAGCAAGCCACCAGACCCAGGACTTGAACCATGGTCAGCCTTGTGGGAGTGTCCAGTGCCTTAACCACCATGCCACCTGCTGGTCCCCATTTGTTAATTTTTAATTTGGATAAATACGCAGTAATATAATAAAGACCAGATCTAATAATTCATGCAAAGGGCCACTGCACTAATGGTTGTAGTTTCCACTCTGGTTCCCTCTGCATTTTTAGTCTTAAAAATTCTGGTGGCCTCATTATTCATTTATTCACTAAAGATAGATCAATTTTTCTGCACATTACATCTAGATGGTATGATAGTTGATATATTCATTTTATTAGAAAATAAATGTATAGGAATTAATTACATGAGAGACAGGCGTGTAAAGAAGGATAACAGATAGTACAAGTTTATAATCCAAGGGATGTCCAAAAAATCTTCATAATTAAACTGTTTTAGTTATTTTAATACTCCTCAATATACTTCTATGTTGTTCAGTAAAACTTTTCAAGTTTTGTCTTACATCAACTCCTTGGAACAGGGACTCTAGTTTGCATTTTTTCACATCCCAGGGTAGCTATCAAATTTGCAGAACATAGTATAAATAAAGCAAGTGCTTATTTCTTATCCTTAACATATTCTGAATTATTATTTTCATGTTATAAATTCAGCAAACTACACTTACGTAAATAAGTATGTAACATGATGTGGCCGATGGTCAAGGTGTTTTCTTTTCCATTCTAAAAACCTAAATAGTAAAAGATCTGGATTCTCACTAGCAGAAATTTTGTTTTTATTTGACCATATTTCTATGGAAGATATTATAACAGTCAGTTTTAATGGAGTAAGCATCTAAGAGGAGGAGATAAACAAAAAGTAGAAAATAAATTTCAAAATTATACTAGTCTTTTATATATAAAAATACATTTAATATATTTAATATGATATTTTGGTTATAAAAATCTTTAAAAGCATAGCAAAATACTGTACAGTATTCATTCATATTATTAAACTTTGACAAAATATATTTAAAATGAGTGTATACAAAACTTACAGTGTTCATAAGGCCAATTATGTGAATTACTTTCTCTGTTACAGCTTTTATATCAGAGCCCATGTAATTAAACTGGAAAAGAAAAAATAACTTTAAAAATTAGTGGCTATAACTAACATATCACACTCCCAATACATGTACAATGTGCTATACTATAAAATAACCATAGGGCTACAATACAATTGAATCCCACAAATAGTGACTTATAAATAATAATTTCATAAAAACATTTAATAACTTGATTTTAAGCGATGTTTAATGCATGCAGTTTTCAGCACCATTTATTGCTTATGAAAATTGAATCCTAATTCTGACATGTGGTGTCCTAAAGGATACTTATTTCTAAACTTATATAATTTTGCATACATATAAAACTATATAAAAGAAAAAATTCTCAATTAGTAGCTTACCATTAAGTGATACTGGATACTCATACTATGTTTAAATACATACTTTGATGTCACAATGTAAGACACGTTCTAATTTCCTCTTCCATCCAAAGGAACATTACATAATGATAAAATAACCAATTTACCCAAGAACACAATTATAAATATACATCAAAAAAACCCCCGCAGAGCCATAAAAAATGCTTACCAAAAACTGATGGAAATATCCATAATTTCATAATATCAGAAATTCTTAGAATTAAACTTGTAGATCGTTTTGGGTGGTATGGACATTTTAACATACTAATGCTTCCATCTATGAACATAGACTATCTTTCCAGTTGTAAGTGTTCTCTTAAATTTCACTCAATAGTATTTTATAGTTTTTTATCATGGAGGTCTTTCATCTCCGCAGTTAAATATAGCCTATATATTTAATTTATGTATTCTTTTGTACATATTGCAAATGGGATACCTTTATCGACTTCCTTTTCAGACACTGAACTACAGGCATATAAAAGTATTAATGATTTTGTTTATTTACCTATTTTATTGTAATTTATAACTTACATATAGTAGTTGTACATAGATATTTATGGGGTACAATGAAGTTCTTTAAAACATGTGTATAATGTGTAAGAATCAAATCAAGGCAATACACATAGCCACCAACTATTTATCATTACTTTGTGTTGTTGTATGCACTCAAAATCTATTATTATGGTTTATTTTGAAATATACATTGAACTGTTACCAACTATCTTTACCCTATTATGCAATAATACTCTATAATCCATTCCACTGGTTTACATATTATTTTGTATCTGTTAACCGTGTTCTCACTATTTCCCCTACCCTTTCTAGGTTCTGGTGTCCACCATTAAATTCCCTATTTCTATGTAATTAAATATTTTTAGCTTCCATTGAGTAAGGATATTTATCTTTGAGCACCTGCCTTATACGACTTAGCATTATTTACTCCACATTCATCCATATTGCCTCAAATAACAGGAATTTAACTTTTTTGGTGGCTAAATAGTATTCCATTCTGTATATTTGGCGCATTTTTATCCATTCACCTATTGTTGGTACTTCGATTGAATCCCTACCTTACCTATTGAGAATAGCACTGCAGTAAATATGGCTGTACTCATCTCTTTAATAAATTGTTTTCCCTTTCTTTTTTTAATTTGCATTTATTCTTCGCTTAACTCTTAAAACATAGGTGAATACTAAAGCAAAAACAGCAGGAAGTAGTGAGCATATTACGATTACAGTCCTTCACTCAGTCACTACTGCACATAAAATCCCAGCAGTGAGTAGTATTTACTGGCCCCATTAAGAGGTTTGACACTGAACACCACCTCGAGGATGATGTTTATCATCCTCATAAGATTCTCTGTGGTAATTGTGCCATCTTTCTTGATTTGTATCAAAGTCTACCAGTTCTACGTGGTCATTTCATCAGTCTCTTCTACTTCCTTCTTCTCAGGTAGAAGTTTTTCCAGCAAAGAGAGTTTATCAGGATACAGAAAGCCATTCTCAGGGAAGTTTACCTTAAATTTGATAGTTAAGTGGCCCTTTTCACATGGTCTATGGTAAATTGGCATGCCTTCATTTAACACATACTTGGTATCTCTGTGCTTGACAATCTGACCTAGATGAGAGCTGATGACTATGGTTCAGTTGTCTAGAGTGGAAATTGGCTTTTGGAAGCCACACAATGCTTCAACCAGCTCTATGTCCATACACATGAAAAGGTCTTCTCCTCATTTTGATAAAAACAGCAAGATCTTTCTGATCTAATACAATGATAATATCTCCTGTCTCCAGTTCTGGTTTGGTCTCCTTCACCATGGAATGTTATCTTCTGGCCATCTTTCATGCTTTATCAATATGAACTTCTAGAATCTTCTCTCAAACTATCTTTCTTCCATTACAACTTTTGTATCTGTCTTTAGGAGTGATCTGCTCCCCATGACGTTGGGGCTCCATGCATATAGATCCAATTTGCTGAACCATTCTTATGTGATGAATTTTTATTTGCATTCCAGTACCTCAGCAATTGAGACAGCAGGCTATTGCTCCTTTTTTTTTTTTTTTTTTTTTTTTTTTAACCACCTCAGCCTTCACATTTGTCACAAATCACATTCTTCTGCAGGGCAAGTTTTCTTGTTGCACTATTATATACATCTTCTAAGGTTACTGATAGGTGATGTACAATTTTTTTTTTTTTTGAGAATTTTTGATACAGGGTGTGTCTGCTCACCAGAAAGACAGGGAGAGACAGAAAAACAGAAAGCTAGAAGTCATCTCCTAGGGGATAGCCAATACCACAATCCCTTTTCCAGTCATCTCTCGGGGTTTGGGGCACGTATGTACTCGCATCTAGTGTGAGTTTTAAGCCACCCAGTTTGGGACTTGAACCATGGTCAACTACATGGGAATTCAGTGATCCAATCATTAAACCAACTGCTGGTCCCAATGCACAACATTTTTATCTCTCCTTTTTCTCTGCATCCTTCCTCCTCCTCCAAAAAACATATTAAAGAGTTCCATTGGGGAGCCAAAACCACCACCTCCTTCTCCCTCTTTAATTACCTGTTCTACTCCTTTGTCACATAATTCCCTTCTCTTTGCATCAGAGAGAACTTCGTAAGCTTGAACAATCTGTTTAAACTTCCTCCCTTCATTTGGATTCTTATCAGGGTGGTACTTCAAGGCCAGTTTCCTGTAAGCCTTCTTAATTTCTTCCTCGGTGGCATTGAGTTCGACCCCCAAGACATCATAGTAAGTGGTTTTTTCCACCATTTTCTACAGCCAGTGAGTGGGCTGAGGCCTGCATGGGGGAGCAGGAAGGTGCACGTCATTGTGCAAAGCTCACGCAGCCACTGTTCCTCAGCTTCTGACTAAGTGTTCTGGAAAGTTCCACTGATTTCCCTTTGAGTATATATCTAGCGGTGGAATTATTGGATTACAAGGTAGTTCTATTTTTAGTTTTTTGAGGAACCAACAGCATACTGTTTTCAGTAATGTCTGTGCTAATTTATGTTTCCACCAACAGTGTATGAAAGTCCCCCTTTTTCCACAGCCTCACTAGTACTTTTCATTCTTTGGGGGTTTTCTTGTTTGGATTTTTGGGTTTTTTTGGTTTGTTTAGATAATAGCCATTCTAATCTGGGTGAGGTGATAACCATTGTGGTTTTAATTGTCATTTGCCTTACAATACTGAGCATTTCATCATGTGCTTATTGGTTATTTGTCCTTTTTTGAGAACTGTCTGTTTTAAGAGTGATTACTCATTTTTATAAGCATTATTTTGGTTTTTTTACTAGTGGACTGCTTCAGTTTTTAATATAATTTGGCTACCAACTTTTTGTTGGATGTATAATTTATGAGTATTTTCTGCCATTCTGTAGGTTATCCTCGTATTCTATTATTTCCTTTGCTATGTGGAAGCTTTTTAGTTAGATGCAATTTCATTTGTCTATTTTGGGTGTTATTATCTATGTTTTTGAGGTCTTACTTTAAAAATCTTTGCCTAGACAAATGTTATGGTTTGGATAATGATTTACTGCTCTCAAATTTTCATAATTTGGAATTTGGTCTCCTATATAAAGATGCTGGGAGGGGGTGACACCTTGTTTGCAATGACTGGATCATTATGATTAGATTACATAAGCATCAGGTTCATAAATGAATTAATGCTGTCTTGTGAGAGACTTAGTTCTTAGTTCTTAGGACTCGAATCGTGGTTGACTACGTGGGAGTCCAGCGACATAGCCATTACACTAACTGCTGGTCCCTATTATTGTCATTTTTAACAATAATTTCTAAATATACTTTTTTTCCACCCTACATTCTACATTAGAATTACCTGGCCTTTAAAGATTTGGTAGAGTTTCTATGTACTTGGTATTCTTTTATGGAACAAAAATATTTTTTTTCTATTAACAATGGTCCATTTAGGCTTTCCGTTGCTAATTTGACCTCATTTTACTTTATTTCCTAGTTTACTGCTTTCAGTAGTGCTTCTTCTAGGTTTCCTAGGCTTTTCTTTTCTTTTCTTTCTTTCTTTTTTTTTTTGGAGAGGTTTTGATATAGGGTGCGTGCGCTTGCCAGAAAGACAAAGAGATAGAAAGTGAGAAATAATCCCCGGGGGAATGACCACGCCGCAATCCCTTCTCTTCCATTCTCTTCTTGGGATCTTGGGCACGGCACTACATGGGAGTCCAGTGACATAGCCATTATGCTAACTCTAATCCCAAAGTTTCCCCACTTCAGTCAGCCCCAAATGATGGCATGCAGGTGTACTCAAGGGGAAGGCATCTCTGGACTAGAACCCAGAACCTTCTTATTTGGATCAAATTCACAAAGCACTGCATTTTAACACTGTGCTAACCATCTGGCCCCATTTTTCTAGCTTTTAATAGAGAATTTATTTAATTATTTTCAAATGGAGTAGTGAAATGTTTTGGAATATCATGGATTATGATACACAGAGAGTCCATTACCATTATGGTTCCTATTAAATTTGTCAATTTGGATTGCTACTTTCCCTAGGAGATCCGAATAATAGAAATGATCTTAGTAGGAATGTCTTAACTCAGGTGGGGATGTCAAATAGAAGGAAGTTACATTATATGAAAAAGCCTTGCCACAATTATTCAGATAACCATAAGTAATCATATATTTTCACCTGAGGGACAGATGGCACAGACCCATTTCTTTGATAATGTCAAATCAATCAAACTTAAAAGAAAAGGTGTACATATCAGAGACTGTGTGGGAGGAGGTGAAGGGTAGGCCATGGGCCGGAGGGGTTCAGGGAATAAAAACTTAACAGACATAAGAATGTAAAGTTCTCCCTTAAAAATGATGTATGTGGTAATATCCTTGATTTGACTGTCATGTACTGCACGCATACTTAGAAAAATACAGTTATAGTGCACGCTATAGAGATGGGCAACAATAACTGAGAATAAGAAATCATAAAATTTTAAAAAAGGGAAAAAAGAAAGAAGACTCTTGTGTAGATATCTGTTCATTTGTGGTTGGCTTCCTTTGGTTTTATAAAACTTATTTTATTTATTTTCATATTTAAATAAACCATTTTCCCCTCTAGTGAGCATCTCAATCATCTTAAGCACTCTTCCCTTCCATGCTTCTTTAATTTTAGAAGTGAACACACTATATACTTTTCCAAAATGGTTGTGCAAATTGATACTGCTACATAGGATGTATAAATTCTCACTGCTGGGACCAGCAGTTAGCATAATGGCTATGCCGCTGGACTCCCATGTAGTCGACCGCGGTTCGGTCCCGGACCTGGTGGCTTAAAAAACTCACGCCGGGCGCGTGTGCACGCGTGCCCAAGATCTTGAGAGGAGAATGGAGGAGAAGGCATTGCGGCGTGACCATCCCCCCTGGGGGGGGGTGTGATTTCTCGCTTTCTGTCTCTCTGTCTGGTGAGTACACATGTGCTATAGCAAAAAAAAAAAAAAAAAAAAAAAAACTTCTCCAAAAAAAAAATTCTCACTACTTCACATCTACAAGAATATTTCGAATTTTCAGTATTATTAAGTCTGTAGCATTATTTCATTGTAATTATTTTCACTGCATCTTTGAAATCAAGTTAAAGACAAATGTTCATTAATTTTAAAATAATAATGCATAAAATAGAACTTACCAGATCGTTATCCACAATAATATACATTTTAAGACTCCGAGGGTATAACTTGGTAAGTCCAGTTCTCTGAAAAACAAACAATGTGAGTACTGAGGACTTTACAAAAATTTACCTTCTGCTGAAATTATATTAAAAAAAAAACCTGGAAGATATGTTGCTATTGATTACATAATGAAACTGTTTTAAAATAAAAGTTAGATACTTTTCAGAAGTCTTTGGCTCAACAAGTGTTCTGGATGTTAAGAACTTTCAGTTAGACTTCCTAAGCTATATAAAAACCCAAATATCGGGAGCCAGCAGATGGCGCAGTGGTTATGTGGCTGGATTCCAACATGGCCAATCGTGGTTCATGTCCCAGTCTGGGTGGCTTAAAACTATTACCAGGTGCATGAGCATGTGTGCCGAAGATCCCAGGAAGAGAACAGAGGAGAAGGGATTGTAGCATGGACATCCTCCCAAGGGGTGATTTCTCACTTTTGGTCTCTGTCTCTCTAGTGAGCACATGCACATAGCAAAAAGCTCCCAAAAAAATAATAAAGAAACCCAAGTATCTTTTAGTTTTGCAGCAATTGCAATTGGAAAAGTTAAGTTTATAACATAAAGCTTTGTTTTCCTTTGCCTTGGGACAATTTTCATACTAATTTTTCACGTGGGCAAAATTTCTGCAATCATTAGGAATTTACTTTTAGCAAACAAGATAGTTTAGGCAAATATTACTGAAGTTGACAATCTATGACAGTTTACTTGAGACCTGTATGTTACTCCTGGTAATTACAGGTCTGTGAAAAAAATTTCATCACTGTGTTTACATGTACCTTATATAAACCACTGATACCACCTGTTTTTGAAATCCCATGAAACAGTTAACTTAGAAGTCCAGATCACATAATATTTTCACCTCAATTATCCAACTAGGAAAAACAATATTTTTACATTAATTAACTAAATGCTCCCAAGTGAAAATTAATGTTTTAGGTTTTTTTTGGTTTGTTTTGGTTTGGTTTTTTTTTTTTTGAGAGGTTTTTCCTATAGGGTGTGTGCACTCGCCAGAAAGACAGAGAGACAGAAAACAAGAAATCACTCCCTCCCCCCCAGGGGGGACGGCCTCGCTGCAATCCCTTCTCCTCCATTCTCCTCTCGGGATCTTGGACATGCATGCACACGCACCCAGCGTGAGTTTAAGCCACCAGGTCCGGGACTCGAACCACGGTCAACTACATGGGAGCCCAGCGACATAGCCATTACGCTAACTGCTGGTCCCTGTTTTAGTTTTCTTTTAGTCCTACAGTCACATCTGTTTCCATGATTAATTATGTAAGATTTTGTTAAACTTTCAACTAATAACAAGCATAACAATGAGCATAAATGTATTCCATAGCCATTGTAGAAGTCATGTAGGACCTTCATAAAAAAGTAAAATAATCTTAATGTTTCTAAGTCATCAAATTGAACCCCGAAAGTATTTTTGATTTCACAAAATAATACCGAATAAGTTAAAAGAGTACTTACATCTAAATTTGTTCTGACTTGAAACCGTGAGCTATTAAACCAAGCATAGGCATCCTTTTCTAAGAGAGAAATATGAGTATAATCGATTTTCTCTTCATAAATCATGTGCACAAATCCTGATACTGCCTCCACTGGCTCGATTCCATATGAAATGTTGTTAAACTGCATGGTTCCCCTGAATGTTAAAAGAATCCAAACAAATTGAAAATGATTCTACCAAAACTATTATTTAATATGCTAATGAAAAATTGGGGGCTGACTTTTTTTTTTTTTTTACTTTTTCCTTTTTTTTTAAGATTTAAAGTCATCTTAGTTTTCCCACTTTATTTCTCTGTTTTTTGAAGTCTCACTCCAGAACTAAAGTACTATACCACAGGCTGCATAGTGTATATCTAACAATTTTTTTTTTTTGGTTATCTTTTTTTAAGGCTTTTTCCATAGGGAGAACACACTCACTGGAAAGAAGAGAGAGACAGTGAGAGGGGAAGTGAGAAATCATCCCCCAGGAGGAGTGGCCATGCTGAAATCCCTCCTCCATTCACCTCTCAGGATTCAGGGCACACACACACATGTGCCCACCGTGAGTTTCAAGCTGCCGGGTTTGGGACTCAAACTGTGACTGGCCATATAGAAGTCCAGAGCCTTAACCACCATGCCACCTGCTGGCCCCTTTTTGGTCATCTTAAAGAAAGAGCATGGTAGTAGCATGTACCCATGTGCTTAAACTGGTTAAGGCCCCTCCATAGGACACAGATTTTCTGAAAACACCTGGGAGGCCCGTAGGCACTCTTTTCCTTAGTTTATGTCTTTTCTCTTTGATGCTCCTGGATCTTCTCTGACCCTTTATAGCCTCTGTCATTTGCTTGTACGGGCTAAACTAGAGGCCATACATGCCTGAAAATCATGGAGTATAGAACCACAGTGGCTACCAGTCTCGGGCCTTTCTGTAACTGTCAATTATCCTAGGAAACTTAGAAATCAGATGAAAACAGAAGCTGAGAAAACTAAAGTGTAGAGAGACTAATTAACACCCCCTGCACTGAAGGCTGCTCAAAGCCTTCACCAGCAACTCTGCCGGTGCCGGGGAGCCTCCCACCGGAACGTACGCTGCCAGAGGAACCAATGCTATGTTCTGGTAACCGTGATCCGTCCTTAGAGGATCAGAATAACAGAGGTGGTTACAAAGCTAGAAAAGATAGACTAAAGAAAAGGAGGATTAATTCACAGGCCAACAGGATACAGTGTTGGTAAAGTGAGTATCTTTAAAGAGTCTACAACCTGAGTCCTGAACAGGTGTTGAGTGTCACAAGAGAATTTGGATAACCCACAATATATCCATTATAATTGCAATCCATCTGAAAGAATAAGACACAGAGCAAAACAAATGAAAGGATAGCTTATTTTTTAAATGAACACCCCAGGGATGTCATTTACATTTCTTACTTTCACTATCTTAGTACTTCAGTATGATTGGCAATTACTCACTGAATCTGTACTGAATAGAAATAAACAGGAGTTCAAGTTATTTGAGTTCAGTGAATATATAAAATAATATTCTAGTATTATAGAATACTCGTGGGGCTTTTTTCAGTTTTTGTAGAAATATTTTTGCTATAAAGTGAGAGTGCACTCACCACAGAGACAGAAAGTCAGAAACCCCCCCTGGGGTCGATGGCCATGCTGTAATCCCTTCTCACCCATTCTTCTCTCAGGATTTGGAGCACACACACACAGGCCCAGTGTGTGTCAAGCCACCAGGTCCAGAACTTGAACCCCAGTCAGCCATGTGGAGTCCAGTGTCTTTACCACTATGTCACCTGCTGCAGTTGCTGGGTAGCCTCCCCCCACCCTCTGTTAAAACAAAGTTCAGAATAACAAATTTGTAAGGAAAAATCGAGTCTTACCTGAGCTAACAAAGGCTTAGAATGCTGGATGTCATATTTGTCATAATAATAAACAACAAAACTTGAAGATAAAAATGATCTAAGCAAAAACGACAAAACCATGCTCAAGTTACAAAACAGAAAAGGCATTAAAATAATTCTTCATATACAAATTTTTTTTATTGAGAAATTTAAAATAGTGCCAATCAACTTGGTAGATACTATTGTCCAAATATTTTCTTATCACTTAAAATAATTTAGATACTGAGGAACGCATTGTAACCACAGTGACAATATAATTCTAAAATACAGGTGAAAGAACAACCCAAATGGTCAGAAATATCAAAGTAACATAGTCTCCCATTTCCAGCACTGAACTTTCAACTCTGTCTTTATCACTCATTGGTTTCAGATTTTATACTTGACTCTCAATATTAAAATGTAGGGTTAGGATACCAATTAGAACATTATGCATAGTCTCATTACAAATTCACATCCACAAAGCTTGGCTAAGTACCAAGCCCTTTCAATAACCCTGAATAATCAGCATTTTCTTCCATTACCCTCAGTAACTATTCAAAACCTTGCTGCCGCTCCTGTGAATCATCCCATAAGCTCACTGTCCTCACTCTTAGATCCCCTGCGCTCATTCTCACTTTTTATTTTTATTTCCAGAAGGTTCTTCTTTTATTTAGTGCCAACTCTGACATCTGTGCTATAAATCCCATCCTGTATCATAAACTGAAGATACGTAGCTGTTTTTTTCTATCATTTCGAATTCTTCCTCTCTCCTGGAGTTTTATCCTCATGCTATTCAAAAGGTTAAGAAGTCATTATTATCCTACAAACTCTTCCTCGACTCTGTGTCCTACTGCCACCATTCCTTACATATTTTCAACTCTCAACAAATTTTCTCAAAATAATAGTCTAGACAAATTTCCTTCACTTTTTGAATTCTTATTCACCCTAAAGCTCCTCTGAAGAAGATCAATAACTAACAGAATGTCAAATCCAAAAGATATTTTTAAAATTACCACTGCACTGGACTTCTAACTTCTATTTGAAAACTCTTACCATTCAGTCCAATCACTGAATTTTTATTATACTTTAGGCTTATGCTTCTCTTCCTGCCTCTTAGTTTGATCTTCAATACAGCTACTTTTTTGTTCTACCTATCCCAGAAACATTGGTCTTTCAGTCTTTAGTCTGAGGTTCAGTCTTTAGTCATTAACCTTTTAATAAGCACCCTATGTATGAGCTGTCATTGGGAAAAAAAATTGTAGCCAAGCTACTGCTTACTTTTAAATCTATATCCCTACTTGGTCTCCTCAAAGATTCAAACTCCTGTACTCATCTACATGGTGAAAAACGGCCCAATCGGATATCTCGACACTACAAAAGAAATTCATGCCCTCCCTACGGCCCAAATACCTTCGTTATTCATAGCCCTCACGTAGTTATACTATCACCTAACCTTTTTTCCCTCCCCCAGAGGACGTGCACTCAGCCCAGAGAGACAGAGAAACAGAGAATGAGGGGGAGAAAGCACCTCCCAATGGACCACAGTCATGCTGCAATCTCTTCTCCGTCTCCCGATCCTGTCGAGATGTAAGGCATGCATGCACGTGCAACTGGCATATTTCTCAAGTTGCTGGATCCAGGATTCGAACTGTGGGATCAGTCATGTGAGATCTGCCTCCTTGAACCACCAGACCACAAGGCTGGCCCACAATCCCATTTTCTTTAGCAACAACCAAATTATCAGAGATTTCTCGCTGTTCCCTCATCACTCTGCCAAAACTGTCCAGAGGTCTATCGAATCTATTTTTCCACTGCTATGACTGACGCCGTTATTCAAGGTACCATCACCAAAGCTACTGTATAGTCATAGCATTGGTCACCCGATCTCTACCTACTTTTGTCCTCTCAAGAACAGCCTGCAAAGATCAAAGAGATTACATAAATAGGAGGGGCCTTCAAAAGGTTAATGGAAAAACTGAGTATTTATTTTGGTGCAAAAAGTATTTGAAATCTAGGCACAGCATTTTCGTAATATACATTGTGAATTTTCTAAAGACTCCCTCATACATGCTTAAAGTCATTTTTTTGCTCTTAACAGCCTTTCTACAGCATTATATAATAGATCTTCTACAACCTGGCTCCTGCTTGCAGTTCCAGAGTGTTTTACATCTACTCATCAGAAAATACTTGCTTTAGTAGTCCACATGGACATTCTGCACATCAAGGAAATGCATCTGCCTCATACCCCCGTGTGTGGCCAGCACTTCCTCTCGAAATGGAAGGACCCCATCCCACCCCACTTCTTCACATAGCTAACCAAACGTCCTCCCTTCAGATACAACTCATTTCTTAAATCTTTCCCAAAAGCCTTCCCTGACTCTTCAAAGACTACTATTTACACATATAATAACATTACAATAAAATTCTCTGTTTGTCTATTAATGTGTCTGAATCGATCTTCCTGGGTTCAAAATTAACCGCACTGTGTTTTATTCTCTTTCATAGGTTTACGACTTGGCTGAACTCAACATATAATAGGCATCAATATATTTTGATTGAAAGTATTGTGTTCACAACTATTTTTAAAAATCAAGAAACCAAAGAAATAAAACTTGAAGGTAAAGAATAATTACTTACTGCTTTTTGAGGTAGATAAAATATGGTTTTTCTTCTATCGAAATCATATAGGCAACCTGTAATGAGAATATCCCCCAAAATTCGATAATAATGTTTGTAAATGATACATGCTAAATAATGTATTTTCTCTGAATTAGGTCTAAAGCCATTAACAAAATTAACAGTAATATATAGCCATTTTATTTGCTTCCTTTCATGCATGGATATTTGCAACCTAGAGATTCGGAACTGGGCACGGGGACGTTAAGTGTCCACATGCCTGCTACTCACATCACTCACGGTGCCCTGGGACTACTAGCTTTTAGGTTCAGACAGTCCCACCAGTTAGCCATGCTACAGGCCAGCAGGTGGCACGCAGGTTAAGGTGGCTGGATCCCACATGACCGAATGCGGTTCAAGTCCTGGACCCTGTGGCTTGAAAATCATGCCAATCAGAATGTATGTGTGCCAAAAATCCAGGAGAATGGAAGAGAAGGGATTGTGGCATGGCTATCCCCTTTAGGGGGTGATTTCTCACTTTCTCTCTCCCTCTCTCTGTCTCTGGTGAGCACTTGCACCCTATAACAAACTTTTTAAAAAAGCAAATATCAAGACTATACATCTCACTTGTCAATTAATGTATATATGTAGGGTTTTTTTGGAGAGGTTTTTGCTATAGGGTACATGAGCTCACCAGAAAGACAGAGAGAGACAGAGAGACAGAAAGCGAGAAATCACCCCCTGCGGGGGGATGGCCACGCCGCAATCCCTTCTCTTCCATTCTCTTCTCGGAATCTTGGGCACACAAGCACACGCGCCCAGCGTGAGTTTTAAGCCACCGGGTTCGGGACTCTAATTGCAGTCGACTACATGAGAGCCCAGTGACATAGCCATTATGCCAACTGCTGGTCCCAACATATGTATTTTTTTAACATGGAAACTTAAATCACATACACACACAGCACTTGAGGAACCTAAAATCCTGGCCCTGGGGCATACTTTCCCTAAACTCCTTCATCCTCAACAGAAACACCCATGCTGAGTCTCAGCTCTGCCTCCAAGAAAGATGTTTCTGCTTATTTTCAGCAACTTTGGTCTTGATATTAAAGGCAACTTGGAATGTAAGACATAAAAGTATTATTCTTCAATTACATTATTTTCTGGATCTCTTTTTGTGTCTACTGACGAAACCTTCTCGGGAACTGTGGTTTGCAGGAGGACTTTATCAGGAGCTGAAAAGAACAACGAGAGCTGTGACTTTGGTACTCGCAATCTTACGCCACCCATTTCTAATTGTGCAGTAGCAGCTATTTTTTTAAAATAACCTACTATACATCTCTTCCTTTCCACGTTATTGTCGTTCTTATCCATAAATTTCAGGCCCCATGTCAAGTTCTCACATTTTATTGTCATCCCTCTGTCTCTCCCCTGTCTACACGCGCGCACACACACACAGTGAGAAAGTCTGGGAATTTGACAACTCGACTAAGTTTATACCAAGTACCAAAGAAAAGTGCTGTCAAGAAGTGTGGACATGAGAGTGCTGTCGAGAGGTGTGGACGTGAGAAAACGCGAACGCATCAAGGGAGTGAGCTCGCTGGCGCAACCACGGGAGACTGGCTGCAAGGATGACCGCGATGGTCAGTGGCGCAGGGGGACGAGGGCTGCTGCCAAATCAGGAAATAGCGAAGCTTCTCCTTGGTGGTGCAATGGTGCCTAGAGTAGCAGAATTCTGAATGTGGGAAAACAAGCAAACAACACCTTTCCTTTCTGTCCATTTTACAGCGGAGGAAACGATCCCAGCGAAGCGAAAAAGTTTCCTGCCTAAAGCTGCCCCTCTGCCCCTTCCTGCAAGGACTCTAAAAAGGGGTGGGGCGCACGGAGGAAGTAGGGGGAAGGCGGGGCCTGGACCTGGGCGGGACAATGTAGCCCCCGAGTGCGCGAAGCACCCTCCCACGCTGGGATCGGACTCACAGGGGCCTGCGCGCAGCCCACTGACGCTGCTGAGGAGCACCAGGAGGAAGAACATGGCTCCGCTGTCTTGGAGCCCGGCCCGAGTAACTGCGGTTGGGGCGCGGGTCGCGCGGTGCCGCTGAGACGCACGAGACGCACGAGACGCCGAACCGCAGCAACGGCGGCCGCAGCGGCGGAGAGCGGAGGGCCGCCAGCTCCTGCAGGGGGGCGGTGCACGAGCGCCAGTTCACCGCGCAAGGAGGGCGGGCTTCGCATTTCGTTTATAACTGCTTCGATTTAGACCATAGCTCTTTAATGTCTAGCTACAGTGAAGAAAAGAAATATAAAAATGCCCAAGTTATTGATAATAAGTAAGTTTCAAGCCATTTCATTTATTTATCAGTTCGAACAGTTGGGCTAGAACAGGCAAAATGATGCATGTTCGGGGGGCGGGGGGGGGGGGGGGAGAAAAAGAAAACGTTGCAAACGCTGTGTGATTTCCTTAATGTTTGGCTATGCCCTTACAGGACAGCTGCTGAATGTGAAATACTCCAAACAATTCTGCTCAAATACACACTCAAAACATCTTCTCTAATATCCCCAATTAGTGCCACACTGTAATCCTGCCGCCCCGTTTTTACTTCTTTAATTAGTTCTTCTAAAATTCTGCAGAAACACTTAGACTTGGGGGGAATATATAGGCACTCTTTGTGTTGTAAGTCCTAGCCCATGTCTTGTTAAAGCGTTAGAATACACTCACACCTCCACATTAACTATGATTTTGCTTTTTAAACAGTGTTGAAAGCATGTTTATAAAGTCGCTTTGAAATTACCTATTACACAAAACTAAGGGAAGTTATTAGCAAAATAATCTTTAAAAGAAATGAAATGACCAAGAAATAGTCACAATAAGTGAAGTAAATAGCAGAATGGATACAAATGCTTAATAAATTATAACTTTGAATAACAGATTGACAAATTCTTCTTCAAAGGATTAGAGAAAGATTAGGGGAAAAAAGACACACAGACCTAAAATTAAGAAATAAAATAGAACTGTTAACATCCAAGTAAGAGCATTTTCAAAAGGAGAGAAAAATCAAAACAGGAGGAAATATTTAAAAGGATAATGGAAAAAAAATTGTAAAATTAAAAAAAAAAGAAGACAATGACCCCAGATTGAAAGACTACAGAGATTACAAACTGAGAACAGAAGGAAAAAAAAATAATAAATAAAACACAACTGAAATTTAAAATGACAGAAATGGGAAAATTCTGGGATCTTCCAGAGGAGACCAGATCACCTACCAAAGAACAAAGATCAGATCGACATTAACAGCCACGCTGGATGCATAAAGTCAATAGGTTAATAGCATTAAATGCTCACAAAAAACAACTCTGAAATAGTATGTAAATTCAAAGTTTTGACATAAAATCCATATTGGAAAGGCATTTCATAGAAGTAACCACATCACAAGTGAAACTGGAAACGCTATTAAATGATATCACAAATAACAGTAATCAAGCATTTTTCTTGTTTTTTGAGGTTTTAGCCATAGGACATGTTCTCTGGCCGGAGAAAAACCAGGTAAGTAAGAAATCACAGGATTGGGGGAGATTGCAGGGTGGCCATGCCACAATCCCTTCTCCTCCAGTGTCCTACTGGGATCTTGGCACACACGCACACATGCCTGGCATGGTTTTCAAGGCACCAGGTCAGGGACACAAACCATGGTCAACCACGTGGGAGTGTAGTGACTTCACCACCACACCAGCTGCTGGCTCCAGTAATCAAGTATCTTTCTAAAGTTTGTTTATGTGTAAGAAACAAAATTATAAAATCAATAATGAGACACCTATCTAATAACTCAGGATCAAATATTTAGACAATATTACTATTATGGTTGGGATGGTGAGAGAGAATGCCAAAAGAAGAATAATTTTCTCGATCTGAAATATTCTAAACCTGTATTTATTTGTCTAGATGGTCTTCACTGTGCTGCAGTATTGTATAACCCATTCTGTTGATTCCATAGACACTCTTGTATCTGTCAGCTACGTTTTCCGTATCCCCCTTCCCCCTTTGCAGCTTCTGGTATCCACCGTTACACTCTTCATTTCTACATGGGCTCAAATCTTTTACCTTTCACCAGTAAGGACATACGGTATAAGTGACTGGATTATCTAACTGAGCTTTGTTTCCCCCAGGTTTGTCCATTTTGCCTCCAGTAACAGAAACCCACCCATTTTTCACAGCTGAATTGTATTCCACTGTGTGTGTGCAGTCCATTTCCTGTATCCGTTCATCAGGTGTTGGGCAGTTAGGTTGCTCTCGTATGTTAGTTAGTGGGAATCGTTGTGCACTGAACCTGGAAGTGCAGCTACTCTCTCTTCAACATACTGATTTCATTTCATTAGGGTATATACCTAGGATCATAAAGTAGTTTTAAGTTTTTCAAGGACCCCCCATACTGTTTTCCATGACTTTACTAATTTACATTCCCACAAACAGTGCAGAATTCCCCTTTCTCCACAACCTTGTTAGCACTTGCTATTCTCTGCTTAAAACAAAGAACTACATTTCATGGTAGAATGAGAGTGCCATTGTGATGACACTCAAGATTCATCTCTCCGTTAAGTAGTAGCTGCCATTGGGACCAGCAGTTGGCGTAATGGCTATTCACTGGACTCCCATGAAGTCAACCGCGGTTTGAGTCCCAGACCCGGTGGCTTAAACTCATGCTGGGCGCATGTGCTTGTGTGCCCAAGATCCAAAAAGGAAAATGGAGGAGAAGGGATTGTGGTGTAGTCATCCCCCTGGGGGGTGATTTCTCTCTTTCTGTCTCTCTCTCTCTCTCTCTCTGCCTTTCAGGTGAGCACATGCACCCTATAGTAAAAACCTCTCCAAAAAAAAAAAAAAGAGAGAGAGAGAGAAAAAAGAGAAAAAAAAAAAAAAAAGGTAGCGGGCTGGCATCCTGGAGCCTCACCTCTATAAAGCACTCTGCAATGACCCATATTGCCTATATTGCCATGAGTGGGGATTGAGGGTAATTCTAGTGAGAGTTCAGAAGAGTAGGGAAAGCTTCATTCTTCTTAGACATTATATAAGTAATTTATGAACAGAATGTTGGCAGAAATAAAAGTAATGAAAACTATTCTGATGAGGTCTCAGATGAAAATAAGGAATGGAAAAAATAGAAAACTAGAGGAAAGGCCAACCTTGTTATAAAATGGCGAAGAACTTGGCTGAATTGTGTACATGCCCCAAGACTGTGGATGGCAGAACTTAATAGTGATGAACTCTATTATTTGGTGGAAGAAATCTCTAAGGAAAAAAAAGTTGAGGGTGTTGCATGGCTTCACTTGACTGCTTATAGTAGAATACAAGAATGCAAGAAGATAGAAATGAGTTAAAGATGAAATTTATAATCAAAAGAGAAACAAAACAAAAAGATTTATGAAACTCCACATGGCTATTTAAAAAATGATAAAGTTTGGGAGAGACTATCAAAGATGTGGCCCTTGATTTAGTAAGATTTTATAGCATTTTTGTAAATATATGTAGCTCCTGGGGCCCAATTCTTATACATATAAAATGCAGGCATACCCAGAATGCAGAGGACCCAGATCTTTATAAATTAGGGATCCAATTTTTACATTAAGTTTCAAGTGTTCTTTTATTTATTTTATGATTTCTTAATCACATTTAATTGTTGTACATCTCCATAGCACACCATATTGTTTTTCAGAATATGTATGCAATATATGGCAGTAAAATCAAAGATATTACCATATACATCGTTTTTATCGGAGACCATTACTTTTTAATTTTTTTAGAGAGATTTTTGCTGTAGGGTATGTGCACTTGCCAGAGACAGAGAAACACAGTAAGCGAGAAATCACCCCCAGATAGGATGACCACACTGCAATCCCTTCTCCTCTCAGGATTTTGGGCACACGTGCACGCACGTGCGCACACACACACACACGTCCAGCCTGAGTTTGAAGCCACCAAGTCTGGGACTCGAACCACAGGTGGCCATGTGGGAGTCCAGCAACATTACAGCATCTGCTGGTCCCAAGAACTTTACATTCTTATGTCTATTATGCATTTCCTGTAATGCATGATGAACTCCATTATTTTTTCTTTGGAAAAGATTTTATCTCACCTTAATTTTTAAGGGATAATTTTGTACAGTGTAGTACTATTACTTTGCAGTTTTTCTTTTTGTACTTTTAATATATCATTCTATATTATTTTCCCTACTAAGTTTGAGCTGAGAAATTCACTTACAGTCTTATATCCGTGTCTGTGTATGAGATGTCACTTTTTTCTTGTTGCTTTCAAAATTATCTTTGTCTTTAACCTTTGATAATTGATTCATAATATGTCTCAGTGCAAGCTTCTTCATATTTTAACTCTTTATATCTTAAAACTCATTTAAGATTTCTGAAATTTTTTTTCTTATTTCAGAAAAAAAAGTTTCAAGTCTCTTGCAGCTAAAATAAAAAAGGTAAAAGGGAAATGCCACATTGGGGCTTTGGCTCTGAGAGCCACTTAACCACCTTAACTGATAGTCCCTATGTACTCAAGAAAGAAAACAACTCAAAATCCTGCTGATTACTGAAAGTCAAGTTTCACACCTACAGTAGCAATCACCATGTATTGCCCTTTTTTTCCCTGACTCAATGAGACAGCTAGATCCAATTCAATTCCTTATTGAATCCAATCTGACCCTGGACCCTGTCCAAATCCAATTCAGATTGAAACTGTTCAAATAAGCTTAAGGCATTCTAAACACAAATCTATGGAGCTCAGAATCCAAGAAAGTACTTACCCACTATCCCAGATGCTGCAAGAGGGTGATGGACACAAGACTGGATAGGTACCTCACTTGGTCACTTAATATTTCTGGGTGTCACCAGAAGCTCTATTTTGGATCCTACTTCTAAATCTAATCTGTTAAAAGAAAAACTTCAAATTTAAGTTACTGGAGTTTAATTGAGTCTAGAATGATTCACAAATCTGTCAGCCAACAGAACTGATTGTGAGGACCTCCAGGCCCGCCAAATGGTTAGCAATTATGTATAGAAAAGAGAAGCGAAGTGGAGAAGCAGCTGGATAGGCTCTGGCTCTGTGTTTGCCATATCGGAATATGGATTGAACAACTGGTTGTCTGTGACTGACTGGAAGTCGAGCTACCATCATTGACTGCAACTCCAGTATTTCTCCCAGAAGCATATTCCTGAGTTAGGTTTTCAGTTTATTCACATAGTAAGTTATGTTGCAGTTTGTACATAAGAATTCAAATATGTGCATGTAGAGGTTTTCCCAGGTCAAAGTTAAATTTGCTTTAACAAATCAAAACATAACATTGGTTTTTTAAACAACAGATACAGGTATTTTGGTCATGTTATTGTGCTGCTCAGTTACCATGGACATATTTTTTTTCACTATAGCAATTGTATGTAATTATTGTTAAGTACGTACATGTGAATAAGTGTAAAAAAAGCTTGCTGATCCTTCACCTATACATCAGAACTAGTGATGGTCCCATTGCCACTGTACACACAGGTAGCTGAAACAATGACACCTTTGCTTTCTGATGGTTCAAAATATGTAAACTTTGTTTCATATTAAAATTATTAAAATATTGTATAAGTTTACCTTCAGGCTATGTATACAAGGTGTCTATGAAACATCAGTGTTTAGATCTGGGTCCCATCTTGAGATATCTTAGAATGTACATACAGATATACCCAAATCCCAAAATACCCAAACCCAAATCATTTCTGGTCCAAAGTTCTTTAGATAAGGGGTATTCAACCATGATAATGCTTTTATAAGGACATCTAAAAAGCCATGGAGGAGCTGGACAGTGGTGCAGTGGTGGAATGTGACAGCACTGTGATGTGGTCCCACATGGCAGAGTTTCCAGTTCAAGTACAGAGACCTCCCTGAGCACACTGGGCACGCACTGGCCCATGGTTTGAGAGTGACTGAAGGCTGAGGAAAGAAGGACGACACAATGTCAAGACCTGGTTGGGGTGTGTGTGTGTGTGTGTGTGTGTGTGTGTATTTCACTCATGGAAGAAATAATTTTAAAAAGCCCATAGAAAATAAAAAACAGATCAATGCTCAATTAACTTGAAATAACTGCAGAAGACTTAAAAGAACAAAAAAAGTAACAAATAGAAAAATAGCAAAGAGCAGAGTTAAAGTCAACAGTATAACAAGACATAACATTAAATATAATACTTTAGGGACCAGTATTTGGTGTAATGGCTATGTCACTGGACTCCCATGTAGTCAACCACAGTTCAAGTCCCAGACTCAGTGGCTTAAACTCACACTGGGCGCATGTGCATGCATGCCCAAGATCCCGAGAGGAGAATGGAGGAGAAGGGATTGCAGCATGGCCATCCCCCCAGGGGGCTGATTTCTCACTTTCTGTCTCTTTCTCTTTCTGGCAAGTGCATGCACCCTATAGCAAAAAAACTCTCCAATAATAATAATAAATAATTTCATATATATATATATATATATATATATATATATATATATATGTGTGTGTGTGTGTATGTGTATATATATATATATATATATATATATATATATATATACATATATATATATATATATAAATTACTTTAAAACACCAAAATTTAAAACCATTTCTAGACTGGATTTAAAACAAAACAAAATAAAACAAAACAAAACCCAACTGTATATTGCTTACAACAGATACATTTTAAATACAAGGAAGCATTCAAAGTAAAAGGATGCAGAAAGATATCCATCCCATGCAAAGGCTAACTTTAAAAAAAAAAAAAAAAAGCACATGGCAATATCAAAACAATCAAAAACAAAGAATATACCACAATAATAATCATGAAAACATAATAGGTGTCCATTTCAATGTATCTCCCTCTATAACTGATAGGAGAAAAAAATACATTAAGATGATGTCCAAAACACTGCCAGCAAGCCCGACACTGATATATTCAACAATGACAAAATACACATTCACATTTTAGTGCACATAAGACACTTGACAAATTAGGTCATAATTTAAACTTTCACCTCAGTAAGCTAGGAAAAGAGACATTTATAAAAGGTGAAACCAATGAAATAGAAAATAGGACGCAATAGATAAAAACAATAAAGCCAGTAACATCTGGAGAGATTAGTGAGTTAATTAAATAGGTAAACCCTTAGCAAGACCAAACAGAGAGAGAATAAGTATTATCAGAAATGAAAGGGGAGGGCCAGCAGATGGCAGAGTGGTTAAGATGCCGGACTTCACATGGTTGGCTGTGGTTCAAGTCCCAGACCCGGTAGTTCAAACTCATGATGGGCACATGTGTGTGCATGCCCAAAATGCAGGCAAAGGGATTGCTATGTGGCCATTCACCCTGGGAGGTGATTTCTTGATTTCTGTCTCTCTGTCTCTCTCTATCTCCAGTGAGTGCATGCACTCTATTGCAAATACCTCTATTTAAAAAGTTTGATATCCAAAAAGCACTACTGCAAGAATAAGTGGAAAAATTGAATAGTGCTGCACCTGTCAAAGAAATTGAATCTTTCATTTAAAATCTCCCCACTAAAAAAAGACTCTCCAAGTTCTAGAGAATTTCATTGGTGAATTTTGTCAAACAATTAATTAAGAACTAAATAATTTTACAAAAGTCCTTTCACAAGATGGAAAATAAGAAAACATTTTCCTAATCCATTTCATCAATGCTTACACCAGTCTCTGGTAAGGAGTTAGTCTCTGCCCCAGGTGCTCTGGGTTTTTCAGAGGCTGCCTCTCTAACTTCTATGCTTGGTAATCTGGGTCATCATCTAAAGAGGCAAAGGAAAGGGAAGGAGGGTAGAGCCAGGGACCCTGACTACAAAGCGTAGACCATGAGGTGAACACAGCCTGCCTTGGAAGCCCTGGTCGGGGTCACGGGGAGGTGAGTGCACATGTGTGGATTCACAGCCAGCCACATCCAGTGAGAAGGACCAGGAGGGGGAAACACGGTTTACTACCCAGAGCTGATCTTGAGTGAGAGCGCTGATGTCTCTGGGGCTCCAGGCAGTAAGTGAGGAAGGGAAGGGCAGCAGACAGTGGCACAGCAGTAATGCGGCACTCAACGAGGTCCCAGGTTCACTTCTCAAGGTCTTCCTGTATGTGCTCGGCGTGAGATCCAGGTGGCTAAAGCCTGGATAGTCCACAGCATGAAAACCTGTTGGGGGTCTCTCTCTCTTTCTCTCTGTCTCTCTCTCTCTTTCTCTCTGTGTGTGTGTGTGTGTGTGATGGAAGAAATTAATAAAAAAATGTGTGGGGTTTTTTATGTTATTAAGCCATAAAGAGGTTGATAAGTGGAGGGACAGCTACAGACAAGACAGCGGGGAGAGCTCAGAGATTGAATGGGGATAGAGATGCCCGACCTTGGATGGCTATGTTCAGTGAAGGGCCCTGAAGTGGCAGAAATGCAGCCCCAGGGGCTGAATTCTGAGGTGGAGGAAGGGGAAGAGACAAACAGACGGGCACACGAATCAGTCCACACTCGGTTTATTGTTTCCTTCAGCTGTGACCAGGGGAGAAAGGGTGGAATTTCCATTTCTCGGTGAGACCCTCGATTTTATCCACTGCCTTCTGGAGTAACTACTAGTCACTGTGAAAGAGAACAAAAACACACATGCTCAAGATAGTCAAACACTTGAGGTACGGCCAAATGAAAACTTCATGTGGTAGAAAATACAATTGTTGAAAGAATCCCTACTGTTTTGCTTATGAAATGATTTGGCCATGAGTAACTTATTTAACCTTATGATTTTCTATGATTTGGGGGTAACTATCATTTTTAATCAGAAATACTTGCAAATGAAAAAATTTGAAACACTTCACATGAAGCATAAATAAAATGAAATGTTTATGAATATTACAATTTAATATTTTTTCCAGTATTTAAATACATCTTCAATTGTGCTCTTTTCAAATCTTAGAGCCTATCATTTTTGGTTTTGGTTTTTCATACTGTAAGCAATTTTATTGGCCTTTGAAAAGTCATAGAACTTATGCATTGTGCCTACAGGGCCTAATGGATAAAATGGCCCCGATTATGAGTTTCTTTTATAAACAAATTTACAGATCTTAGACCTTATTAGGTTCTTTAATTCCATTCTATCAATAAAAGCAAGTTACCAATAAACTCAAGAGAGCTTTACTAAACAAGAAAAAACATACCAAGTGATTTAAATACTCATTAATAATGAGATTAGTAAGATTGGCAGGTCATTTATTAGTACGATACCAATTGATTTACCCAATAAATATTAAGGAATTAATTTATGAACTTTATTTAATTTCAAGTATATATTTATTCTCAGGAACACTTCCCCATGTACATACCTACTGTTCTGTGTGTTGGTGCTTTCTTCTGATTTGGATCTAAGTAAATAATGAAATAATACTTTTAGGCTGATATACTCTCACTGTCATTGTCCAAAAAAAGTTATATGGCAATATCTTCCTCTTTTAAACTTGTGGTTTAGGTACTAACAGGTGGCACAATGGTTAAGGCACTGATGGTACAGTGGTTAAGGTGCTGGACTCCTACATGGTAGACTACAGTTTGAGTTCTAGACCCAGTGGCTTGAAACACACTGGGGGCAGGTGTGTGTGTGCTCAAAATCCCGAGAAGAAAATGGCGATGGGACTGTAGTATGACCATCCCCCCAGGGGGGTGATTTTTTAATTTTCTCTCTGTCTCTCCAGCAAGCACCTGTACCCTATAGCAAAAATCTCTCAAAAAGAAAGAAAGAAAGAAAGAAAGAAAGAAAGAAAGAAAGAAAGAAAGAAAGAAAGAGTTGTGCAAAGAGACAACTTACAGAATGGGAGAAAATATTTGCAAACTGCATCTGATGAGGAGTTAATATCCAGAATATATAAGAATCTAAAACAACTCAGTAGCAAAATAATACTAATTTTATTTTTAAATGGACAAGAGATCTGAATAGACAATTTTCAAAAGAAGATATACATATGGTATATCAATAGGTATGTAGAAAACATGCTCAATGTTGCTAATCATTATAAAAATGCAACTGAAAACCACAGTTATCACCTCACCTCAGAAATATCTCATTTACTGGGAACCAGCAGTTAGCGTAATGGCTATGTCGCTGGACTCCCACGTAGTCGACCGCGGTTCACGTCTCGGACCCGGTGGCTTACAACTCACGCCGGGCGCGTGTGCGTGCGTGCCCAAGATCCCGAGAGGAGAATGGAGGAAAGGGATTGCGGCGTGACCATCCCCCCTGGGGGGTGATTTCTCGCTTTCTGTCTCTATGTCTCTCTCTGTCTGTCTGGCGAGCGCACGCGCCCTATAGCAAAAAACCTCTCCAAAAAAAAAAAAAAAAAAAAAAGGAAAAAAAAAAAAAAAAGAAAAGAAAAGAAAAGAAATATCTCATTTACTTACCTGCTAGTATCTGTTTGGCTGATACTTTCTGATCTGGATCTAAATAAGAGGATAAATAATGCATCCAAATTAATACCAATTAAAAAAAAAGTGGCTTCCTCATAATGAATAAATGTTAGACCATTTAATAACCTGCATTAAATTTTTTATAACACTAAATCACTATTAACACATAATTTCAAAATAATTCTAAATTAAAGCATAGGAGTAAATAAAATCCTTATTTACCTATATGCCATATTCATAAAGATCATAAATTTCAAATCTCCAACAAGGGAGAGGAGCAAAAAAAATAAGATTTGTTTTCCTCGTCACTTTCCAGCACAGAATACTCGGTAGATGCTTGATATAGAATGCTTTATTCTGATCTTCAGGTTTTAACGTTTTATCCACTGATAAATTACTATAAGCTGTGATTTAAAATCAACAGTAACTTCTAGATAATCAACCAATATCTGGGTTGTCAGGGTAATTTCTCCTTCTAGCTCACAAACAGACAAATGGTGAAAAATAAATATAAACACAAAATACAACCTAAAATTTTAAGGAGAAAAGGGACATTTCTAACAATATTTTAAAGAAAAAAAAGAAAATTTGAAATACAAAAGGTAAATAGAAACTAAATTTCAACAACTCCGAGGGTATACACAATAAACCAGTCAAACACATCAACTTGTTAGGAGTTGAGATCTCCTGAAAAGGTAGAACTGATCTCCTGTAAACCTCGGAAACCTGAAAGACCACACTACCTGTGACTTGGGAATAGTAAAAGTTGTTAGCACTAGATATTGAGATGCATCAGGGAAATTGCTTCAGAAGTGCACATGGGAAAGGAACACTTAAGAGCTATGGTAATCTCAAGCACTTAAATTGACTTAGAGATAGGAGTGAAAAGAAAGAAAAACCCTGTAGAGAAATATGAACCTTAAGCCTTCACCAAATAGCCCAATATGATTCCGTACACTAATTCACACCATCCATGAATTCTGTATCTCCAAGTATCACTTAGGAAGAAAGACCTGACCTCCTCACAGAAGCTTCTGCAAAGTAGAATATGTTGAAATTCTCATGAGACAGTCATGAAAATCTTAGGATAACCATCAAAGAAAAAAGTCACTAATAAGTACTGTCAAATAGCCAGAACAAATTAAAGAAATAAAGATAACAGAAAAACTTCATACAGGAATGTTGAGTTTCATTTTTTACAAATTCATTAAACAAGAAATATCAGAGCTAAAAAAGACTTGATGAATTTTAAATTCGTTAGGGAAATCACCCAGGGAATACTAGATAAACAGAAAAATAACAAAAGCCATTAAGAAATGTGGAGAAATTCAGAGAAGGATATTTAGAATGGGAGACAGTATTTGAAGAGATAACATCTAAGACTTTTCCTAAATTGAAGATAGACATAGGTCTTCACAGTGAAAAAGCATACTGAGTCCAGTTCAGACTTTTCTGAGACAGTGAGGATTGAATTTATGGTTAAAAACATGAACGGAAACAAAATGCTATTTATTGATAATAGGAAGGACAGAATAATGTAATTAGTTCTCTTTATCCCATAATTAACGATAAAAAATTATAAATGTAGTTTCATGAACTCTGTCACAATCAAATTTCAGGCATCTGCTTGCTTACCCAAGTATTATACTAATACAACTCCTTGGTACTATACATTTCTTTACTAATTATACATATCTTATCTACCATTAGAGTCAGCTATGATTTCCTTGGTTCCTCAGAGTATATACTTCTAATAAACATTTATTAAATGAAGAAAGGACTAATTTATTAGAAACCAAATTGCGACATATAAGTAGTCTGGCTTCTGGTATATTAATGTACCTACTGAGGTAGTTCAAAAAATTTTAGAAATTGTGAATTATCGATTTATTTTTCATCTTCAACACGTATCTTAAAAACACCTCATTTACTTGCCTGCTGGTGAATGTGTGCGTGCTGCCTTCCGATTTGGATCTAAGAGAAAAGTGGAAAATAATGTCTCAAGTTAATATTAAGAAAGCTTGCCAACTTCCATACAGTCTTATCTTTACAAGACTAGCTACCGATAGATAAAACAATGCCCAAAGGTAACTGAACAAAGATGCGAATAAATGACATTTTTATTGACCCATATTCCTTACCCACTAAAAGTACAAATTTCCCATCCTGCAGTGAGAACACCAGGAAAGCACGGATCAGCTTTCCCCTACCAGTTCTGAACACTGAATAGAGGTTTGATCTTGAACGCCTCAGTCTGACTTTCATGTCCCAACCTGTCATATTTCAGCATTGTTAAACAAATTACTACATTTTGTAAATTAAGACCTATATTGACTTTGAGACAATACGGCAGAGTAGGTTACCAAAGCAATTTCCTGTCTCCACATCTCACATGGAGGAGTGTTGAAAATGTAACGAAAAACCTATTTCAAAAATTATCAAAAGACTTGGTATGTGGCTAGATATAACATATTTACATATCTATAGATACAGAACAGGAACAAAATGCTATTGATTGGTGATAAAAGGGACAGAATAATATAATTCGTTCTCTTCATCCCATAATTATGAATTCTAGATCTCCAAGTATAACAATCATAAAATGTATCACTTAGGAGGGAAAAGTAGACAGAAATACATAGATATCCTATACACTGACAATACGTGCGATATGGCAATTAGCCTCAACATAACTGAAAACTTTAGTTTACCTCTTACACAAAATAAATTATCAAGCAGATGAAAACAAAAACAAACACATACAAAAATAAACACGGTTAGTATGAAAATGACTCAAAATACAACTAGGGGCCAGAAGGTGGTACCGTCGTTAAGGAACTGTACTCCCACATAGCCAACCACAGGTTCAGTCCCGGACCTGGCTACTTGTTATCTCACTTTCCCTTTATCTCTCTGGTGAATTAATATAATAATAATAATAATAATAATAATAATAATAGAGGCCAGCAGTGGTGTAGTGGTTGGGTGTTGCACTCCCACATGGTCCTCCATGGTTCGAGTCCCAGACTGTGGGCATATGTGTGCACGTGCCCAAAGTCCTGAGAGGGAGAGAAAGGAGAAGGAATTGTGGCATGGCCATCCTCTCTGGGAGTGGTTTCTCACTTTGTCGCTCTCTGTGTCTCTGGTGAGTGCATGCACCCTATAGCAAAAATCTCTCTCTAAAAAATAATAATAATGAATTAAATTAAATAATTCCTTTAATAAAAGGAATAATGCAGTTAAAATCTTGCTGTCAGTCCAGTCGCAGTGAACAGGCAGCAGGGCACAGCTGCATGATTTTGGAGCCACACAAAACTCTGGTGGGAAGGGACACAGCATCAAGACCCTGATGAGAATTGCTCTCTTCCCTCTTTCTGTCCCCACATCTCTCTCCTTCTCTAAAAATAAACACTCTTTTTAAAACGTTCTTTCCTTAGGCCAGCAGGTGGTCAAGAGGGCTAGTCTCCCACATGGCTGACGGAAGCTCGAGTCCCGGACCTCACGGCTTGCTTTCTCACTTTCTCTCTTACTCTCACTCTTGCTCTCACTCTGTCCCTCTCTGGTCAAATTAAAACAAATAAATTAACTAATTAAATTAAATTAAATAATTATTTTATAAAAACGTTTTTTTCTTAAGCATACCCTTTTATGAAAGTGTAGTTTTAATTTTTGGAGTTTTAACCAAAACATCTAAATCATATAGACAAGTATCTCAAAAAAACTAATAAAGTTAGAAAACGATATTTAAACCAAGGAAAATAAATCCCATAATCGAAACCTAAAGATCACAATTTATTGATGATTTATGCAAGAAATCATACTGGAAGTCCCTAGGTTTTTTAACTGAATACTGACTGTATTTCAAAAACTGGAGACTGGAGAGAAAATTATGCATAAGGGGGAAGTCTTATCATTAAGAATATATATTAGAAAACAAGAGAGATTGAAAATCACCAACATGTTAGATTAAAGAAAACTAGGATTAAAAAGAAGCAAAGCAAAAAGGAGATGACAACTTGATTTTTAAAAAAGAGAGAATATAAACATCTCAACAAGATCAAAAGCTTCATTTTTAAAATTGCTATTAAATAGAAAAACCAATTCAAAAAATATACATTTGTATATATGTAATTATAGTATATATATTATATGTATATATTTGTATATACTATTATATATTGTTATATATGTAATATGTAATATATTATGCATAATATATTGTATATAATGTGTAATATATTATATTGTATATAATGTGTAATATATATATTATATTATATATTATATATATAGTTTACATGTGCCAGCAGATAGTATAGTGATTACATGGCTGAACTCCCACATGTATGTATATACATGTATGTATGTATATATATACACATACATACATATACAAACTAGAATCAGGAAAAGAAGAGATGCATCTACAGGGAAAGGAAAGATATTGAAATTGTATTTAGGACAATAATGCATATGGTGCACAGATGCCGTCATGTGCAGTAACTTTCTGGATACACACTAACTCCCCGTGCAGAGGTGGTTCTTTCAGGGAGGGACAGAGGTTATCATACTGTAAGGGAATTTCAGCAGTAAATGCAATGATTTATTTCATAAGATAGGTAAGAAAAATGTTAATTAATCTCATTTCCAGTGGTGAATAGGTGGAGGGCTATCACCTTGTTCTCTTTGTATTTGAATTATTTCTTTAAGAATATATTTTAGGCTAAATTATCATTTTACCTTCTGGAAACTTCATGTGGGGAACATTTCTTTAAACTATTTCTTACAACAAGCAACCATGTGAATTGAAATATTTCATCAATCGTAGGGCACAGAAATCTGCGTTTTCAGTAGATCCTTCTGGTGCTTCTGTAGGTGACATGGACTAGACTTTGTACCCTCTAGAGCATTTGAAAGCAACACAAATAGATACCTTTCAGTTCTTTCTCTCGACTAGTGGGCAATATCTTTGGCTGGCTATTTGAGCGATACTCCCAAATCCCTGCACCTTTAAAGTGAAATGAGCACAAATACCTTTCACAATTGAATGAGATGTCGGCATAGTACTCAAAATCCTAGTAAAATATCAAGTGTCGTTGCTGCTCATGATGTTGCCTTACATGTGACAAAATTCAAATGATAATAAAGCTTAACTATAGAACACAAAGTTCAATTACTCGCTACTTGGGTGTTCCGCTTCCTTAGAGAACCACGCTGTGAAAATGTTCCATGTCACGGCTATGATGGCTGCAATGATAAGTCCGGGAAAGCCAATGTAGAAAGCCAGGAGCCAGTTCTTTCTTTTCTTCGCAGAACCTCTTTCCATGACTAAACCTAAAAATAAAAATATATTAAAAAAAAAAGTTAACAATCAACTATCTACGCTTACTTTCAAGTTGAAACAATTAAATTGAAATGTTCTTTTTATTATTATCTTAGAGATGAGGGAAAATCATTTGAGAATCATAATATGAGGAACTATCTCTATAATTGTTTATTCTAAAAGCATGGTAATCAAGTTCTGCAAAGTTTCAAAGTATTCTACTTTATACAACAGCTATAGCACAATCTCATTATAATACCGTACTGGGGCCGAACAAATTCAATGCAATATAATGTGAGCGTGTGTAATTATAAGGTTAGCCAAGACTGCATTGTTAGAAGGCACATTCTCAAAGGATTGCACCGTTTCGGCTTCGGCCTATTTTTCTGTAATGGACTGTTGGCTTTTTATACGAGGGATCTATTTTCACTGTGGAGATATTGCAATGCCATCAGCATAAAAATCAGGCAACTCGGTTCCTAATTCGAATTCGGCCTCTGGTTGTCACTGGGTATACAGATCTAAGTTTTCTCCAAGTTCCGCCAGACAAGGGCTTTGTTTTGCTCACCGTGTCCAACCCCAGTGCCTAGGCCAGCACCCAACACATACTGAATTCAACCGATCTTTGCCGACTTGATGAATAAACCAACGGCAGAAACTAAAGTCAGAGGGAACAGACACACCGTGCTAGCATCCTTTCTATCATCTCTTACATTGAAATTTAGGGATTTTTTTCATTTAAGCTGTGAATTCCTTCAGAGTAAAATCTTGCCTTCTATCTACTTGGCTGCTTCTCTAACAGAAACGTGGCAGCATTTCTAGATACAGGGAAAATGTTTTCAGAACTGAGATCACATGGACTGTGAAAAATATTCTGAAGGAGAATTTCAATGACATGAGTAAAGAAAATTTTACAAAATTTTAATTCTTGGAAAAGATAACACGATTAAGAAAGGTATATTTGGTTTCCATTTCTTGAGAGAAGTTTGGCGACCTTTTAATTTTAAAAATATTAGTCTCTTTTTAAGTGATAAAAGTCTAACTCTTGTACTAAAGACAAGGAACTTAAAATGCTACAAAATGCATTTCTAAAAACAGAGATACTGGGACCAGCAGATGGTGTAATGGTTACATCACTGGACTCCCACATAGTTGACCACAGTTTGAGTCCTGGACCTGGCAGCTTAAATCTCATGCCATTTGCATTTGCATGTGTGCCCCAAAATCCTGAGAGGAGAATGGAGGAGAAGGGATTGCAATGTGGCCATCCCTCCTGTGGGGTAGGGGTGACCTCTCGCTTTCTGTCTCTCTATTTCTCTCTGTCTCTCTGGCGAGCCCACATGCCCCTAGCAAAAATCTCTCTAAAGAAAATAACAAAAAGAGAGGGAGGTAGATACTTGCCCTTTCCCTTAACTAATGTGGCAGTTTCTCCTCTGGAGCGGTCCCTGCAGTTTGGAGGCAAGTAGCCCTCAGAACACTGGCATGTGTGTTTCGAAGTGCACACCTGAAATCATCAAAAAGAAAATAAATGATTAGTTTAAAATATGTTTTCATTGGAAGAAAAATTATGAGATGAACCATCTAGCTTGTCTTGTCTCTTACCCTAGTTTACTTTCGTTTATGTGATTGGTGTACAGAGGCGAGCCCACAAGTCCAGTGTTCTCTTCCTTAGACCAACACACACACAGACCAAACATACAGCAAAAAATGACCTATAAAATAAGGCTCGTAATATTTGCATTAATAAAATTTAACACCTTTAAATGCTTGCCTACAATTATAGTGTGCAATTTCAAAAATACACACTTAAACACTGGTTCGCAGTGACCCTTCCGAGGGGCTATCGGAGCCAGCGAGGACCAAGCTGCCAGAACTGCTTGCCCTTACTCAGGATGGGGTTTGGTTTTGCTGGCTTTTATATGTTTGCCTTTTAAGCAAAGGCTGCTTGTGTTACAGAAGGGCAGCAGATCCATAGATCATGGCACAGCGTCTGAAACTGATGGCTTCTACATTTTAAAAATTAAATTAATTGAATAATCCTCATAGCAGACACCCTGGCATTGTGCTTACTGTGTGTGAATCTTACTCTGAGCCCTTTCTGTGCATTTACTTGTTGGATCTGCACGACACCCCCAGGAGGTAGGGACTATTATTGTTCTCTCCTCACAGATGTAGGAAACTGAGGCATACACATTTAACTCGCCAAAAGCCAAACCACTAGTTAAGGGATAAAGCCAGGATCTGAAGGAAGATGCTTGATTTCAGAGGCCCTGCTCCTGCACACCATGCCCTGTCGCTCTCTAAATAAAATGAACCATTTATCAGTTTCTGGGTCTTCACTGAAAATCTCAACTTAACAACATGAATCTAATTTCCCTATTGCATGGCTTACGTATACTGGGGGGAGTGCTCTTTTCAGGGTCTCTAAGTCTTTCCTTAAGTTTTTAGTAAAGTTACTAAATTGCTGTCATTAAGTAATCTGTGAGAAGATGTTTTTGACATTCTGGAAACTTCTCACTTCCCACTAGTTTTAATATCCACTGGTAATTAACCCCATTATTCTATCTATCTGATTATTCTTTATAAGAAAGAGTACTCTCTTCTCCCGATTGACTTACTTGGTTATTACTATCCATTAAATGGTAAATGATATTTCTATAGATACGCAATACTTTTCGCTTGTGAAATGTTTACTTATCGTGTATTCAAGTAGCATTCATTTGACTAGTCAACAGGCCACACTCCATCACTCTCGCTGTTCACAGTGATGTCCAGATTGCCGCACATTTGGCAGGTGTGAGCCCTCTGGAGCTGGCTTCTGTACTTCTGAGGTTCCCACATGTAAACATGACTTTACTTTCTGGTGCTTCTAGCTCCTCTAGTACTTTCCCTGTACCGGTCCTGGGGCCAACCTTTCTCCTAGGAGCCCCGAGTCCTTCTAGAACAGTATTGAGATCTGGGTACTAACATGCTCATTGCTATTGATATGGCATTAACTCTAATCGCTCTTAGCAAAAAAAAATAAATGAGAGAAACTCTGCATGTGTGCATGTGTTTCTGTGTGTCTGTACGCATAGCACATGCCTGCATGTGTTTATTTCTATGTATATAAAGATAAACAATCATTACAGATGACCTCTAATTTCAACCTAATATCATGGGGTACATTCCAGTGTTCTCTCTTTCATACTGGTAACACTCATCTCCAGCAGTAAGAAAGCGTGCCCTTACTGTCCTGACCACATTAACTCCTGTGCTCACTCCTACAGTAATCTACATAAAGTAGTTCCATAGTCAGTTACCCACAACACTGCACCATTAAAGTTCAATAACTGTTTGTTCTATTTTTGAATTTGAGCTAAAATTTACATATGGCCAAGTGAATAAATATAAGTATACACAATACAGTAAGTTCTTCAACTACATACTGATATGGAGCCAACGTCATCACTAGATATAGAATACTCCCATCGCTTCAAAAAGTTCCTTTTGCTACTTCCCAGTCAATCCTCCCCACACTAAAAGAAACTCCTCTTCTGATTTTTTAAATCATTGATCATTTTTGCTGTCTTAGAGCACCACATAAATAAAATTAAGTACTTATGTACACTTCGGGGACTGCTTTTTCAGTAAAATACCTGTAGGTTCTATATTGCTGTGTATATCATTAACTCATTCCTCCTTTGTTGAAAACTCTTCCACTATTTAAGTAGCATTTTATTTAAACATATCACAATTTCTTGACATCCTCCTCTTGGTGGACATGTAGTTGGCTTCCACACTGGAGCTATTATGAATAAAGCTGCTATCAACATTCTTGCATAAGTGTGCTCAGTTATATCAAAAGCACAGGACTGTTTTCCAATGTGAACGTTATCAGCAGTGTATGTGAGTACCAGCTGCCCTACCTCCTACCTCCTTGCCACGGTTTAGTGTTGTCAGTCTCTCTCATTTCTGCATTCCTAAGAAATCTGCAGTATCAGTTCATTTGGGTTGCTAATGTCATTCTCCTTATAAAAAGGATGCTGAGCAATTGCTTCATGTGCTCTTTTCTGCCATTTATTGTATCTTCAAATGGAAAGTGTCTTCTCAAATCTTGTGGCAATTTGATTTTACTGAATTGGAAATATTGTGTATGTGAGGTAGAAGCCACTTATCAGAGACATAAACAGAGAATACTCTTCTCCCAGGTTGTGGCTTATTTTTCAGTTCTCAACAAGGTCTTTCAAAACGAAAGGATTTTTATTTTATTTTATGACCCATGCTTTGGTATACTATCAGGTTTTTCTACCCCAAGGATACGAAGATTTTTCTCCTAAAAGCTTTGCAATTTTAACTTTTACATTTATGACTCTGACCCATATCTAATTAGCTATTAAACTATTTTTATGTATGTATGACTGATAGAAAAACTGCACATAATGAATCTATAAAAAGTGATGAGTTTGAAGGTAAGTATGCACCTCTACAATGACCACTATAATCTATGCCATAAATATATTCACTGCCTACAAAAATTTCTTTCTGACTGATTTACTAGTATTATTATATCGATATTTCTGATAAGAACACGTAACACACATCTACTCTCTTAGCTAATCTAACTATATAATTCAGTACTGTTAACTATAGATAATATACTGTACTGTACACCTCTAAGGCCTCATCATCTTTCACAATTGAAACTTTATACTCTTTGATTAATACCTCATCATTTTCTCTCTCCCACAGTCTCTGACAACTATCATTCTATTCAAGAAAGAATAAGTAAAAGAAAATTAACTTATTTCTTATTTTAATTGCTCATAAAAACAGTAGTTTGTTTAGATAGGTTCACTGGTTAACTCTACCTAACATTTAAGGAACAAATTAAGCCAGTGTTCTACAACCTCAGTGTTCTACAACCTCACTCAGAAGACAGAAGCAAAGGAAATACTTTGTAATTCAGTCTATTAGGCCAGCATTACCCTAATACCAAAACCAAAAAAAAAAAAGAGAGAGAGAGAGAGAGAGAGATTACAAGAAATGAAAACTATAGGCCAATATTTCTCGTAAAGATAGATGCAAAAGTTCCCCCCAAAATTAGCAAATCAAGTTAAACAATGTATAAAAAAATTATATACCATGACTAAGTGGGGTTGCACCAGGTCTGCAAAGCTGGTTCAACATTCAAAACTTAGTTGATGTGGCCCAGCCTCAGCGGTGCAGGCGGTAGCATGTTGCTCTGTAGTGCTGAGGGCCACAGGATCAAGTACAAATCTGGACCCTAAGTCTACCTAAAACACCCCAGGTATGTGTACCCAAGATCCTGGCTGAGTGGAGGGCCAGGAGACAGGGATCATAGCATGCAGCGAGGGTGCCTGTTTCTCTCTCTCTCTCTCTCTCTCTCTCTCTCTCTCTTATATTCATGCTCTCTCATAAAAGAAGTAAAACAAATAAACTTTAAAAAAATTAGTTACATACTCCATCACATATCCATAGGTTAAAAAATAAAAATCACATTATTATATCAATAGATACAGAAAAAAAGAGAGAGAGAGAGTGAGAGGGAAAGTGAGAAAATCCCCAAGGTGATGACCATGCCACAATCCTTTTCCCTCCATTCTCCTCCTGGGATCTTGGGCACACACGCACATACTCCTGGCATGAGTTTCACGCCACTGGGTCCAGGACTGGAACTGTGGTCAGCCACGAGGGAGTTGAGCGATGCAATCACTACGCCATCTGCTAGCCCCGCATTTTAAAACAAAAGCTAGCACACTCATTTATGATTTGAAAGCTAAAAACAAAAAGCAACGATCCATAAACTAAGAACAGAGGGGAACCTGCATAACTAAATAAAGAATATCTTTTTAAAAAGGGCAACAAAAACAAAAAAACCTGCAATGACATAATACTTAATGCTGAGAAATTAGATGTTTTCCCAGTAAGATGAAAAACAATACTTTTTCAACATCACACTAAAGTCTTAGCTAGTGCAATAAGACAAGAAAAGGAAATGATGGTATACTGACTTGAAAGGAAAAAATAAAATTGTTTGCTCACATATGGCATAATCATCAATGTAGAAAATCCAAAAAAAAGTTAAGAAAATAAAACACTCTAACAACTAACAAGTGATTTTTAACAAGGCTGAAGTATGATAAGGTTAATGTACAAAAGACAATTACTTTCATATATACCAGCAATGAACAAATGGAATTTGAAATTAAAAACAAAGTACCATTTACATTAGTATCCCCCAGAATTGAAACACTTAGTATAAATCTAACATAATATGCACAAGGTTAATATACAGAAAACTATAAAACTCTGATCAAATAAATCAGAGAAGAACTAAACAAATGTAGAGATATAACACATTCACGGGCTAAAGACTCAGTTGTGGGGCTGGCAGGTGGTATGGTAGTTAAGGTGCTGGACTCCCATGGCTGACTGCAGTTCATGTTCTGAACTGGGTGGACTGCTTTCTTACTCTCCCTCTTTCTCTCCAAATCTGGTCAAATTGAAAAAGAAATAAAATGAAATAAAATATTCTTAACAAGACTCACTTTTGTGAAAATGTCGATTCTTCCCAACTTCTCCTACAGATTTTACACCATCCCAGTCATAACCCCAGTACGTTATTTTGTGGAAGTCATAAATTGACTCTGAAGATTAAATGGCTATACAAATGACCCAAAATAGGCTACTCAATACTAAAAGGAAAAGAACAAAATCAGACTAACCCCACCAACTTTAACATACAATAAAATGGTAATCAAGACAGTATAATCAAGTAGTAGAAAAGGAAAAGATAAATAGATTGATGGAGCAGGAAGAACAGCCTAGAAACATACCCACATAAATCTAGTCAACTAATCTTTGACAATGAAGGAAATACAATTGCAGAACAGAAAAAAAAAAAATTTAAGAATTGGTGCAGGAATAACATCTGCATGCCAAAAAAAAAAAAAAAAAAAAAATCTAGACACATACCTTACACCCTTCACAACTCAAAATGAATCACAGAACTAAATATAAAATGCAAAACTAAAAAAATGAGAAAATAACATAGGAAAAAAATCTGAATGACTTTGGGCATGGCTCAGACATTTTAGATACAACACCAAGGGCACAGTTCACAAAAGAAAGAATTGAAAAGCTGGACTTTATAAAATTAGAGAATAGTAAGATAAACAACAAACTAGGAGAAAATATTTACAAAAGATACATTGGATACAGGATTGTCATCCAAAATACATGACGAATACTTAAAACTCAACAATAAGATTACAACCAATCTTATTATTATTATTATTATTATGAGAGATATTTACAATCAGGCACGTGTGTTTGCCAGAGAGACAGAAAGTGAAAAGTCACCCCCTAAGAGGGATGGCTACATCCTTTCTCCATTTTCCTCATGGGATTTTAGGTATGCATGCACAAGCATCCAATGTGAGTTTTAAGCCACCAGGTCCAGGACTTGAACTATAGTCAGCTATGTGGGAGTCCAGCAATGTAATCATTACATCATCTGCTGGTCCCTAATCTTTTTTTTTTCAGATGTGTGAAAGTCCCTAACAAATATCTCAACAAAAAAGATGTACTGATGGCAAATGAGTGTATGAAACGAAATTGCACATCCCATGTCATTGGAGAAATGCAAATTAAAATAACAGTAAGATACACTAGACACCTATTGGGATGGTCAAAATCAAACACACCTACATTAACTGCTGGTTAGGATGTGAGGCAACAGGGAATTTCATTCACTACTGGTGAGAATACAAAATATTACACCCACATTAAAAGTATTCTGGGACCCAGCAGGTGGTATAGTAGTTAAGGGGCCAAGAGCAATGTGAGTCCCAGACCCAGCAGCTTGAAGCTCATGCTGGACATGTATGTGAGCAGGCCAAACATCTCAAGAGAAGGATGGAGAAGGACTACAGCATGGCCATCCCCTCTTGGGGGTGAGTTCTTGTTTTCTGTCTCTGTCTCTCTCTGTGTCTACAGTGAGTGCACACACCCTATAACAAAAATCTCTCTTAGAAATAAATAAATAAATCATTGTGTTAGATTCTTACCAAACTAGACATTCTCTTACCATATGATTTGGCAATTGCAACTTCTGGTGTTACCCAAAGGAATTGAAAACTTACATCCACACAACAACCTGTATAAGGATCTTATACAGCACCTTTACTCATAATTGCCAAAACCTGGAAGCAACCAGGATGTCCCTTAGTAGGTGAACAGAAAAATAACTGTGGCATGTCTAGACAATGGAGTATTATTTAGCACATACACAAAACGTCTATTAAATAACTACAGTGAGTAATGCATATAAGTCCCATGTTGGGAATCTATCCTTGGCATGTCCAGCCTGTGTGGGTTCCATTTTTATTCCCCTTTTGCAGTGTAGCAGCATGAGAGAATCTGGGCAGGCATGTATGTTGATAGAAACCAGCAGATGTAGTGGTTACATTGCTGGATACCCACATGACCCACTGAGTTTGAGTCCCAGACCAGGTGGCTTAAAACACATGATGGGCATGTGTGCATGCATGCCCAAGATAACAGGAGAGTGCAGTAAAAGGGATTATGGCATGGCCATCCCCCCCAAGGAGGAGATTTCTCACTTTCCTTCTAGCTGTCTCTCTCTTTTTTAAAAAAGAATTATTTTATTTAACTTTATTTTTAACATTGACCAGAGAGGGAAAGAGTGAGAGAGAAAGAGAGGGAAAGTGAGAAAGCAAGCTGCCAGGTCGGGACTTGAACCGCGGTTGGCCATGTGGGAGTCCAGCACCCTTAACCACCACGCCACCTGCCGGCTCCCTCCCCCACTGTCTCTGTCTCTCTCTCACTCCTGAGCATATAAGCCCGAAAGCAAAATCTCTTGGGAAAAAAAAAAAAAGCTATAAACCCATGGAGAAAATTTAAATGCATATTATGAAGTGAAAGAAGCCATTCTGAAAAGGCTACAGACCGTATGACTTCAATACACATTGAGTATCTTTTATCTAATATTTAGGACCAGAAGTATCATAAATCTAGAATTCTTTTGAATTTTTGAGTATTTGTGGATACATAATGAGATGGAACCCAAGTCTAAAACGAAAAGCATTTATTTAATATACACCATATATACACATAGAGTGAAAGTATTTCTATACATTAGATCTAAAAATTTTGTACATGAAACAACTTTTGTGTACACTGAACCATCAAAAAGCAAAGGTGTCACTATCTTGGTATCCCGTGAACCATCTGTAGTTCTTTGGCATCACCATTATTCGTGGCTGAATTTATAGGCTACCAGTAAACAATCATTTTCTTACACTGATCCACACGTAAGAACTTCATAGCCAGTACATGATCAAGAGCTTCATTTTTTAGCTTTATTCATGTCTTTCTTATTTTTCATTAACTTCTGTTCATCACTCAAAACTTCAACAGTTTATCCTTCTTTCTCTTCAGGCCATACGGGAGAGGATTTTAACACCATACTTTTAATGAGACATTTCACACAATACTAAATATTCTAACAGCTTAACTTTTGTACTGTCCATACACATAAATGTTTCCTCTTTTTCGAATCATTCTTACCCATATGGGTATCTGCAGATCTTTTTGAAATTTTCAACAATATATTTTACACTACAGAGCAGAGAATAAACAACAATGGCAAAAAACTACAGTGAGTAACGCATGTAAGTCCCACGTTGGGAACATCTCCTTGGCATGTCCAGCCTGTGTGGGTCCCATTCTGATTCCCCTTTTGCAGTATAGCAGCATGGGGGGAGATACACCACAGCTGGTGGAGACCAGGAAGGATTTTTCCCCCTTAGAAATGCTGTATAAACTGCATGTTGTGCTCCTGCATTTTGACTTGTGGTCATCACATCAGTGCTTTAAAAGATTTTAGAGCATTTTAAATTTCAGATTTTCAGATTAAGGATGCTCAACCTAAAATATGACACTCTAAAAGTGGAAAAACAATGGAGACAATCATAATACCAGTGGTGTTTTGAGATAGGGTAAAGGGAGAGATGAATAAACATAGCACAAAGGAAGTTTACGGCTGTGAAAATACTGTGTATATTCTAAGGCTGGATATGTCATTATACATTTGTCAAAACCTATAGAATGCATTTGTTTGAGTCATCAGCAATCTAATTCTACTCAAAATGTCTTCTAAAATTAATTATGACTCCTGAATTTAGTAACTCAATTGAGCTCCAAATTGAAACTCAATGATACAAGGCTTAGCCCATAGTAGTCCAATAAATGTCAAGAAATTAAAAAGTGCTTTTAAATAGTATCTGAGAAAGATGTGATTCATAGAAACATGTGTTTACTTACTCCATGTCCAGAACATGCTAGTCCACAATTGTGTGCTGCATATTGAAGGAATCTTGACTCTACACATACACCCTCTATACAAATCTAAAGAAAACCACATGGAAAAACATTTTAAAATCAGAGAAATCCATCCATTATTACATTCCAGTTAGTAATTGTTCAACATAAAATCATTACCAATCAATGCTATACATTTCCCTCTAAGAACTGCTATTGCTGCATCCTACAAAATGTAATGACTTATATTTTCATTTTCATTTAGTTTGAAATATTTAAAAACTTTTCTTAAGAATTATTTGATCTATGTGTTCTTTAGAAGTGTGCTGTTTAATCTCAAAGTTTTTTTGGATTTTCATGTAAACTATAGACTTTGGATGATAATGATCTGTCAGTGTAGGCTCATCAATTGTAACAAATGTATTCCTCTGGTGTGGGTTGCGTATAGTGAAGGAGGCTGTGCCTTGTGAGAAGGAAAAAAGAACACAGAGACGTATGAGAACTTCCTATAACTTCTACTCAGTTTTGCTAAAAGCCTAAAACTGCACTATAATATAAAGTCTATTTTTAAAATAAATTATTTATTTAAGTGATTATGGGCAGGAAAGCAGGTAGTATCAATGAAGTAAAATTAGTTGTAATAATGACAAGCAAAAAATCACAACCTATGAATTACCTTTATTATTATACTACCATGAAATGAAATCTAACAAAACTGCAAGGGGAGCTTCAAAAGTTTATGGGATACACACACACACATATGTATACACACATATGTATACTTTATTTCCAAAAAATAAAAAAAACCCTAACAGAACTGAAATCAAATTTGTACAACATAACACAATGTTCTTTGTTGAAGATGATGTATATGGAAATATCCTTGATTTGTGTATCATGCACTAGATGTATGCTTTGAAGAACCATACTCTACCCCGTCAGAGATGTACAAAAATTAAATGTAGATAGGAAATTATTTTTTAATTATTTTTTGAGGAGGTTTTGCTCACCAGAATAACAGAGAGAGACACAGAGATAGAAAGTGAGAAATCACCCCCCCGGGGGGGTGGCCACGTCGCAATCCCTTCTCCATTCTACTCTTGGGATCTTGGCCACAAACACACGCCCAGCATGAGTTTAAGCCACTGGGTCCAGGACTCGAACTGCAGTCAACTACATGGGAGTCCAGTGACATAGCCATTATACCAACTGCTGGTCCCATTAAGCCCAGGTTGCCTTCTTGAGCTCTGACTCATTCAGTGGGAAAACTTGATCTGGATGTTTTCTAACTAATTTAAACAGAACCTGTACAAAGCTGCACTCATCTCTGCCTTCCCTGAGCTCTTATGTGTCATCCTTTACCTAGACACTGGGCCAGAAACTACGTTATCGTTAATTTTTGACTCTCTTCTCACTGCGTCGTTCAGTTGTTCTTTTTTTTTTTTTAATTTACAGCAAATGTCACTCAAACTATAAAACCACTGCACGTGGCTACTAATATGTACATTTGCATGGAAGGATACTAAGGTTTAGCTGTATTATATTACATTCACGAGACGAGGGGGAGATGGGAGCTCACACACAGACACACCAGCTCTTGCCCTCTGGCCATGTGATGCCCTGTGCCACCCCAGGACTCTACAGGGACTTCGCCAATAAGAAACCTTCACTGAATGCGACCCCTCAGCCTTGAACTTCTAAAACCGTGAGGTGAATAAAACTTTGTTGCTTGTAAGTTACCCTATCCATGGTATTCAGTTGTTAGCAACAGGAAAACGGAAGGAAAAAAAAAAAAAAAGACAAAAACAATGACTTATCAAATAAGTGGCAGAGTCCGAATTCAACTCTAAATGCGTGGATCTTAAAAACCTACACTTTGTATTTCCTGATCAACAAAGTTCAAGTCAGTAATTGAGATTTTAAAGATTTTTACCTCTATGTTTTCTCCAAATTTGGGGGAGTTTCAGGGATAACAAATTATAACAATAATAGCCAAACTACATTTAGCTCTCAGTATGTGCTAGGCATTATGCTAAGCACTTTCACTGTTGCACCAAGTAATCTTCACAGTAACGCTATAGAGTAAATGTTATTATTATCCACACTTAACATGCAGCTAAGGTAACACAGACTGGTTAGAAAACTTGCAAAATATCAAACAACATTTTGGTGAAGATCGATTGAAAACAGCCTGGTCAGAGCTGCGCTACTAGGTCACAAAGAGATTGTTTTACGAGGTGAGATTTCTTCTTTCTACTCCAAAAACTAGAACAAGTTTCCCTGCTATAGAATACTTAACCTGATACCCCCAACGTCTCTCCCCTTCTCACTCAGCCCCCAAATAATTGGAGTGTTCTTGCTCGTAATATTGAAATTCGGAAGGAAATGAAACATTTCCATTTCCCTCTTACTAGCTAAAGACCAACTTAAGCTAGATTCAATTTCTCCTCCAAATGTGTGTAAGGTTATATGGTACTAGAAATGAGTTGAATTTTGATACTTAAGCACAAATATTAAAGCAATGACTAGAACTTGATTTACTATCAAACAGATTTTAAATAACTTACCCTCCCAGTATCACAGTGAGCGCCACTTTTGACAATCATTGGGTCTCGGTCTGTGTCCTTCAATCCGTAGTCTACAGATATGCATAAGTGATTCCGCACGTAAGCATAAATTACAGCACCATTTTCTTGCTGAAAAGGAGTTCGATGAGGGTAGGTACAAATTAATTTTCCACATATAAGATTCCTGCAAATATAATAAAATCATATGACTATTATTTTAAAGAATTATTTATTTATTTATTTCATTCCATTTGTTATTATTATTATTTTTAATTTGATCAGAAACAGAGAGAGAGAGAGAGAGAAGAGGAAAGTGAGAAAGGAAACCACCAGTCCAGGACTCAAACCGCAGTCGGCCACGTGGGAATCCAGCACCTTTAACCACTGCACCGCCATTAAATATTTATTAGAAATGCTTTAGATTTGCTTTCTCTGAACCTCCCCCCCCCAAAAAAAAAGAGAATGTTTCTCCATTAATGGCAATATGCCTATGGAAAATGTAATGCTTTAACACTAACATTTAAAGTAAAAATTTAAAAAAAAAAAACATAAATCCATTGATCCAAGCTTATCTTCCAAAGATATTAATGATCTTTTATTCACTGTGAAGATTATAGGTTAACTCAAATAATCAATTCTGTCCAACATTTTATATATTCCTATGGAATGGTAGAAAGATGAGCCTAATATTAAATATGATACAAGTCCCATTTAAAATGATCCAGATGAAATACAGAGATTTAAAAAGACACATCCTAACATAGCATTTAAGAGAGGCTTCTTGGGGCCAGCAGATGTGTAATGTTACATTGCTGGACTCCCATGTAGTCAACCATGGTTTGAGTCCTGGGCCCAATGGCTTAAAACTCATGCCAGGGGGAACCAGCAGTTGGCGTAATGGCTATGTCGCTGGACTCCCACGTAGTCGACCGCGGTTCGCGTCTCGGACCCGGTGGCGTACAACTCACACCGGGCGCGTGTGCGTGCGTGCCCAAGATCCCAAGAGGAGAATGGAGGAGAAGGGATTGCGGCGTGACCATCCCCCCTGGGGGGTGATTTCTCGCTTTCTGTCTCTATGTCTCTCTCTCTCTGTCTGGCGAGCGCACGCGCCCTATAGCAAAAATCTCTCAAAAAAAAAAAAACCAAAACAAACAAACAAACAAACAAAAACTCATGCCAGGCATGTGTACGTGTGCGTGTGTGCCCAAAATTCCAAGAGGAGACTGGAGGAGAAGGGATTGTGACATGGCCATCCCCTTGGGCGGGGGGTGATTTCTTACTTTCTCCCTGCTCACTCTGTCTGGCAAGCACATGCACCCTATAGCAAATCTCTCTCTCTAAAAAAAAAAAAGAGAGAGAGAGAGAGAAAGAGAGAGGCTTCTTACAGAAGATACCATCTAAGACATAGCTTACAAATTAGTAAACTTTTGACATGGAGAGTTATGTATTTCTAAACAAAAATGACAGCAGGAGAAAATCAAAGAAACAAAAAGCTACGTAGTATGTTTGCAGTCTACAAATTTTATGCATGTGTAAGTATGCCTTGCTAAATTGTATCTAGACCAATGTCCAATACATAGTCTTAATAAAAGCTCTGTTAAAATAAACTTAGAACCAAAATCTCTGGCCATGATATCTTTTGGGTATGAAAGAGCTAGTTCTTCAGATTCAAGAGAATCAAGCGTCATTTTATAGACACTGAGCAATCTTCACTTTGGGCAAGTAACCCAGTGGATGGTGATACTATCTTTATAAGGAAAATTAGCAAGTGTGGAAAGGAAAGATGCAGAGTGTATTGAATTTCAAATCTGGATTGGATCTAGTAGTCTAATCCTCATCCACCTATAAATGTTTAAAAGTAAGATAAAATTTTAGCCTCTACCGTAACAAGAAAAATGTCAGGGCCAGAGATTTTAGGTTGAGATTCACTCCCATTTAACTACGACGCTTGAAACCATTGGCATGAATGAGAAAGCGAAAGGCAAAAGTGTAAATATCTTAGAACCAAGGTATCATTAATATTTTTATATCATACCTCCATCCACAGAATACTCTTCTGTTATTTTTGTCCCTGCAGTTCCCAAACCTGTCTGTTTGACTTTGTATTTCTTCATAGCAGGCAAATGGAGCATTTTTTGAACCTATCAAAGATAGAAATATATTTGTATTAAAACATATTTATTTTTCATCTTCCTCCATTTCCTCATATATTACATGTTTCCTTTGCCTTTCTCCATTGTTATCTAATAACCATTATGGTTATTACTCCTTTTAATTTATTTTCACTTAGATAAGATAAAAGACAAGAGGAGGGTAGAGTTATAGAAACGCAAACTAGGAGAGGGTTCCATAAAAGAAAGCAATAGAGAGATCATACAAGAAAACTACACGTATTTGGGCTCCTAGATTCTGAGCGGGAACTCATAAAAAGCCAGGTATAGAACAAAACCAATGACATTTCTTTGATGATAAGAAACTTTTGCATTTTCAGGTAGTCTAATCTAAAAAGATCAAAATTACTAACCTCTATATATTTACCATTGTTTCCCTTCACAAGGTTGTTGTCATTTTTCATTTCTGCATTAAAAACTACCAAAAAGATGGCTGCTTAAAACAATATCCATTTATTATTTCACCGTTTTTGTAGGTCAGAAGTACAGCAAGGGACACCCGGGGTCTCTGCTGAGGGTCTCAGTAGGCTGAAATCAAAGCTGGAGCTGCACTGTCATCTGAGGCCGGTCCTCGCTAGAACTCACTGGCTGTTAGCAGAATCCGATTTTGTTCCAATTGCAGGCTGACTTCCAGCAATTCCATTTTCTGGCTGGCTTTTAGGGTTTGTTTTTGGCTCTTAGGAATTTCCCCAAGATCCTTGTCATAAGGCCCTTTCAAAACACGGGATATTACATGCTTCAAACCAGCAAGAAAATCATTCTGACTTTTCTCCTATTTTAAGGGCTCACATGATTGGTTCAGATCCACTCAGGATGGTCTTCCTTTATATTAACTCAAAACTTACTGAATATTGACCTCAATTACATCTTTAAAATCACTTCATCTTTATAACCTAATCACAGAAGTATTATTAAATCATATATTCACTGGTTCTACCCCAACTCAAAGGGAGGGAATTATCTAAGGTGTATATTTCAGAAGTCATTTTAGGATTCTCCTAGCACAGTGACCATCTATAACATGAACTTCTAGAAGCCTACCTACCTCTTCAGTAAATGTAAGCAATAATATCTCCTCCAATGGATTGTTATGTGAATTTAAAAACATTTAGTCACTGCTAATTCCCATCTAATCGTTCTGCATTCTGTTTTAAGATCAAGAGGTTTTTTAAGTTTTTGGATTTTTTCCTGTTTACCTCTTCCTCCCATGAATTATGTCTTTTTCTTTCCAGTATCCTTTTTAAACTCTTTACCTTCCCATAATCCTGTCTTTCCACCATATTTAGACATTGGCTCATCAAAGGTGACTGTCAGATTCCGTGAGGATAAGCAATGTGAATTCTGAGTGTTCACAATGTACCACTTTTGTAGTGAATCTGACATGCCAATGCAGGGTTCACTAAACGTGAGGAGATTATCCGGAGAAAATCTGAACTGGATAAATTAGTTAGGTTTGGAATAATAATGTAAAAAATATTGTATGTTTGTCACAATGTAATCAAATGAATTCTGCTTAAAGTAATGGTCTTCATATAGCCTTATTTCATTAACGAACCTACAGCACTTAAACTTATAAGCTCTTTATTTTTTAGTATTTTTCTATATATTCAGGTGGTCTGCTGTTAAGTGCCTATGTATTTACAATTTTTCTATCCTCTTTAAGATTTGGCCTCTTTATCATTATAAAATGAAATATTATTTTTTCTACCCTTTCATTTTCAGTCTATGTGGGCAATTAAAGTCGCATTAGGTCTCTTTATAACTAGCTCTTATTGCTTTTTAATTCATTCAGCCACCCTATGTCTTTTAAATGAAAAATGTAATCCATTTATATTTGTGGTAATTATTGATAGACAAAGATTTACGACTGCTATTGCATTCACTGGTTACTGCTTGTTTTGTAAGTCATTGGTTCCTTTCTTCCTCGTGTTGTCTTCCTTGTAGACTGCTGATTGTCTGTACTATCATATTTTGATTCCTTTATTTTCTATGTATCTCCTATATATACTGCTTTATGGTTACTGTGAGGTTACGGAAAACACCTTATAGTAATAACAGCCTATTTGCAGCTGATAACAACAACTTAAACTGCATTTTGAAAACAGCCTTTACTTACTCTGTCACATGTTTTAGAAGTTCTTGCCATAGGGTGCATGCACTCACCAGAGAGAGAGAGACAGAGACAGTGAGAGGGAAAGTGAGAAATCGCCCCCCCCCCCCCCAGGGGAGATGACCATGCCACAATCCCTTCTCCTCCAATCTCCTTCTGAGATTTTGGGCATGCACGCACATGCATTTGGTATGATTTTCAAGCCACCTCGTTCAGGACTCATACTGCAGTTGGCCATGTGAGAGTCCAGCCACATAACTACTACTCTACCTGTTGGATCCCACATTTTGTTTCTGATATTAGAATTTATATCTTTTTATATTGTATATAGACCTTAACAGATTATTGCAGCTGTGATTATTTTAAGAGTTTTTTAATATTCATACTTAACATTCATACTATAGGCATGTGATTTTCACATCACAATTTCTGTATCTTATATTCTAAATTTGACTCTGTACTTACTTTGATCCATGTATTTGATCATTTTAGATGTTTTTGTTAGAATTAATATTTTGCTTCAGCCTAAAGAATTCCCTTTAGCATTTCTTATAAGACAGGTCTAGTGGTGATGAATTCCCTGGATGTCTGTTTGCTTGCCCACAAAGTGCTGAGAAATCCTCTGATAGCATTATGTATATTCACTTGTATAGAATAATTTTTTCCCTTCTGCTTCTTTCAAAATTCATTCTTTATTGTTTGTTGTCTTATTTGGATTTGATACCATAAAAAATCTCTTAGCTTCCTGTACTTAGATATTTTCTTTTCCACAAATTTGAAAAGTCTTCAACTATTCTTTTTTTAGGGGCTTTGTAACAGTGATTTTTAAAAGTTTATTATTATTTTAGTTTTAGAATTTACTGGTTTTTAGCCTGTTTTTGAAAGAATTCCTATACTGCTCAAATAGGTTAGCCTGTCTCCAAGCCTCCTATATTCTGATCCAACTATTATTTCTTTTTTTTTTACATTTTTTAATTTAATTTTCTTTTATACATTCAATCATATTATTTAGCTTACAAAGTGAATATTTCAACAGGTGGACATTTCTCCCTACTCCAGTTGATAAAACTATAAAATATCTTTAACAGATAATACCACATTTCTTTGTCCCATTAATGCTTTGTCTCTCTATTTTTCTTCTAAATGTCCTTCCTCAGACCCTACTCTTTCACACACTATATCTGGTATTTACATCTATTTACTGTGTTTCTATATCCTTTAGTCAATCAGTTTCAGTCATAGAGTGCGGACACTCGGTATATATTAAGTTGGGACATACAGTCTCTCTCCTTCATAGCCTGGCTTGCTTCACTCTGCAGTAAATCTCCCATATTCTTCCACTTTCTGTCAAAAGCCAGGGTTTTGTTGTTTTTTATGGCTGAATAGTATTCCATAAAGTATATGTGCCACACTTTTTCTACCCATTCATCTGTTCATGGGCATTTGGGGGTTCCATGTCTTAGCAATTGTGCATAGTGCCACAATAAACATTGATGTGCAAGCACTTTTCCATTAAGAATTCTTCTGTCGTTTGGGTAGATGCCAAGGAGTGGGCTTGCTGGATCATATGGTAGTTCTACTTGTAGATTTTTGAGGAATCTCCAAATTGTTCTCCACAGTGGCTGACCAATTTATATTCCCGCCAGCAGTTTAAGAGGATTCCTCTTTCACCACACTCCCAGCAGCACTTATCATTTTTATTTTTTAATCTTAGTCATTCTGACTGGGGTTAAGTGGTATCTCATTGTTGTTTTGATCTACATTTCCCTTACAATGAGGGATGTTGAACATTTTTTCATATGTCTTTTGGCTATTCATATGTCATCTTTAGAGAGTGTTTTTTTTTTTTCAACTCATTCTCCCATCTTTTAATAGGGTTGATCATCTTTTTTTACAAACAGCTGCTTGAGTTCCTTGTGTATTCTGGTTATCAGTCCCTTATCTAACACATAGTTTACAAAAATATTTTCCCGTTCTGAGGGCTGTCAGTTCACGCTAATTACTGTCTTTTGCCATGCAAAAAATCTTCTTAAAAAAGACAATCATAAAATTTGTCTGGAATCATAAAAGACCCCGTATTGCCAAAGCAATTCTGCACAAGAAGAATAGAGCGTGGTACTGGCACAGAAACAGACATGTAAACTAATGGAACAGAATAGAGTCCCCAGAAATAAATTCCCAAACATACAGTCAACTGATTTTTGACAAGGGGTACCAGTCAATACAGTGGGAAAGGAAAACCTCTTCAGCAAATGCTGCTGGAACAACTGGAGTTCCACCTGCAGAAAGATGAATCTGAACCCCCGCCTCTCACCTTTGACAAAAATCAAGTCAAGGTGGATCAAAGATCTAAATGTAAGACCTCAAACCATAAAACTGCTCCTGGAAAACACTGGGGAAACTCTGGGAGACACTGGGGCAGGAAAAGACTTCTTAAATAAGACCCCCAAAGCACAGTCAATAATCCCCAAAATAGACAAGTGGATTACATCCAACTATTATTTCTTTAAATAAACTTTTTGTACCTTCCTACCTCTTCTCTCTTTCCTAACTCTTAAGAATGTTTATGCTGTCTTATATGTTTATGCTGTGTTTTGAGTCTTGTAGGTTTCCTTTATACATTTTAATTACTTTGGTTTTTTTTCTTTTTTTTTTTTTTTTGAGAGGTTTTTGCTATAGGGCGCGTGCACTTGCCAGAAAGAGAGAGACAGAGATAGAAAGCGAAAAATCACCCCCCGGGGGGATGGCCATACCCCAATCCCTTCTCCTCCATTCTCCTCTCGGGATCTTGGGCACTCACGCACACGCGCCCAGCGTGAGTTTAAGCTGCCGGGTCCAGGACACGAACCGCGGTCAACTACATGGGAGTCCCAGTGACATAGCCATTACGCTAACTGCTGGTCCTGTCTTTTTCATCTTCTGAACACAGACTTTCAAATAACCTGTCTTTGAGCTAACAGAGATTTCCTTTGCTTATAAATTCTACTATTTAATTTCCTACTGCATTTTTCATTTTACTCATTGCACTCTTCAATTCAAACATTTCTGTTTGGTTCTTCTGTTATTGTTTTTACCTGTAAAGCTTCTCAGTTTGCTCATTTATTGTTTTCCTGATTTTGTTAATTGTTTCTCTGTGTTCACTTAAAGTCCACCTAGTAGCCTTAGTACAATTATTTTTAATCCTTTGTCATGCAAGTTGAATATATCCATTTCTATAGCGTCAGTTATTAGGACATTATTGAGTTATTCACTGGTGGGTGTGAGGACACTGACTGAGGAGGATTAGGTAGTTCTGACTCAGAGAGGACACAGTATTGCAGTCTCCATGAAGTTCGGTCAGATGATGTTGACATTAGCAAAGGACTTCACAGATCCTCAGGAATTCAGGCTGTGGTGTCCACAGAGGCAATAAAAACTATTGGAATTTTCAGTATCAGAGGATATTAGTAAGGTCTCAGATTCTCTTTTTCTCCCACCAGAAGCAGACACGGCCCTAGGGGATCCCTTGTGTACCCAGGTCTGGGGGGAGGGGCTACTTGGACCAGGTCTGATGCACAGTTCCTATGGAGAACCCGCTGAGCCAGGATGTGAAGCACAGGCACACACGGAGAGACCAAGGCTATGGCATCCACAGCAGTGGTGGTACTGGTGCCTGAGGCACAAGTGCACCCACTTTCTCTTTGGTAATGAAACGTGAGGTGTATTTTTGGAACGACCGTGACAGCCAGTATCTGAAACATAGGCTTACATGGAGCCATAGCCACGTCTCAGGTCAAGGGTGCAAACTAGCCCATAGTATCTCTGAGTCTGAGGTATAAAGGCATCTAGTGCAGGCATGGATCCAAGGTCTGGAACACAGCCGTGCAAGGAGCTACCGCAACCCCAGGAGCCAGGAGATAGGTTAGTTCTCTGTGACTGTGGCTCAAACAAAGGTGCAGGCACTCTAGGAAGGTCTGCAGAGCCAGGATCCTTAGCTCACAGCGGCATGAGACTGGGAAACGGGAGAGGTGTTGGTCAAGGGGTACAAAGTTTCAGTTATACAAAATGAGTAAGTTCAAGAGATCTAATGAACAGCAATGTAATAATAGTGATAATATTATATACCATATAATTACATATTAAAATATAAGTGTAATAATTGTGATTTTATGTTATATGCATAATATGTATATAAATATGTATATTTTAAGTATCATATACTTAAAATTTGCTAAGATGGTATGTCTCAAGATTTAAAAAAAACGGAAAATGGTAACTATGTGATAGATATGTTAGCTAGCTTGATTGTGGTAAATATTTCACAATGTGTACATACATCAAAAGGTCAAGACATACACCTAAAAATATACCATTTTTTGTCAATTTACTTCAATAAAGATGAAAACATTTTAAGCTAGATATTAAACAGAAAAAAATATATAAACATACATAATTCTTCCCATTGTTTTGGTAATGTTAATAAAATACCAAGGGAGAACACTTTAGAAATAACAAAGACATAGGACCAGCAGATGACGTAACGGCTACCTCGCTGGACTCCCATGTAGTTCGAGTCCTGGACCCAGTGGCTTAAACTCACGCCAGGCACATGTGTGTGCATGCCCAAGATCCTGAGAGGAGAAAGGAGAAGGGATTGTGGCGTGGCCATCCCTCCTGAGGGGTAAGTTCTCACTTTCTGTCTCTCTGTTTCTCTCTTTCTTTCTGGTGAGCGCACACATCCTATAGCAAAAACCTCTCCAAAAAAAAAAAAAAAGAGAGAGAGAGAGAGAGAGAAAGCAAAAAAAAAAAAAGAGAGAGAAAGAAATAACAAGGACATTACCTTTTCCATATATGCTTTCACAACGTTTATCAAGATCGTGGCAGTCTCCATCATAACAAAAATACTTGTCATTTTGGCAGGTGCGTCCATTGATTATAGTTACATCAGGAGGACATTCTGCTGAGCTTCCATTACAAACCTCAGCGATATCACATTCAGGATGTGCTTTGGGCCTACATTCAGTGTCTGCACTTGCATACTAATAGAAAGCAGAATATGAAATTAAGCATTACGTATAAGATCATTGCTTAACATTTTTTTCAAAACCATTTGTACTTTTGAACTATTCATACATTAATGTCTGTTAACACCTTTTTATATACTGGGTCATTGAAAAGTCATGATGTATTTTTGCATAGAAAAATAAGTCATGACTTTTCTGATGACCCAATAAATAATTATGTTAATCACATCACAAAATAAATTGAATATTAGCAACTAAGATGAGATAAGACATACGTACACAAAAACGTGTTAACTCAGATCTGACATGCTGAAAGCCAAAGCTTTATCTGTAGTTTTAGTACAAAGAAGGAAAATTATTATCAGTTTTACTGCAGAAAAATTATTTCATCTGTATGAAAATATTGTAATTTAGTCCATTTCCAAATAAAATATATAAGCCATAGTTTGTATGTATCAAATATGTTCAAATTCTATGGCAAATGTGAAACAGAAATAATTGAGAATGAACAGAGGAAAACAGACAAGTGATTAAAGAAGTCACTTAGGGGCCAACAGGTGGAGTGGTAGTTGAGATGCTAGGATTCAAGCCTCAGATCTAGTGGCTTGAAAATCACACCTGGCATGCGTGCCCAAAATCCCAAGGAGGAGAAGAGATTGTGGTGCGGCCATCCCCCTGAGGGGTGAGTTCTCACTTTCCCTCTCTCTGTTTCTGGTGAGCTCATGCATCCTATAGTAAAAACCTCTAAAAATTTTTTGAAAAAAGGAAGAAGAAGCTATTCAACTACAAGAGTCTTTGGAAGTTAATAAACTCAAGTATAATCTATTTTCTCAATTATCTTATGGTTAATGAACTCTTCCATATGTAGACTCTGCAAATTTATATACATAATCTTAAATGGACATACGTCTCAAACATCTTAACTTTTCAGTTAACAATAAAATAATTACAGAGGTAAGAATATAACCACACAATAAGATTCTAGAAAGAAAACATAGAACTATGTCATTCAAGGATAATCAAGAAGATAGAACTTGTGGTAGATAGTTCACAGAGGTATTCTCATTGGAGAAATCTGTTAGAAGAGCTGAAAATGAAACAGGGAACAGGACTTGACATCTTTACCATATAAGCTAAAATGTGATATTTCAGTCAAATAAACCTTAAACAAGTTCATTGTTGAAATTTTGTGCTACATGGATCATTTGAAAAATGTTACTTGTGATGTTTTGTTTATATTTATGGAAAACTGCTGTATCTTTCAACTACTTATGTATAGATCTTTACTACAACCAGTAACAACATTTTTATTTAGAAAAATATAAATATTAGATAGAGTGAATGACTAATGGTCTCTTTTCGATGGAAATCTTCTGTACTGAAAAATTCTATCATAGCTCTCAATCCAGGTTTTAAAGTTAGGGAAAATATCAGCATTAGAAGAGGGTAACGAAAGGTCACAAAATCAGAAAGTGATTCTGAATCATCTTTTCCTTTATTGGAAAAGCCATTTATTTTTACTAACAACTATAGGTGTAATTGTCGTCAGGGATCCTATGCATAACCCATGTTTATATTTGGGATGGGTTAATAACCCCGGGTCTTACCTGGCAGTCCTTGCAGCACAGTCCGTCACTGCACTGGACCCCAGGCTTCAGTGTACAGGTCTGGAAGTTACAACAGCTGTTTGGTCCACATTCCTAGGAGGGAGGGACATGTACAAGTGAAATACATAAAAAAAAAAATAATACAAAGTTTGGTAGGAGTTTTATTTGCTGGACTGAATTTAAAAAACACTAATGTAGGGCCCTTATTTCAAGTCATAACAGAATAACTGGTACCTCACTTACCTCCCTATCCAACTAGAAAACTGGGGGAAAAGCATGAAGCAACTTTTTTTAGAAATTGTGTAACAGGCAATTTAGACAGACCCTTCAGAGAAGAGAAATAAGGTAAGCCCTAATTCACCAACTTATCTGGAGATACTTCTCTAAGCAGGACACAATGATCTATCCCATTTACTTGTAAAGACAAAAATGGCAGTTGCTCAATTAGTGGGGCTGGTTATTGTTTTTGTTTTGTTTTGTTTCATTTTTTTCTTTTTTTGGAGAGGTTTTTGTTTGTTTGTTTGTTTTTGCTATAGGGCGCGTGCGCTCGCCAGAAAGACAGAGACAGAGAGACAGAAAGCGAGAAATCACCCCCCAGGGGGGATGGTAACACCGCAATCCCTTCTCCTCCATTCTCCTCTTGGGATCTTGGGTACGCATGCACACGCGCCCGGCGTGAGTTTAAGCCACTGGGTCCGGGACTTGAACCGCGGTTGACCACATGGGAGTCCAGCGACAGCCATTACGCTAACTGCTGGTCCCATGGGGCAGATTATTGTTGAAAAGTGGGTAGCCTAAAGAAAGAGCCCCAGATTTCTGCCAAGCGATCATCCATCATTGTGAGCCTTTAACTGAGCTATGTATGCATAACAAAGAAAAACTAGTAAGAAAACGAAATTATTTCAGGACGTGGAAAGCCAAAAAATCACCAGCACTCAGTAGAAGACACAGGGATTCTGACTAAGTCACAGTACAAAGTCTTCATTGAATAGCAAGGGCATTGAGTAGAAACTCAGAAAGATCTGATCTCATATAAGGTTGACTAACTTTAGGGAGAAAGACTTCTTAAATAAGACTCCCAAAGCACAGGCAATAATCCCTAAAATAGACAAGTGGGACTATATTAGACTAAGAAGTTTCTGCACAGCAAAGGACACAGTAACTAGTGTGAACCGACAACCCTCAGAATGGGAAAATATTTTTGTTAAATATGCCTCAGACAAGGGACTGATAACCAGAATACATAGGGAACTCAAGTGCCTTATGCAAAAAAAAAAATGATTAACCCAATTAAAAGATGGGAAAATGAGCTGAACAAAAGTCTCTCTAAGGAAGACGTACGAACAGCCAAAAAGCATATGAGGAAATGCTCAACATCCCTCATCATAAGGGAGATGCAGATAAAAACTACAATGAGATACCACCTAACCCCTGTCAGAATGGCAAAGATTAAGAATATAAAAAGTGATAAGTGTTGGCGGGGATGTGGTGAAAAGGAAACCCTCCTACACTGTTGGTGGGAATGTAAACTAGTTCAACCACTGTGGAGAACAATATGGAGGTTCCTCAAGATCTACAAATAGAACTACCATTTGATCCAGCAATCCCACTTCTGGGTATTTACCCAAAAGACAGGAGAACGCTCAGTCAGAAAAGTGCTTGCACATCAATGTTTATTGCAGCATTATTCACAATTGCCAAGACATGGAACCAACTTAAATGTCCACAAACTGATGAATGGATTGGAAAAGTGTGGAATATATACTCTATGGAATACTACTCAGCCATAAAAAATAACAAGACCCTGGAATTTGATAGAAAGTGGTCAGATACAGAGGATATATTGCTGAGTGAAGTAAGCCAGGCTATGAAAGAAAGATATTGTATGTATCCACTCAATATATACCGACTATCAGCACTCTATGATAGAGAGCAAAAAATTGGAGGACATAAAAGCAGTGAAGGTACTTAATGAGAATAGGACAGTGTGGAATGGGGGAGGTGAAGAGAAGAGGATAGAGAAAGATAACAAGTGAACAATAGAGAGGCAGAACGTTAGTGGGAAACAGATATGGCTTATTAACTGTTGATGTTGACATGTATAGTATTCTCAACTGGATTTGTCTGAGAAGTATTTCATGATGGGCAAAGTATTTGTACAAGCAAAATGAGAAATAGCAATTGACTGTTTTAAAAAAATAATTAGAATAATAATAATAATGATTGGGGAAAACATAGAAAAGATATTGAATGTTGAAGCAGGGAGATTAATGTCTCTGTACTGACTGACATGCATGGCATTCCCTTCTGAAAAAGCAATGTAATACACTGTAAAGTTATATGTATTTCAATGTAATATAAAGAAGAATATGATGATAATAAAAAAATTTTAAAAAAAAGCACTTATTTGAATATCAAAGGATTAAGAAAGGCCTTCAGAAGAGGCTGAAGAGGTTCTTGAATATTTTTTTCCAAAAATGGCCCATATAGGTTGAGTAGTGCCAGGTCTGAGGGAGACTGTTATATCTTGTGCTCATACAATTTTGTCAGAGATATTACAACAATAAGATCAGCTTGCTATGTGCTTTTCCTTTATTCTAAGAATTAGTGTTTAGTTGCAAATATTACCTCTATTGTGTTAAACATAAGATTAAAATGAATACGTTTAAAAAAATAAATAAAAAAAAAACTATATTTGGCGAGCTTAAAGATAAGTTTCAAAGAGATTGAGCTACTTAACAAGAAATTTATTTATTTTTAAATAAGAAGTAGACGTTGTGCTGGCTTTTTTAAATTGTTATTAAGTTTTTAAATTTAATTTATTATTATTATTTTAAATTTGTTATAAGGCACATGTGTTCATCAGACAGACAAGAGAGACAGACAGAGAGAGAGAAAATGAGAAAGCAAGTTGCCAGGTCTGGGACTCAAACCATGGCTGGCCATGTGAGAGTCCAGGGTCCAATCACCATGCCACCTGCAGGCCCCGACAAGCAATTTAAAAGTGACCATAATATATCCTAATACCCTTTAAAGGAGAACAAAAAAATCAGACATTCCACATAACAGTTGCAGTATCTAGCAGACCATTTAAAAACACACCTGGGGGAACGTCCACTCCACAGAAAACAAACCAAGTTGCAGGATGAGCTGCACAGAGACAGAGCTGCAGAGAGACTGTGGCTCATCTCCTCCCACATGCCTTTAAACTCTCAGGTGTGTTAACTGGGATCTGGAGAGTTCCACTCTTCCTGTTTCCCTCCCCCCATGTCATTTGAACATCCACGTGGAGAACGGGGCAGGTTGTAGGGTGAGCTGCAGAGACATGGAGCTCCAGAGAGACTACAGCTCACCTATTCTTACCAGTGACTTTCGGAGTACCTGGTGCCCTTTGAGACTTCATATTGTTCTGGTCTGTGCAACATGCATAGTGCTTCATGCAAATTATATTTCTCCCACTAGCTACATCTTCCAGCTTAGTCTCAGGTACACCTGGTCCTGAGACTGGGGATAAGCCAAGCACTTCAAGTTGGTTACGTTCACCATTCTCTGATAGGAACACGAGGCCCTCTTCAAAGAACACATCAGAGAGGTGGAATGCATCTTTCCCCTTGGCATTACAGAATTAACTCCAGGAAATCAGGAAGAAACATATAATTCATCAGATGACCAGAAACAGCATAGAAGAACATGAAATATGAGAAACTAAGAGAAAAAAATATCTCCCTCAAGGGAAACAAACAACACCTCATTATCCACAGACAGTACAACAGAATTCATGAGAATGTCAGATAAACAATTCAGAATATTCGTAGTGATGAAACAATGAATGCAAGAAAAAAGAGACAATGAGCCCCAGGAGATGAGGAAGTCCTTCCACGATTTCAAAGAAAAACTAGACACCATAAAAAATAATCGAATGGAACTGTTAGAGATGAAGACTATAAAACAGGAAATCAAAACCTCCCCTGAAAATATTAAAAGCATATTAGGGGACCAGCAGTTGGTGTAACAGCTATGTCATTGGACTCCCATGTAGTCGACCATGATTCAAGTCCCGGACCCAGTGGCTTAAACTCACACCAGGCACGTGTGCATGTGTGCCCAAGATCCCGAGAGGAGAAGGGATTGTGGCGTGGCCATCCCCCCAGGGGGTGACTTCTCACTTTCTGTCTCTCTGTCTCTCTCTGTCTTTCTGGTGAGCACATGTGCCCTATAGCAAAAACCTCTCAAAAAAAAAAAGAAAAGCATATTAGATTACATAGAGGATCAAATCTTGGATGTAGAAGACAAATCCTCTGACCTAGAAAAAAAAATCACCAAAAAGAATGAAAAAATAATTTTAAAAAATGAGGATAATATATGGGAAATACTAGATACCATTAAATGCCCAAGCATCCAAATAATTCATATCCCAGAAGGTGAAGAAACTAATAAGGGTATTAATAATCTATTTCATGGAATCCTGAAAGAAAAATTTTCAAACCTAGAGAAGCATTCAAACATCTAGGCCCAATAAAAACATAGGACCCAAATAGAATCAGCCCGAGAAGATCCTCTCCATGGCATATCATAGCCAGATTGGCCATAATCACAGATAAAGATAAGATTCTAAAAATGGCAAGAAAGAAACATCAAGTTGTTTACAAAGGTTATCCCAGCAAGCTAACATGGTACCTCTCAGTGGAAACAATGCAAGCAAGAAAAGAATGGGAAGATACAGTCAAAGTGTTACAAGAAAAACAATTTCAACCAAGATTACTATATTAGCAAGATTATCTTTTAAGTGAGAAGAAAAGATAAAAGCATTCTCAGATAAACAAAAACTAAAAAAATTTACCAAGATCAGACCAGTTCTTCAAGAAATACTGAAAAGAGTACAATACCAGGAAAACTAAAGAGAGACAGAAAGAAATAAGAGGGGAAAAAAGCAACCAAGAAAATGGCTAACATAATGGTAGAGACAAGTTCAGAAGTATCGATAAAAATGTTAAATGTTAATGGTTTAAACTTTCCAATCAAGAGACATTGACTGGCTGAATGGATAAAAATCAGAAACCCTCTAGCTCTTTCCTAGAAGAAACACACCTTTTTTCTTGCATTCATTGTTTCATCACTACGAATATTCTGAATTGTTTATCGGACATTCTCATGAATTCTATTGTACTGTCTGTGGATAACGCATGGATAAAGACAAACATAGATTAAAAGTGAAGGACTAGAAAAAGGTATTCCTTGCAAACAGAAACCAAAGAAAGGCAAGAATTTCAATACTGATTTCAAACAAAATAAGCTTTAAGACAAAAACTGTAAGAAAAGAAAAGTCGGGCATTATATAGTAGAAAAAGGGCTAATTCATCAAGAAAATATAATGATTATAAATATCTATGCACCCAACTGAGGAGCATGCAAATACGTGAAGGAAAGACTGTTAGATCTAAAAAGAGAGATAACAACACAGTAATAGTTGGGGATCTCAACACCCCACTATCTCCTTTGGACAGATCATCTAGACAAAAAATAAGCAGAGATACAAGATCTAATACACCCTAAATCTAATGAACTTGACATACATCTATAGAACCTTCCACCCAAGAACCACAAAATACATTTTCTTCCCCTACATAGGACCTTTTCAAAGACGGACCACATGATAGGGCTCAAAACAAGCCTTTACAGATTCAAAGGCATAGAAACTATATCCAGCATGTTCTCTGACTGTGAAGGAATTAAACTTCGTTTTAATTTCAGAAAAAATACTCATAAAAACACAAACAAATGGAACCAGCAGTTAGCATAATGGCTATGTCGCTGAACTCCCATGCAGTCGACCGCTGTTTGAGTCCTGGACCAGGTGGCTTAAACTCACACAGGGCGCGTGTGCACGCGTGCCCAAGATCCCAAGAGAAGAATGGAGGAGAAGGGATTGCTGCGTGGCCATCCCCCCTGGGGGAGTGATTTCTCACTTTCTATCTCTCTGTCTCTCTCTGTCTTTCTGGTGAGTGCACACGCCCTATAGCAAAACCTCTCAAAAAAAAAAAAAAAAAAAAATACACAAACAAATGGAAACTAAACAATCTACTCCTGAATGACTTCACAACTATTGAAAAAATTAAGACTGAAACCAAAAGATTAATTGAAACCAATGATAATGAGTACATGAGTTTCCATAATCTTTGGGATACCTCAAAAGTGTCATAAGAGAGTTCATGGCAATTACTGCACATGAGAAAAAGATGGAAAGGTGGCAAATAGACAACCTAACATCATGTCTCAGGGAATTGGAAAAACAACAACAAAAATGTCCAAAACATGCCAGTAGAAAAGAAATAATAAAGATTTGAGCAAAAATAAATGAACTACATAGGAAAAAAAGAAACCAAAAGTTGGTTCTTTGAAAAGATAAACAAAATTGACACACCGTTAGCTAGACTAATTAAGAAGTGAAAAGGGAACCAGATAAATCAAATTTGCAATGAAACATGCAATATTACCACAGAAATAACATAAAACATCATTAGTGAATACTATGAGTGACTATATGCCAACAAAGAAGAAAACCTGAATGAAGTAAACAAATTCCTGAACACATCTATTCTACCAAAACTAATCAGGAACACATAGAAAGCCTGAATAGATGCAGAATAAGCAATAACATTGCATTAGTAATAAATAACCTCCCAACAAAGAAAAGCCCATGTCATGTCCTGATGGCTTCACTTCTAAGTTCTACAAAACCTTTAGAGTTAACTCCCCATTTTACTCAAACTATTTCTAAAGATCCAAAAGGAAGGAACCTTCCCAAATTCGTTTTATGAAGTCTCCACTACCCTCATCTCAAAAACAGAAAAGGACATGACAAAAAAGGAAAACTACAGACCAGTATCTCTGATGAATATAGATGCAAAAATTTTCAGCAAGATACTAGCAAATCGTAACCAACAACATATAAAAAAAGATTATATACATCAAGGCCAAATAGGCTTTACTCCAGGGATGCAAGGGTGGTTCAACATAGACAAAACCATAAAGTAATACACTGTATTAGTAGACAGAAAGATAAAAACCATATGATCACATCAATGGATGTAGAGAAAGCATTTGATAAAATACAACATTCCTTCATGGTTAAGACTCAGCAAAATTGGCTAGAAGGCACATTTCTCAATACAATAAAAACCATCTATGAAAAACCCACAGGTTACATCATACTGAATGGGGAGAAAGCTGAAAGCTTTTCCATTAAAAACTGATACAAGAAAAGGCTGCCCACTTTCTCCACTCCTTTTCAATATAGTGCTGGAAGTCCTAGCCAATACAATCATAAAATAAAATAAAAGGCATTCAAATAGGGAAATAAGAGGTGAAATTATCTCTGTTGGCAGATGGCATGATGTTATACACAGAAGACCCAAAGGTCCACAAAAAGAACTTCTGGAAGTAATAAACAAATACAGTAAAGTGGCAGGATATAAAATCAACATACAAAAATCTATAGCATTTCTATATATGAACAACAAGTAGACTGAGGCAGAACTGAAGAAAGTAATCGCATTTACCATAACCACAAAAAGTATAAGATACGTAGGAATAAATCTAACCAAAGAAGTCAAGGACCTCTACAAGGAAAATTATGAGTATCTAAAAAGGAAATTGAAAAATGATATGAAAGTGAAAGGATATCCCATGTTCTTGGATTGGAAGAATGTAATCAAAATGGCAATTCTACTCCAAATAATTTACATATGTAATGTAATCCCAATCAAATTACCAGAGAGATTCTTCACAGATCTAGAAAAGACAATTATAGAATTTGTCTGGAATCATAAAGAAGCCCATATTGCCAAAGAAACCCAGTGCAAGAAAAGTTGAGTAGTAGGTATCTCACTGCCAGATCCCAAATATATTACCAAGCTGTGATAATCAAAACAGCATGGTATTGGCACAAAAACAGACATGTGGACCAATGGAATAGAATAGAGACCCCAGAAATAAACCCCAAAACATACAGCCAACTGATTTTTCTTCAAGGGCACCAGTCAATCCAGTGGGAAAAGGAAAATCTCTTTAGCAAATGGTGCTGGAAAAACTGGGTATCCACCTGAATGAAGTAAACAAATTCCTGAACACATCTATTCTACCAAAACTGAATCAGGTACACATAGAAAGCCTGAATAGATGAATCTAGGCCCTTATCTCTCACCAGTAACAAAAATCAATTCAAAGTGAATCAGATATCTAAACCTAAGACATCAAGCTCTAAAACTACTGGTGGAAAATACTGGAAAAACTCTGGAAGACATTGGAGTAGGCAAGACTTCTTAAATAAGACTCCCAAAGCATAGGTAATAATCACACTGAATGGGGAAGGGATGAAAGCTTTTCCACTAAAAACTGGAACAAGACAAGGCTGCCCATTTTCTACACTCCTTTTTTACATAGTACTGGAACTTTTAGCCAAGACAGTTAGACAACAGAGTCAAATAAAGGGCATCCAAATAGGAAACGAAGAAGTAAATTTATTTTTATCTGCAGATGATATTATGCTATAGAGAAAATCCAAAACAATCCACAAAAAAACTCCTGGAAGTGATAAACAAATATAGTAAAGTGGCAGGATACAAAATCAACATATAAAAAGCCATACCATTTTTATACACCAACAATGGACAAACTGAGACTGAACTGAAAAAATAAATGCCATTTACAATAGCCATGAAACCAGTAAGATATCTAGGAATAAACCTTACCAAAGATGTCAAAGTTCTCTACAAGAAAAACTATGAAACATTAGAAAAAGAAACTAAAAATGATATAAAAAAGTGAAAAAAAATCATCCCATGTTCCTGGATTGAGAGAATTAATATAATCAAGATGTCAATCCTACTCAAATTAACCTAAAAATTTATTGCAATCCCAATTAAACTGCCAGAGATATTCCTTGCAGAAATATAAAAAACGATCACAAAATTTGTCTGGAAGCATAAAGGATTCCATATCACCAAAGAAATACTGTGTAAGGAGAATAAAATAGAAGACATCACACTTCCTGACCTCTAAACATATTACAGAGCTGTGGTAACTAAAACAGCATGGTATTAGCACAAAAACAGACAGGTAGACCAATGAAACAGAATTAAGAACCCCCAAATGAACCTCAAAGCACACAGCCATCTGATCCTTGACAAAGGGCACAAACAATCCAGTGAAAAAAGAAAATCTCCTCAGCAAATGGTGCAGGGAGAACTGGATACCTGCCTGCAGAAGCATGAAACTGGATCCTCATCTCTCGCCACTAACAAAAATTAACTCAAAATGGATTAAGGGTCTAAACATAAAACCTCAAACTATAAAAATACTGGTGGAAGGACCTGCAGTTGGTGTAATAGCTATGTTGCTGGACTCCCATGTAGTTGACCGTGGTTCAAGTTCCGCACCCAGTGGCTTAAACTCACGCCAGGCATGTGTGCGTGCGTGCCCAAGACCCCGAGAGGAGAATGGGGGAGAAGGGACTGTGGTGTGGCCATGCCCCCTGGGGTGATTTCTCGCTTTCTGTCTCTCTGTCTCTCTCTGTCTTTCTGGCGAGCACATGCACCCTATAGCAACAAAATAAAATTATATATATATATATATATATATACACACACACACATACACACACACACATATATATATACTGGTGGAAAACACAGCAAAAACTCCTGGAGACCTTGGAGTAGGGAAAGACTTCCTAAAGACCTCCAAAGTACCAGCAATGCTCCCAAAAGTAGAAAAATAGAGCTATATTAGGCTGAGAAGCTTCTGCACACCAAAAGAAACTATGAGTAGAGTGAGAAGACAGCCCTCGGACAGGGAGACTATATCTGCAAACTAGCCTCAGATAAAGGACTGATCACCAGAATATACCAGGAACGCAAACAGCTTATGCACAGAAAAAGAATCGATCCAATTAAAAGATGGGAAAATGAGCTGAGCAGACAATTTTCCAAAAAAGACATATGAACAGTCCAAAAACATATGAAAATGAGCTAAACATCTCTTATCATAGGGAAATGCAAATCAAAACCACAAGGAGATACCACTTAATCCCAGTCAGAATGGCTAAAATTAAAATAATAATGATAAGTGCTGATGAGGCTGTGGTGAAAAGGAAATTCTCCTACACTGTTGGTGGGAATACATATTAGCCCAACCACTTCGGAAAATGATACGGCGATTCCTCAGAAAACTACAAACAGAAATACCACAGGACCCAGTAATTCACTGTTAGGTATTTACCCCAGTCGGAAAAACACTTGCACATGCATGTTTACTCCAGCATTATTTACAATTGCAAGGACATAGAATCAACCCAAGTGTCCAAAACTAGATGACTGGATTGAAAAAAAAGGGACGTAGGAACTCTATGGAATACTACTCAGCCATATAAAACAGTAAGACCCTGACATTTGATACAAAGAATGAATATAGGGACCTGTAGGTGGCGTAACGGCTATGTCGCTGGACTCCCATGTAGCTGACCGCAGTTCGAATCCCGTACCCGGTGGCTTAAACTCATGCCGAGCGGGGATGTGTGTATGCCCAAGATCCCGAGAGGAGAATGGAGGAGAAGGGGTTGCGGCATGGCCATCCCCCTGGAGGTCATTTTTCGCTTTCTATCTCTCTGTCTCTGTCTTTCTGGCAAGTGCACAGGCCCTATAGCAAAAAAAAAAAAAAAAAAAAGAATGAATATAGAAGACTTAATGCTAAGCAAAGCAAGCCAGACTTTCCATTTCCCCACTCAATAAATACCAATAGTTTGTGCACTATAGCAGAAACGGAAAGCTTGAAGGGCAATGGGAGATACTAGAGAAATTAAGGGCAGGAGTAATATGGAGATGGGTAATAGGGTGAGGGAGGGGAATGGGGAAGGAAAAGAAATGAAAAGCTATTTGCTGATGATAATGTATATAGCAATGTCTTTATCTTGACTGATAGGCATGGTATTCGCGCTGGAAAAAGCAAAGTTGTACACTGTAAAGATATGTGTGATTAAATGTAAATTAAAATGCCTGAAAAAAAATCTTTTCAACCTATAAAACCTAGACTGTATTTTCTTATATGTATTTCAACCTGATTTCACTTAGAATCAATATTCTGCATGGCACTTAGTCATATCTGAAATACACACCATTTATTAAAAAAAAAAAAAAAAAAAAAAAAAACAGAGAGAGAGAGAGCTGAGCTAAACACAGCATTAGAGCCCATTTCCTGCGCATCAGACTCACAGCCTCAGTGCCACAGTCACAGGTTTCTTGGTCCTCCACGACGCGGTTGCCACAGGTTGCTGCTTTCATTTGCATTTGAGGCTTATTCCGCAGACAGCTGGCACCCATATGTGAAATGAAACGTTCAAAGTCACTCACACTGCAATTGCTAAAAGTCTTCACACCACTGGATTGCCTAAAGATGAATTTATATAATGTCATTGCAGTATACTTCTGAAAACACAGCACTACATTATATCAATTAATTTCAAACATGTTAAATGTAATAATAAATGTTTATAGTAAGTGCTTAGAGACCTAAATCGTTCTTCGTAGTCACGTGACTTTATTTACTGGACTACCTGTCCATTTTAAGCAAAATTAAGTACAATTCTACAGCAACAATAAACAAATACGCCGGCTTAAAAATAGCCAGGCGCCACATGGCGGTCCGGCATTAAAGCCAGTGACCTACGTGGGAAAGGTCCTGCAGCTGAGCGCCTCCCTGTGCACACCAGGCCCCGGCACACGTGCTCATAAACCCAGCCCGCTGAAATGGGGGAGGGGAGGCCACAGCATAACGACCCTGAAGGGGGTCCGCTCGCTCACTCGCTCTCTCGATTCTCTCTCATGGAAAAACTAAGTTAACACACTTAAAGTTAATAAAATTTAAAAATTTAAAAATGGGCAAAAAAGTTGAATAGCCATTACTCTAAATTAAAAACTAATACTCAATGAACAACCAATCTTTATTCAATAGATTATACTGTACTTAGTTCTGAACTTCCTCAAAGCTCTCAGAGAGACTATGTATCTATCAATACACACTTTTACATAATTATGTCCATATACCACTAATAAATATTGTTTCAGATAACATTTCCATAAAATGAGTCTGGCAAAATGTGTCGTAACAATCTGTAAGGTGAGGAGGAAGCTGATTATGACCTGAATATTCTCTACATTCAATTAGTCCTCATCACAAGCCAGGGAGATTGGTATGATCACCAACATTTTACGCGAAGTGTGCTAAAACCCTCAAAACTCAGCCTATAAATTGACAGGATGAGTATTTGCATATAGTTTGGGATTTTTTTAACGCATATGTTTATGGGGTACAACATAATGTTTTGACATACATATATACACACATACATATACATACACATTGTGAAATAATTAAGCTAATCAGCATATTTACTATCTTATATACTTATTTTTTAACTTTATTTATTTTAATTTGACCAGAGAAGGACAGAGCGAGACAGAGAGAGGGGGCAGGGGAGTGAGAAAGAAAGTCGAAAGGTCCAGGACTTTAACTGTTGTCAGCCATGTGGGAGGTCCAGCACCCTTAACCACCATACCACCTGCCCGCCCCACTATCTTATATACTTATTTTTTGTTGCAAGTACACTTAAAATCTACTCTTCTCAATTTTCAAGTATCTACATCATTATTAACTTTGCTCATCATGCTGCATAAATTTACTGTAGCCCACATATGGAATCAACCCAAGTTCCTTTGATGGATGAAGGGATAAAGAAAATGCGGTATATAAATGTGTACACAATGGAATACCATTTGGTCTTTTAAAAGAAGGAAATCCTGTCATTTGCCTCCTAAATAATATCATGTTCGATAAAATAAGCCAGGCTCAGACAAAAACACTGTATAATCACAATGACGTGTAGAATCTAAGAAAGTCAAACTCAGAAATGGAGAGAGTAGCGTGAGGGTTACCAGGGACTGAGAGGCGGGAGAGGACGGATATTGATCACAGGGGTACTGATGACTTCAAATTCAGGTACCTCACAATTTACCTGTGAGGGCTAGCAGGCACCGTGGTAGTTAAGGCACTGGACTCCCACATTGGAACTGTAGTTTGAGTCCTGGAACTGGTGGCTTGAAACTTACGCTGAGTGTATGTGCATGTGTGCCCATAATCCCAGGAGGAGATGGAGAAAAAGGGATTGTGGCATAGTCATCCCTACTGGGGGGTAATTTCTCACTTTCCCTCTCTCTGTCTCTCTCTGTCTCCAGTGAGCACACACATGGCAAAAACCTAATATATATATATATACATATATATATGTATATATATATATATATATATGATCTGTGACTATTACATAGTTCCATGAAATATTTCCAATTCAATCTTAATTTATATTTTACTGTAAACTATACATTTTGATGACCTTAGCATAAAAATTTAAATTTAAAAATATCTCAATTTTAAAAACTGTGTAATACGATTGCTATGGTTCTAAATGAACATTTTAACAATGCTCCCCTGTTTCTCAAATAAGTACACGGAGAAGGATGAAGTGAGCCATCCCAACAAAATATAATCCCTAATTGTTCACCTTTTTGTTGCCTACAATTACAGTTCTTAATACAAGAATATGTGTTCCCAATAATTATTTTTAAACAATATCTGGAGCTTTTTTCCTCTGTTTACTTGAGGTTTTACATTCTGCATTCTAATGTTATGTTAATTTTATTTGCAAATTATTTTATAAAAGCTTGTTGGAACCGTGATATAACTAGCCTGGAGTGTTGCGTTCAGAGAAGAGAGAGTGGTAAAACGATGGGGAAAATAGTTCTGTTCACTTCTGTTTTTCTTTCTTTCTTTTTTAAGAGTTTTGCTATAGGGCACATGCATTTGCCAGAAAGACAGAGAGAGACAGAAAGCGAGAAATCACCCCCCAGAGGGGAGGGCCACAAGACCTTCCCCCCGACCTCCTCTTGGGATTTTGGGCACACACGCACACGTATTCAACTTGAGTTTCAAGCCGTCAGGTCTGGGACTCGAACTGCAGTTGACCATGTGGGAGTCCAGCATGCAGCTGACCATGTGGGAATCCAGCTCCTTGCTTTTGTAACCCTATACCAAGATTTTAATACCCTTTAGGTCTTCCCTACCAAATAATAAGAGATCCTGGCACAATGATAATTTAGATCTATCTTGGTTACTTGAAACATCACAACAACTGTATGATGTAGCAATCATGATCATCATTTTTCAGATGAGAAAACTAAGGCTTAGAAAAATTAGAGAAAAAGTTAAAGATACCAAAGCTCATGTTCCCCTCAAAGTATTCCATAGCCCATAATGTTATCTTCTTCCCCAAACAAACTTCCATTACTAGCGTAATGAAACTGGTCCTAGCAAGGAATGTGGAGATAAAATAATTCAATGTCTTTGAATAACAGATAAACCCAAACTCCTTCCGAAGTGCAATGAGGATCTAGCAGATGGCATAGCAATTCCATCACTGGACTCCCATATGGCCGACCGCAGTTTGAGTCCTCAATATGGCGGTTTCAAAATCATGTTGGGCATGTGTGCACTCAGGACCCAGGGAGGAGCTCCCAGGAGGAGAATGGAGGAGAAGGGATTGCGGCGTGGCCACACCCCTGGGGATGATCTCTCTCTCTCTCTCCCTCCCTCCCTCCCTCCGCCCCCCTTCCCTCCTTGGTGAGCACACCAAGGCAAAAAAGCCTCTAAAATTTTTTTATAATAAAAAAGATGGATGCAATGAGATCCAGAGTCTACCATGACCATGAGTTTTCCAGGTTGCAATATTCATGTCTGTTGCCATTTTCTGCACTCCTTCCTCCCTCCACTTCTAAAGCCATTTGTGTGTGCACTGTCATGAAACTGAAGGTTCAAGACACAAGCTACTCAATCAAGGAATGGTTATCCTTGACTGTTTTTAAGGGCACACTCCCCCTCCTCATGATCCTTCAATATAAGATTAAATGTTCATATTTTGTAGTGAATTTGGTCCATGTACATAGTTTATGTTTAAGTAAATACTAACTTTTTATACGTCACGTATTTGAAACAGAACAATCAATCCCTCGATACTGTTTAAGACTTACACGGCTTCTGGATGCATTATGCAGACGACCTCTGAGCAGTGACAGCTTCGTGGGTTATCATACGACATGCCCAGACTGAGTCCCAGCATCTGGGTGATAATCACTGAGAAGGCTTCCAAAGTTAGCTCCTTGTAATACTACAATTACAATGAACAAAATCCAAAGGAAAGAAAATTCACTGAAGAGTAATTTACAAATCATAAATTTCTTATCTATTTTCACCAGAGTGTGTATAAGCGCACCAGAAAAACAGACAGGGGAAGAGGGAGAAAGCTTCCTCTAATGGGGCGTGGTCATGCCGCCATGCCTTCTCCTCTATTTCTCATCCCATTGGGATCTGGGGCGTGCATGCACACATAAACACCTACTGTGTTTTTCAAGCTACTGGGGCCAGCATTCAAACCACACAATCTGCCGTGTGTCTAATCCTTAACATTTTGCATTGATTTATCAAATACTTAAGAACAGGGAGGCAAAGCATTAATGGCACAATTATATTATATCTAGGACTTCTGGGCTTCCTGGATTCTGATTCGGAACTGAAATTACCCTAGAAAACTGAACATCACCTTAGTCCAATAGTCAGAGTGTGGGCTTATGGCTGTCAGGTGGTCAAGAGGATCTTGTTTCGAGTTTGTCTAAGAACAAATCCAAGAGGACTACAGGTACAACCTACTATTATTTTCCAAATCCCAGAATCATAGTTGGAATAGAAATGCTCTCAAAATCCCAATGCTGGTCCCCTGGCCAACATGGTGAGAGCTATTACAATACGGAGAGCCAAGAGGACTTTGACCTGGTCCCAAGATGACTAACCAAAAGGAATATGGCATCCCTGCGGGAGCTATATAGATCAGTACCACCATGAAAATTTGAAATTGTAGGAGTGATGGTGTATACTACATCGTTTTTCAGCTTGGCTTGTCTGTCTGATTCAAAAGCCAAGAGATGGAGAAAAACTGTAAATTACTGCAAACTTAATTTGGTGGTGGTGGCAGACACGTGGGCAAGCACCAGTGTGGTACATTTACAACAGAGTCTTTGGCAACTGGTATGTAGTGACTGACCTACCAATTTCCTTTTGTATGCACCAGCAGCAAAAATAATCAAAAGCAATTTTCTTCAATAAGGGGAGAGTAGCATGGGGACAGTCTATCATTCTATACCTTTCTTCATGACTCTGTTACCTCTCCTTTCCTACTCTGTGATAATACAGCTTAGAGAGACCTTGACTGTCTTTATAGATGCAGAACATCACGCTTGCTCCATTATCTGCTTGGCAATATGCTGACTAGACTTGGTGTGCAGGAAGTAGCCAGTATCGCAAAGGCCGTAGTAAAATACATGCATGTGGGAGTGTGGGAGACGAGTCCTGCCACTGTTCACAGCCTGCCACCGTGGTGATGGTCCTAGAGATGCACTGCTCTGAGATGCATCAGGACATACCTTCTAAAATTAGACCCAAGGGTGCATGCTCTATTCAGCTCGCTACCACACAGGAGGAACTACAGGTGATGGCCTTGTTTGGATGTTAGAACAGACGTCTGCCGCCCTTGGATACGCTGCCCTGAAACATTTGCCGGATGTTCTATGAGCAGCCCTGACTTGATGCTGATACGAGAAAGGCTGAAAACCTGGCTAAGATACTGAGTGGCCGTGGCCTGAATGTCTCATCGTGAAGTGGACATGAGCTGAGTCCTATTCCTACTTTAACTTCCAAGTACAGTTAATCATAATAATATATTTGTTCTATATTATTATTCAACGTGTGTGAACATCACACGTTGCATGTTCACAGCAACACTACCTTGAACGAACGGTTCTAGAAACAACAAGCAAACTGCACAAGAGCTGTCTCGGGCCCTGGTGACACGACACACTCCTTTTGAAGCCTCTTACACAACTTATGACACTGAGCAGTACCCACTGTGAAGAGGAGAAGAAGAAAGCATGGATCTTGTCTATGACTGGGTCAGCAAGATAACACCAGCAGCAGCCAGAGGTGGGCATTACAGCCTCATTCAAAGGCCCAGTGGACATCAGCCCAGGCAATACCTCTGGCTGTTTACTTTGCTTTCAAGGAAAGATGCCAGATTACACGTATTTTCTTAAATGTTCATATGTGTGCTTAAATTTAACATGACTAACATAAATTATTCCACATAAGTTAATTAAAAAAGGACTTAAACTTGTTGGGTTTTTTGTTTGTTTTATTTGGGTTTGGGTTTTGATTTTGTTAGGTTTTTGCCATAAGGTACACTCATCCAGGAGAGACACAGAGAGAAACAGGAATTCACACCAAACCCCACCCCTCGGGGCAATGTCCACATCCCAAACTCTCTCAGGATTTGGGGCATGCAAGCACACATGCTCACTGTGATTGTTCAAGCTGCTGGGTCTGGGACTCAAGCCGCCGTCGGCCACATGGAAGTCCAACACCCTAACCACCATGCCACCTGCTGGCCCCAAGGATGAAAAATGGCTCAACATGCTACATCACTTTTCAATGACGCATTTAATTTTACCAATGATCTTTTATATGCAAACTGTTATAAATACTATATATGTGTACATACACACACATATATTACACATAAAAGTTTCTTTTAAATATTGTCTTTCAGAAGTTCAAAATTTTTAAAGGATTTTTATTGGAGTTTTGTTTGTTTTGATTTTAAAACTACTTTGTCTGTAAGAATATCTCCAGTTTTATGTCTACAAGCAAAAATCTATTTGGGTTACAGAAATTTCCTTACAAATAATTTTTCATAATACACTATTCTACCATATATAGTGAGAAATGCATATTAATTATGGCATTTTTATTCCTATTCCTACTTTAACTTCCAAGTACAGTTAATCATAATAATATATTTGTTCTATAAAATACTTTTCCTTCTACACACATCAAAATTTTGATAGTAATGGAAAACAAATGCAATCTTTAAATGTAGGCATAAATATATAAAATGTATGCTATTATGTTAGATAATGTTTAAATGCGTAATTTAAGATTAGTAAGATTGAGTAATTACATACCAAGGCAATTCCTGCAGAATAGCGGTTAATACACATCTTTCCAGGGACTGTCGCTCCCACGTAATCTGGATAATCCCTATAACTAAATAGATAAGGGTACATTTGTAATTATTTTTAATGAGCAACTGAAATGTAAAAATTAAGAATTTAAGTCTGTAGTTTGAAAAATCCTAGTCTGAAGCAAATTAAGATACAGTCTTTCCATATGTCATTAAATGTTTCAAATTTGAAGATATTCTTAACTAAATTATATTAATTACTCTATATATGTCTAAAACATATCTAATGGATTCAAGTTGATGGCTTTACTGTTCTTGTCACATTTGGCCTAGATTACCAGGGCCTTTGATCAAACGTCTGACCATAAACACTTTGTTGAGTGACAGTGACAAATGGCTTTAATGTATGGACCAAAACTTTTCACTCCCATGCACCCCCCTGGGGTGGATGGCCATGCCACAGTCCTCCTCCATTCTCCTCTTGGGATTTTGAGCACGCATGGACATGTGGCCAGCATGAGTTTTAAGCCACCACGGGGTCCAGGACTTGAACTGCAGCCGACTGCATGGGAGCCCAGCAATGTAACCATTACACCATCTGCTGGTCCCAGAATAAACATTTTAACAACATTAATTTAGCCAGTCACAGAATATAGGACATCTTTCCATTTATTTCTGTCTTTTTCTATTTCATTCAATAGTCTATCATTTTCAGTGTACACATTTTTCATCTCCTTTGTTAAATTTATTCCTTCATAGTTTTTGATATCATTCCTGGGTTTGATAAATATCTTCCTCAAACACTCTATCAGAAATACCATAATAATTTTGAAATATAGAAATCTTTCCTTTCAGATCAGGAATGAAACAAAGATACTGGCTATCACAACATCTATTCCCTACAATTCAGTAGCCTAAGCCAATACAATATGGCAATCAATGGTGTACGTATTCTATCCAGAGAAATCATATTATTATAATTTTCAGATATAATTATGCATTCAGAAATTAGAACATCTCAACAAATAAATTATTGAAATTAAAAAATATACACAACACAAATAACAAATGCTGATGTAAACTAAGGACTGTATATAATAATAATTTTAAAATATTGGTTTATCAATAGTCATAAAAAAAGTATCAAATCGAAGAAAGATGTCAAAAATAGTAAAAACTGAAAGGAGTGTGAACAGGGAGTATGTAGAAACTCTGTTTTTTGGCTTATTTTTTCTGTAAAGCTAATACTGCTCTACTCTGTTAATTTAACAATGAACGAATTCATACTTACAAAAATAAACATCCAAAGAGCCTCAAAAATATTATTAAAATACATAAAAGTATATTATTTACATTAGCACAAAATAATCAGACTTAGACATAAAACTAACTGTAAGACCACTGTAGAACATCTCAAAGATTTCTGACACTTAAGAAAGGCTTCAAAAAAAAAAAAAATAAAGGGAGGTATGATAATTAATGATTGGAATATTCAACATTATAAATATACATGAACTGGAAGACTCAGCAATATGGATAAGCCAGTTTTCCCTAGACTGATACACAGAAATTACTTTAATCTTTATAAAAATCTCAACAGGTTGTCTATAGGATTTGATAAACACATGGAAAATGTGCTAGTTATCCATGTGGCAGAAAATAAAATGTACCTCTCTTTTATACTATATAGAAATTAGTCAAAGATGTATTGAAGACTTATGAAAAGTACTACTACTCTCCCCCCAAAAGCCTAGCAGCCTAAAATACAGAGCTGAAAGACATTTTCTTCAAGGAGACTCAAAAGTGAGAAAGAAAAGATTAACAAATTTAGCCATATGAGATGTAAAATTTTCATGCACCAAAAAAAAGAAAGAAATAGGTTTATAGAATAATTATAGGTATGGAAAAAGTGTTTGCTATGCTGATAAACAAAAATTCCTAACGAATTACAAATATATATGACATGAAAAGGCAATTATAGGACAGATCCGAATCATCAACAAGCAAGTGAAAATATCCTCAAATCCACTAGTCATCAGACAAAAGCAAATTAAGATAACAATAATGTTCATTTCTATCCATTACACTGGCAGAAAATGAAAAGAGCAATAACACAGAGATGCAAAGGAAAGAGTCATCTCACAGGTGCAAAATGAAACACCGATATGCCAACTTAAAAATTTATGCACAGATTTATTGAAAGAGATTTGCTAGTCATTGTTAATAAATTTAATATGAATAAAATTATAAGTATGTAGCTATAATTTATCACTAGAAGACCAACATTTTAAAATAATGCAGAAATATCAGTAGGACAAAATATTCATAACCTACTTTGCTACTCTTTTGGTCAAAGCACATAGTAAAAATACAACCTCCACAAGATAAATTCTGTTTCTTCATGTAGTAGTTAAAAGTATGAGCTCTACAAGCTGTGGGTTCAAACCCCAAACACACCACCCAGATGTAAGAGTACTAAAATAGCGTAACCTCTTGAAATCTCAACCCCTTCATTTGTAAAAGAAGGATAAGTATAGGAATAAATGTTAGTAATCTGTTTTTTTAATTGCCTGACAACCAGAGAGTATGCAAGGCTGAATAAAGCATAAATCGCCGAAGTCTAACAGTCAGAAAGGAATAAAAACTCCCTAAATTAAGCAACACAATTATCACAGATCTTTGTTTATTTTCTAAAAATACTGAAACGTTATGCTTACATTAACAGATATGCAACATCATGAGGCCTGAGGGTAAGGTAAGTCTGTTTCCACTCTAAGAATCTATGCAATAAATCATCTGCCTCACCAGCTGTCGGGATCTTATTGTAATCTGACCACAACTCCAACGATGACAGCACGACACTAACTTTAAGTTGGGTAAACATCTAAAAACAGAAGCAATAAGTGAATGCTAAATTAATATTTACATTATTTTATAATAGCCTAGAACTAATTTAATGTTTTCACAAATCTACACTCAGTTTATATGGATGACTTAATTATTTGGAAACGCTAGATCAAAGTCATGCAAATTAAAATTGCGAAACAAAGAATTTTTCTAAAATGAAAAAGAGAATACTTACGGAATTTATAAGGCCAATAATTTCAATGACTCTATTCATTACTATCACGCTATCAGAGCCCAAGTAATCATACTGAAAAACAGAATTAATTTTATATTTAAATATAATTTCTACTGTAATGTACTTGAGATTTATTCTCCAACTACTGTTAAAGGTTCAATGCTGCTTTGGGGGTTCGACATTTCAAAATAAGACATTCACAGTGGTTGGACCAATCTACATTCCCACCAGCAGTGTAAGAGAGTTCCCCTTTCACCACACCCCCGCCAACACTTATCATTTTTTGTTTTTTTAATATTAGACAATCTGACTGGGGTTAGGTGGTATCTCATTGTTGTTTTTATCTGCATTTCCCTTACGATGAGGGAGGTTGAACATTTTTTCGCCAAACAATATGATTGAAAGTATATACAAAAATAAATAAATTAATAAAAAAAAAAAAAAAGACATTCACTAATTGTGGCAAGCAGATGGCATCATGGTTCAAATCCCGAACCTGGTGGTGTCCTTTCTCGCTTTCTCTCCACCGCCCCCACCCTATAGCAAACTTAAAACTACTACTAATAAAAGTGATAAATAAAATTAAGTAATTCTTTTTTAAAAAGACATTCACTAATAAAAAATGAATATAAAAGCTGGATCACTTATATGTTGCTGATGGTAATGTAAAATGGTAGAATCACTCTGAAAAATAATTTGGCAATTTGGCAAGTTTTTTCAAACCAAATAATGGACTTACTATATGACCTGACAATTGACTCCTGAACATTTATCCCAAAGAAATAAAAACTTACGCTCACCCCCCAAAAGAACTATATATGAAGGTCCATAACAGTTTGATTCTAATAGCCAAAAACTAAAAACAACTCATATGCCCTTCGATGGTTAGGTAGTTAAGAAACTGCAGTACATTCATACCACAGAAGTGTACTGATGGGACTAGAAAGGACTGAACACTGCGGAGATTCAGGACAGCTTGCATAAAGCTCGAGAAAATGGCATTGAATGTAAGAAACAAGCAAACAAGCAAACAAAAAAATCCTCAAAATAATAAATACTTCATGGGGACCAGCAGATGGCATAATGGTTGCATTGCTGGACTCCCACATGGTCAATTGCGGTTTGAGTCCTGGACCCAGCGGCTTAAAATCTCAAGCCGGATGTGTGTGTATGTGCCCAAAATCCCAAGAGGAGAATGGAGGGAAAGGGACTGCAGCGTGGCCACTCTTGGGGGGTGATTTCTTGCTTTCTGTCTCTCTGTCTCTCCAGAAAGCGCAAGCAACCTATAGCAAACATCTCTCTCTAAAAACAAGTGTGTGTGTGTGTATACACACTTCATGTAACTTTATTCAATATTTGTAGAAATCATAAAGAGAGAGAACAGCTTAGTAGTTGCCAAGGGTTAAGAAAGTGGGGAAGGGATGAATGCAGTTAAAAAGTTACAGACCTAAGGAAGCCTTGTGGGAAGATACTGCTGAGAGTCTTGATTGCGGTTGGCAGTTACATGAGACTGCTTGTAATACTCCTGCAGAAAGCCACCTACCTACAGATGCCCCACGTTTCTTCACTGCATGCTCTATCCCCAGTAACTATCCAGCTCATGCTCAATAAACGTAAGTAGATGAAAAAGAAATCAGTTTATAAGTCCTTCTCATTCAGCCTCATCAGAGCTTTAAAAGTGGCCCCTTTATTTCTATCACCAACACCCCTAATGTATGGTTTTCACCTCATTTACTTAGAATAGCCTTGTACGTGGTTCTTCCTTGGCCAATTTTCCCACCCGTGATCCAGCTCCGACACTACTACCAAAATGACAAGTCTAAAGTGAAGGCGTAAATACGTGCCTCCCTTGCTTAAAATATTTTAATGATTTTCCTTTGTCTTTAGGATAAAATTCAAACATCTTATCAATTATGTAGTTCATCCACTTCCAGGTCCCTTTCTTAACCTTATGTGTTAGTTAAACTAAGCTTGCCATTTCCTGGAAGGATCTTCTCTTGCACTCGCCTGCTGTTTTAAAGAAAGTTTCTACACAATAGTTGGACAGTAATAAAGCCTACATTTTAAAACACCCATTTGCAGGACCAGCAGATAGCATAATGGCTACGTTGCTGGACTCCCATGTTGTTGACTGCGGTTCGAGTCCCAGACCCAGTGGCCTAAACTCACACCAGGAGCGTGTGCGTGCGTGCCCAAGAACCCGAGAGGAGAATGGAAGAGAAGGGACTGCAGCATGGCCATCCCCTCTGGGGGGTGATTTCTCACTTTCTGACTCTCTGGCAAGTGCACTCGCCCTGTAGCAAAAAAAAAAAAAAAAAAAAAAAAAAAAATCTCTCCAAAACAACAACAAAAAAATTACTATTTAATTGGCACTACGTAGCTTACAAAACCTGGAGAAGTTTTTTTAAATAACTCTTAAAACTTTATAACACAACCCTGAGACAAAAGAATTTTCAGGTTTACAATGTGCCCTACCCGTTTATTCAGATTTACTAGAAAAATCTCAATTTTTTTCTCAAATATCTCAGTACCTCAACCTTCTCTTCAGTGTCCCCTTTGCCCTTTTCCCTGTACTCTTCTCAGTAAATCAAGTACTTTCATGCCCTTCTCCAAATCCCGCCAGCCCTTGGCTTCCTGACCAGCCCTTCATCCCTAAGAACGCAGCTGGCGGTGAGCACTGTTCGTATCCTTTGTGGTGTTCCACAGGCATGGCGATCAAATGCTTATCGTCAGAAAAAAATGGGAAAAGTACATTTCTACCCTATTTTTGGACATCTGTCATTTATCAGGAGAAATGAAGCCCTTCCTGGTTGACAGGAGACTAAGCTAGCATGGAGAGATCGTGAAGTCTAGAGGCCTTCGAATTGCTTATGGGAATCCTCTTGGGATTTGGGTCACACATGTCTGACACGATTTTTAAGCTGCAGGCTCATGCAGTCAGCCATGCGGGATCCAGTGTCCTAACCTCCATGCCACCCGCTGGCCCAGTCCCCAAAACACGTGATGGGCTGAAACATTACCTAGACCGCACACTGTTCTTCAAGACTTCCCTAAAGTAGGACTTTGACTAAGTATCATCATTTGAAAAAAAAAAAAAAAAAAAAAGTGTGGCTTAAGAGAGGCCCTAAACATGTGAAGTACCAAAGGAGAAGAAAAAAATCACTTTTCAACAGTATTATTATGTAAAGATGCAAAATAAAACATTTCTGATAAAACTGGTGTAACATTCACCATCTGGTTTTTCAGTTTGCACATTGTTCCTTAACTTTACTTCTTCTGAGAAAAAGAGAGAGAGACTGGCTCAAACAGGGTCATCGCTCTGCAATCTACCCCAGTCTCGCCCAGCCCAGATCACAGATGTGTGCACGCTGGTCATGCACCAAATGGGCCAGGGACGCCAACTCAGGACCGCCCCCTGCGGGTCTGATGGTGTTACTGCTACACCACCTCCTAGCCTGGTTTACACACTGCTCCACTCTTCCCTCTAGGACCCGAAAAGAAGAAGATGGGAATCTCTTAGTTACTCTCTAACTAGGGATAATTATACATTTACATGAAATACTTAATAAAGAAAAGGCAAAACACATACCAAAGCTTTGTCCACCACAATATGTATTTCTAGATAAAGAGGAAATAATTCTGGAACAACTGATTCTGGCTAGGAAAAAAAAAAAAAAAAAAAGAATGTAAAACTTGACATTTTTAGTAATTTGTTTATTCCGAACTCTTTATTAAAGCTGTTTCCAAAGCATTTTCAGGATATAGTAGGATGTTTGCTTCTCACCATTGGTTAATATCAATATATAGTGCTTTAAGTATTATGGCAATAGAGTCAAGTAATAAGAACATTGGTTATAATTTTAAATCACTCACGAGATCCACAGCTTCCAATGTAAGCAAAGAGCAGAACACCAACCATTTCTTTTTTAAATGTTTATTTTATTTTATTTGTTACTATTATTATTTAATTTGACGAGAGAAAGAGAAAGTGAGAGAGCAAGCCACCAGGTACAAGAATTGAACCGTGGTCGGACATGTGGGAGTTCAATACCTTAACCACTACGCCACCTGCTGGCCCCAGAACACCCAGCATTTCTAACCATCTATTCCATTTGCATATGAAAAATTAAACTTCTGCTTTACAAATTATGCTTTTCAACAATAGCCATGGATATGCTACGGAAAATTTTTCAAATAAAAATTAGAATTAAGTTTAAAAGAATATGAATTTAAAATAAAGAAGCAAAACATGTAAAACCTAAAATACTATAGAAGCCAGAAGGCTCTTTGATCTTCTTGGTCATCCCACACTTACCTGAGATTTTATTGCTCTCCCTGCCCAGGGTTCTCCAAGAGGCTAGACACCTAGTATTGGACTAAGAATCCAACAATATCAAAGTTTCTCCTCAGGGAAAGTGCAGCCTTGTCGTTAAAGTCAGATGTCCCCAGAACCACTGAGTGAGAAAAGGCTAAAAGTTGCAACCTGTTATTTTTCTCACTAACGCTTCACTGAAACAGAATCCTAATTCAAAATCTGAGTACGGAGAATTCTTAATAAACCTCAAGTGAACTGACGAGGATGCACTTTCTGAAATCATCTCTTCTTGAGATCTTTCTGACACTTTGATTTTTAAATGGTGACTATAAAATTCTTGGGCCACAATTTTTTTTTTTAATCCAAGGCTCAACAGATGTTTCTTGACGACTTTTGATTAATGTTTCAAAAGAAAACTATCCAGCTAGACAGATTTTATGCTCTTAGATGGAATCTGTTTTTTCTTTCATTTTTTTAAACTCTCATTTTAGAACCTAAATGCTAAAAGATGTCTGATTGTTGATAACTTTTCACTTATTGACTCTGATACCAGGGAACATTTTAAGTTTACAATTTTTTTTCCACTAATGAAAAAATGTTTCCCCCTTTTTATATCAATTCTTATTACTTCTGTTTCATTTCAAATTTATTCTTTAGAAAAAGTAATGGGTTGAGTTACAGTTCTCCAGCTTCTCTCTCATCAGTTTATCATTTGGTCCTTGTTTCCTCTGGAATCTGAAAATATCCTCTCTTTTTTTTTATTACACTAGTTGAGCTGAAAATTTTACTCTTTACTCTGTGACATATTTTTAAAGCATATCTGAAAGCATTGCATTGCTCAGGACTTTCATGTTTAGGTCTCAGACACAATTCAAATTTGCTTCAGTGTACATGTACACACACTCATGATACTAAGAAGCCCTAGGACATAGTTCAGTTTACGCTTTTGCTCAAATTAGGACTGTATATCTCCTTCTCTCTGTCCTCTAGCCTTACTGACTAAATTCCAAGAATAAAGAGATAAAGGCAGGGACTGAGTTTTTAAAGTCTATGTTGAATAACTTAGCAAAACTTAAATTTTAGAAATTATCTTATTTCTAGAACAAGGTAAATTTTAGAAAGTGATAAGAAATAACAAAGAAAACAAGAACTAAAATAAAGTGGATTACATAAAGTAAATTATAGATAACTTCAAGAATGGGAATGTTACCTATGGTCTCAAGGAAGTGATTAGGTTAAGGAAAAAAGGAGCATGTTCATTAGTAAAGGATGTTGGCTGCAGCTGAACAACCAGCTAATAAATTTAGTTTTAAAATAAATTAAATATCGGTCCCGCGTGCCGTGGCCAGGGCTCTGACCCCGCGTGCCGTGGCCGGGGCTCTGCTCCGCGTGCCGTGGCCGGGGCTCTGACCCCGCGTGCCTTGGCCGGGGTCTGTCCCGCGTGCCGTGGCCGGGGCTCTGCCCCGCGTGCCTTGGCCGGGGTCTGCCCCGCGTGCCGTGGCCGGGGCTCTGCCCCGCGTGCCGTGGCCGGGGCTCTGCTCCGCGTGCCGTGGCCGGGGTCTGCCCCGTGTGCCGTGGCCGGGGCTCTGCTCCGCATGCCCTATCCGGAGGTCCGGCCCGACCGGGGCTCTGCCCCGCGTGCCGTGGCCGGGCTCTGCCCCGCGTGCCCAGGCCGGGGTCTGTCCCGCGTGCCGTGGCCGAGGTCTGCCCCGCGTGCCATGGCCGGGGCTCTGCCCCGTGTGCCGTGGCCGGGGTCTGCCCCCTCGTGCCGTGGCCGGGTTCTGCCCCCGCGTGCCGTGGCCGGGGCCTGCCCCCGTGTGCCGTGGCCGTGGTCCGGTCCCCGCGTGCCGTGGCCGGGGTCTGCCCCCTCGTGCCATGGCCGGGTTCTGCCCCGCGTGCCGTGGCCGGGGCCTGCCCCCGTGTGCCGTGGCCGTGGTCCTGTCCCCGCGTGCCGTGGCCCGGGTCTGCCCCGTGTGCCGGGGCCGGGGTCTGCCCCCTCGTGCCGTGGCCGGGTTCTGCCCCGCGTGCCGTGGCCGGGGTCTGCGCCCGTGTGCCGTGGCCATGGTCCTGTCCCCGCGTGCCGTGGCCGGGGTCTGCCCCGTGTGCCGTGGCCGGGGTCTGCCCCCTCGTGCCGTGGCCGGGTTCTGCCCCGCGTGCTGTGGCCGGGGCCTGCCCCCGTGTGCCGTGGCCGTGGTCCTGTCCCCGCGTGCCGTGGCCGGGGCCTGCCCCCGCGTGCCGTGGCCGGGGCCTGCCCCCGCGTGCCGTGGCCGTGGTCCTGTCCCCGCGTGCCGTGGCCGTGGTCCTGTCCCCGCGTGCCGTGGCCGGGGTCCTGTCCCCGCGTGCCGTGGCCGGGGTCCTGTCCCCGCGTGCCGTGGCCGGGGTCTGCCCCGCGTGCCGTGGCCGGGTTCTGCCCCCCGCGTGCCGTGGCCGGGTTCTGCCCCCCGCGTGCCGTGGCCGGGGTCTGCCCCGTGTGCCGTGGCCAGGGTCTGCCCCCTCGTGCCGTGGCCGGGTTCTGCCCCACGTGCCATGGCCGGGGCCCTGTCCCGCGTGCCGTGGCCGGGGTTCTGCCCCGCATGCATTGGCCCGGGCCCTGTCCCACATGCCGTGGCCGGGGCCCTGTCCCACGTGCCGTGGCCGGGGCCCTGTCCCACGTGCCGTGGCCAGGGTCTGCCCCCACGTGCCGTGGCCGGGGCTCTGCTCCGCATGCCCTATCTGGAGGTCCGGCCTGACCGGGGCTCAGCCCCGCGTGCCGTGGCCGGGCTCTGCCCCGCGTGCCGTGGCCGGGCTCTGCCGCGCGTGCCGTGGCCCGGCTCTGCCCCGCGTGCCGTGGCCGGGGCTCTGCCCCCGCGTGCCGTGGCCGGGGTCTGCCCCCGCGTGCCGTGGCCGGGGTTCTGCCCCCGCGTGCCGTGGCCGGGGTCTGCCCCGCGTGCCGTGGCCGGGGTTCTGCCCCGCGTGCCGTGGCCGGGGTTCTGCCCCGCGTGCCGTGGCCGCGGTCTGCCCCCGCGTGCCGTGGCCGGGACTCTGCCCCGCGTGCCGTGGCCGGGGTTCTGCCCCGCGTGCCGTGGCCGCGGTCTGCCCCCGCGTGCCGTGGCCTGGCTCTGCCCCGCGTGCCCTGGCCGGGGCTCTGCCCCCCGCGGGCCGTGGCCGGGATCTGCCCCGCGTGCCGTGGCCGGGGCTCTGCCCCCCGCGGGCCGTGGCCGGGATCTGCCCCGCGTGCCGCAACCGCTGATGGCCGTCTCTGCTTTCCTGAGCCGCGTTCCTGAAACTGTGTTCCATGGAGATTCACCTACATTTGCGGGGCTGCACGAGACCCACCCTTGGTCCAGCCCTGAGTGCAGTCTACGTTTCCTATTGTTGGGAACTTTATGATCTGATAATTGGAAAAAAAAATCATGTTTATCATAAAAAATAATTAGAATAATAATAATAATGATTGGGGGAAACATAGGAAAGATATTGAATGTTGAAGCGGGGAGATTAATGTCTCTGTACTGACTGACATGCATGGCATTCCCTTTTGAAAAAGCAATGTAATACACTGTAAAGTTATATGTAATTCAATGTAATAAAAAATAGATAATAAAAAAATAAATAAATTAATAAATTAAATAGAAGCAATCACTGCTTTGAAAATACTAATAAAACATACATGACTCACTTTTGTATTTATAAAAATGGTAGAGTCCATTGGGTGTTCTTCTATGCCTCTGTCAAAATTTTCAAATGCATTCTTTTCATTCCCCAATTTATAAAGAAGATGCTTAAATTCAATTGCAGATTCCAGAGGCTCAATTCCATAAGAAACATTTTCAAATTGAAGTATTCCTCTGTAAAGAAATAAAATTAGGATAAAATTTTAAGTACTTTTTCTTATCAAATCTATATTATGGAACTCTGACAAAATACCAAAGGAGAAAAAAATAAGATGTAGAATGTTTTGAGTCCAGTATGTTGAGGCAAACACTTTGTCTTAGAGATGACTCCAAAGAGACAAAGCACATTCTAATCTACAAAACCAACTTTCTATTCAAATTTTTTCATAATTATAAAACAGCAGAAATTACCTAATCAATTATTAGGTGTACAAGTATAGAGTGATCAAGTAATTCCCCCATTTTCCAAGTCAGTGACACAATAAGTGCAATAACAAATCAAAATCTGGTTGATGATTACACTGTTTGCATAACAAAAATATAATGAACTGCATTTATAAAAATAAAATTTAGCAATTACAATAAATGAGTTTTGTTTTGTTTTGTTTTGCTTTGTTTTGTTTTGCTTTGTTTTGTTTTAGAGAGAGATTTTTGCCATAGGGCCCCTGTGCTTGCCAGAAAGACAGAGAGACAGAAAGTGAAAAATCACCCCCCCAAGGAGGATGGCCAGCCACAATCCTTGCTCCTCCACTCTCTGCCCTAGATTTTGGGCATGCACACACATGCACCCAGTGTGAGTTTTAAGTCGTCAGGTCCAGGACTTGAACCATGGTTGACTATGTGAGAGTTCAGCAACATAACCATTATGCCACCTACGTGTGTCAATTTTCATTTTATTTAGGTACATAGTCTGAATAATACATTTTAAAGATTTGGGTTGGCCTTGTAGCAAAGTGGTTAAGCACTGTGTATTGGGAGCTGAATCCCACATGGCCAAATATGGTAGAAGTCCTGATCCCAGTGCTGGAACATGTGCATACATGTCCCAAATCCCGGGATTAGAGAAAGGGAAGAAAAAGTACTGCAGTGTGTCCATGCCCCATTAAGGAGTGGCTTTCTTTCTCTCTTTCTTTTCTTGTTCTCTCACTCTCTCTCATGAATGAATACCCCTCTGGCAATAGGGACAAAAAGTTTTTAAAGAACAAACAACTTGTATAACTATTCTGTGAACAGAAGTAACAGTTCAAATCACTGTTTCTTAAAAGACAAATTTCAAGTCCAAATTTCAGGGTTCTATGGATGGAACACTGAAAAACATTTGTTAGTGAAAACAAACAGTCTACTCTACAAAATGAAGATGGAGAATTTCCTGACATAATGGGAAACTCCCTACACATTAGGAAAAAAAAAATAATTCTTTTGTGTTTTTTAAGAAGTTTTTGTCTTAGGGCATGTGTACTTTACAGAGAGATAGAAGGGAGAGAGACAGAGACAGTGAGAGGGAAAGTGAGAAATCACCCTCAGTGGATGGCCATGTCAAAATCCCCTCCTCCTCCATTCTCCTCTTGGGATCTTAGGCACTCACACACCCATGCCTGGTGTGCTTTTCAAGCTACCAAATCCAGGACTCAAACCACAGTCGGCCATGTGGGAATCCAGCAACCTCTGTGCCATCTGGTGGCCCCCCAGTAATTCTTAAAGTATTGCTTTGATAATTATTTGTTTATATATTATTTGCCTCCTCATTCTGAAGATTGTTTTCTTGAGAAAATCATGCTTTGTTTAGCTTTATTTCTCTTTGTTATCTCTGAACACTAGGATGCTCTCATTGCTGGAAAAAGGGGCTGCCCTACACTTGGCCCTTCCCACATACTGTGGCCAAGCACCTTCCATGTCATTTCTGTCGTTCGTCAAATAAATGAAGCAAGGAGACCAGGGAGTCTCAACCTTTGAGGAAGTTAGCAATGCCTCTGGTCAGTGAGGGAAGGGAAGAGAAAACAGAGTGAAAATCTGTTCATAAAAAGGCATCACTGAAGTCTCCACATGGGAATCCTCCAGCTCACACAATATACACAGAGCAAGTTCACTGCAGTCAAATGTCACAATGTAATCAATGATAGAAAATAAATAACCTCAGTCCAGAGCACGTGCTGAGCGTGACAACAGAATTAGGATATCCTTCGACATATCCTTGATAGTAGCATTGAGACTACAAAATAAAAAAAGTAAAGTGGTTACTTAGGAACTGACAAAATTTTCTTTCTATTTCTACACCTGATAGAAAGTTTTTTCACAGACTACATGGCTCCTATCAATATATGTGAAGTGGCATAAATTCTCTCCAGATTTGCCATTTTTACTATATTTACTATTTTATTTAGAGTATGAAGTGTGATTACTATTATATATGCTGCTTCTACAGTAAAATATTCTCTCATGTTTTAAGTAAAATTATTTTCAAATATATAAGTTTAGGTCATGAATTAAAAGTCAAATATTGTGAGCCTGGATTTCTTTATAATCTTAATACATGGCTAAAAATAGATATATAAAAATGTAAGGACACAGCAAGATTGAAGGGCTAGACACACCATGCCATCACAAACCAAAACAATAATATTCAAGCTACGCTAAAACAGAAAATGTAGACCTTAAGGCACTAGAGATAAAGAAGGATATTTCATAATGATAAGAGTTTCAATTTACCCAGCAAATACAAGTATTACGAATTCATATTCACTTAATAACACAGATTCAAAATATATAAAGCCCAAATTGTTAAAACTATAAAAAAAAGAAGAATATATACAATCCTAATAAAATACTTTTAAACATAATTTCTCTCAACAACTGGCAATTCAAACACTCAAGATCTACAGAAGTGATGAACAGCATTGTGAGTAAACTACCTAACATACATAGAACACTATACCAAAAAATGGCAGATATACTTTATAAATTAATACATGGAACATTTACAAAAATGAAACAACATTCATTCTGGGCCGTAAAGTAGGACTCAACAAATTTCAAAGGACTGAAATCATACAGAGTTTGGTCTCTGAGTATAGCATAATCTAGCTAGTGATACAGGGAGTAATAAACATTGTCATAGAAAATGAAATAATAATTTCCAAAATTCAATGGTAACATACATTTTCATATAAATAAATACAAATATTCTTATTGAGAAATTGCTTTAAAATGGAACTAAGGGGAGGAAAAAGGAACAAGTGTAGAGAGTTAAGTGAGGCAAGATGGTGTCCAATTCAATACTTGAATAAATTGTTATTGCATTTTAACTATGCACTATAACTTTTCTAGGCACTTATTTTATGTCAATGAATGAAACTAACCAAAAGCCCTATCCCTTGTGAAGATTATATTGTACTGGGAAGACAAAAAGCAAGGCAAATAGACAAAATACATGGCACACTGTATATAGATAACTTCCACGGAGAAAAAGAACAGGTAAATATACACAGTAACAAGATTAACTATTTCATTTAAAATAGGTGTTAGTCAAGAGTCAATAGGGCAATTTTGAGCAAAGCCCTGAAAGAAAATCAAAGGGAAAGAACATGGGTATTTTGGGAAAGAGCATGCATTTGCTTGTTTGGATTTTTTCCCATTTTTTAATTTTTTTGACTATCAAATCAAGGATATTACCATAATATAATTTTCATCAGAGAATTTTACTCTCTTGGGTCTGTACGGTGCTCCTTCCCTTTGCCTCTCTCACCTATCCTCTACCAGCTACTCCCCTTCCTTATAGACTCTGGTATCTACACTTATATTCCCTACTCTCATGTCTTCAGACCTTTCTATTTCTGTCCTATTGTGCAGCTATTCAGTATATATTGAGTGGGGATATACAGTGTTTGCCTTTCATGGTCTGGCTTACTTTACTTAGCATTGAGTCTTCTATATTCAACCACTTTGAGTCAAATGACAATGTCTCATTGTCCCTTATGGCTGGCCAGTATTCTGTAATGAGTTGGTTTTTTGGAAAAGTCATGATGTTATTTATCTATATTTTTCTATGCAAAAATGTGTCATGACATTTCTGACTATATATGTGCCATAATCAGTTCTTGGGCACTTTGAGTTGATTCCACATCTTTGCAACTGGGAATAAAAATACTGCAATAACTATGGATGTACAAGTGTCCTTCCAAATGAACACTCTCTTATTCTTTGGGTAAAAATCCGGGGTAGGATTACTGGGATATGTGGTAATAATACTCTTCGTAAGTTTTGAGGAACCTCCGTATTGCTTTCCACAGTGGCTGTATAAATTTAAACTCCCACCAACAGTATAGGAGGAAAGAATACACATTTGGATCCTAGGAAACAGAAAATATAAAGTTTTTGTAAGGTGACCACAGCTGATATGACTGAGGAGCAGCGAGACTAGTGTGGATGGAAAAAATGAACAAGGTAGAGAGTAACAGGAAATGATGTTATAAGGATAAACCGGAACCCGACTGTGACCATATAAAATATTCTAACGACTCAATCCACAGTGGATGAAGGGCTAGCCCATGAAGGATTCTGAGTGGAGAAGCAACAAGATCTCATCAGGTTTTGACAGGATCAATCTGGTTGCTATGTTGAGCACTGACTGGACAAGGCATAGAAGTAGGGAGATGGTTCATGAAGTTACGGCAATGATCTATTAATCTGAAATAAAAAGTCTGCCCTGAACTTATCAGGCAATCAAAAAGATTTATTCAACCAAAACCATATGAATGACTGTTGGGGAAACAAATTCTTCAGTAACCTATAGTCAGTCCTCCAAAATGGCAGAGCTTGAGTTTTTCTTTTATAGGAAAAAAAAAGGGATTACTAAAGTTTATTCTCCCCTAAAAACTTACAACACTGGCTTACAAGAATATCACCTGTTCTGTCTGGCTTTTCTTTTTTTTAAGAATTATTTACTAATTTCCACTTGTTGTTATTACTTTTTAATTTGACCAGACAGAGACAGAGAGAGAGAGAGAGAAAGGGAAAGGGAAAGCAAGAAAGCAAGCCTCCAGGTCTGGGACTCGAAACACAGTTGGGCATGTGGGAATCCAGTGCCCTTAACCACCATGCCACCTGCCAGCCCCCCGTTTGGTTTTTTATATTTCACAGATCACATACTTTAGTACACAGCTACCTACAAGAGGTGGGGTTGGGATGAAGAACATGCAGTCTGTGTAACTTAAGGTGCGTTTACTTTAATGCCAGCTGGTCGGTGAGTTTTGTGTTAAAGTGTTCTTGAGTGATTACTTCAGACAGGTATGTGAGGAACATAATCGACTTCATCTGTTTCTTTCTCCCAGCTGAGTTTGAGCCAAACCTCATTTTTAGATACCTTTTTAATCTCTTCTCAAGGACTGAGAATGGTTAACATTTCTTTTAGCACAGTCTAATTAAGTTCCTATCACTACCATCTTTTGTAGTACAGACTATGTAAGTTATTGTAAGTTACTTTTATATGCAAAACTGCACCATGACTTTTCTGGTGACCCAACAATTTACAGGCCAACAAGCTCCAGCCAGTAAGTTTCTAAATTCCCTCAAGTCATAAACTCATGCTAAGCACAGCTAATATTCTAAATCCATACTTCTCAAGGCATAACTAAATTCCAAATACATTACTAATTTCATTTCTTTCTCAAACCCACACCAGATATAATGTTTACTTAACGTAATGTTAGACTAACAAAGGGTGATCTGGTCTCCCGTACCTGGTGACAAATTAGCCTCTCTTTGGGACCAGCAGTTAGCGTAATGACTATGTCGTTGGACTCCCACATAGTCGACCGCGGTTCAAGTCCCGGACCCGGTGGCTTAAAACTCACGCCGGGCGTGCATGTGCGTGCGTGCCCAAGATCCCGAGAGGAGAATGGAGGAGAAGGGATTGCGGCGTGGCCATCCCCTCTGGGGGGTGATTTCTCGCTTTCTTTCTCTCTGACTCTCTGTCTGTCTGGCAAGCGCATGCACCCTATAGCAAAACCTCTCAATAAAAAATAAAAAAAAAAAAAAAAAAAAATAAATAAATAAAAAGAAAGAAAGAAAGAAACAAATTAGCCTCTCTTTAAGAGAGCAAGTTCTTTTCTTCCCAAATCAAATGACAAGCCAGGAGGTACAAAGATAGTTCCTGAATAAATCCATTTACCGCAACACATACACACATGCATGCATAGATATACACACACAAGTACGAAATACATACATAGAGTCAAATAAGTGAAAGGAAAGGAAAAAAAATCACCTGAACATAAAGTGCTATTATTGAATCAGACATTGGACATCCGTGGAAGAAACCTCCGAGTGGTCCGGGATACCAGCTCTCTCAAGGTAACATTTTAACAGGCCTAGCACGCCATCAAGTCACCAGTGGTGAAGTTAAGGAAATGCTCAGGAAGCCACTTGGCTCAGTTACAGCTCGTATACAAGATAAAAATTTACTTCTTTAAAATGGAGTTAATATTGTCAAGGCATTCAGATGGAGTTAGCATTGCCAAAGCATAATCATTAATATAACATAAGCTTCCTCAGATTCAGCGAGAATTTTAACACTGCGAAATACACACCGTAACACTCCATGAGCGGTATCCCTGGATGGGCGTAGAGGAAGAGGGTGGGTTCTGGATTTGTAGCTTGAAGGACAGGATCAAAAAGATTTACTGATGGATGAGATGGGGTGGGACTTTTAAAAAGGAAGGTTGTTGACCTGTGATTTGTATTCAATAAGATTTATGCCTGCCTTTTTTTGACTCTTTAATTTATATTCATTTATTCAACAAAATATAAATATGTAACTATATTATTCTGCATATGTTTGAGTAAGTGTGAAAGGTACTGAGGGAATCAAGTTTGCCTTTAGTTTACCATGACTTTGAGAAAGGCTAATCATTAATCAATAATTGCCTTTAATAAATCCCCTGGTTGTGCTCAGGGCCTTCTGTATTAGGAAAGCATTTATTCAATGTAAAAAGGGTTATTTTAAAAATCGATAAAACGCAGAACTTAAAACTTACCTGAATATCTGAAGAATGAGAATTCACAGATCCTTGATTATACAAATAAACTATAAAATTATTTGCTAAAAAATATCTGAATGTAAAAAAGAGAGAAGTTTAAAAATTATTCTTTGAAACATACAAAGTGGCAATCAGTAAGCTGATACCCTCCGGCCAAATCTAACCGCCCTCTGCTTTTGTCATTAAAGTTTTATTGGAACACAGCCACACCTATTCACTTACATTTTGTCCATGGCTATTTTCATGCTACAACAGCAGAGCTGAGTAGTTTTGGCAAAGTCCATACAGTCCTCAGAGTCTAAGTTATTTACTATTTGGATCTTGAGAGGAAATGTTTGTTAACCCCTGACATAAAGGTTGCATTTTCTTTTGACAAGTATTTAATTTTATTCTAATCAATACCCTTCTAATCAAAGAAAATAGTTTTCCTAACCTCACTTCAAAGAAAATAAGGAGAAGGGACAACAAGAAGAGGGAAAAGCATTTAAAAATTTACAAAGACATAAACTGAGTGCTATTTTAGTTCTGCTTCCTCGTGTCATGCCCACTCTGCAGCCCAATATAACTGAACTGTACTGTCCAGGCTGGTTTCTATGGGGAAACGGCCAGCAAAACTGACCTCACGGAGGTTACTAATAACCTGGTAGCCAAATCCAAAGTGCCGTTTGAAGTCGAATGCCAATGAAGCGCTCTGTTCTGTGGACCACCTTTCTCTTCTTTAAACTGGCTATTCTTCAGTTCTAATAATGTATTTCCTCCTGGTTTCCCTCATGTCTGTCTACTCTTAGAACTCCCTTCATCTGGATTCTTCCTTTGTCACCTTAAATGTTTCCCTGATATTCAATTCTAACCTGTTTTTTCAAATTATTTATTTAATTTTACTTTATTATCATATTATTATTATTTTTCAATTTGCTACAGGGTACCTGCACTCACCAGAGAAAGCAAGCCTCTCCAACAGTGAGACCACAGCTCTCTCACTGAGGTATATCCTTCTTTTCCCTTTGCTCTACCAAATTCCTGCTACCACTATATCCAATGTTACCAAATCTTTTTTTCTGCCATGTCAGTATCTCAAAAAAACGAAGACAGAAAACAAAAAACAAACAAACAAAAACTTCCTCTACACATTCATAGCTCTATTTCTCATTGTTTCTTATACAAGCTACTTGCAATAGCTTCCTACTGATGGCCAGGCTGTCAAAATTATTACTCATGGAATTTCCCAAGCAATACACACATACCCTGTACTGCTCCCAAGTTCTAGTTCCTGTATTTCAAACGGTTTCTAGTCTCAATAAAAGTTCAAATGCGATGGGAATTCTCTCACTTTCCCTTATAAATTCTTATAAAGATTTCTGGACTGATATCTATCATGTTTTTCTATTCTGTGTGAAAGAGTAATTCCTTTGGGAGAACTCTTTGGCATCTTGCACAGTGAATCAGTTGTTAACACTTCCCATCTCTCTCTTTCTCTTAAATTTGCTAGAAGGTGCATGTACGTGCTGGAGGGAGACAGAAAAGAAAAAGGAAAAGTGAGAGAGCACCACCCCATGGGGGAGAGTCACATCACAATCACTTCTCCACCATTTCTCCCTCCTTTGGAGATTTTGGTCACACACGCACATATTCCTGGTGTTTTGTTTTGGTTTTTTTTTTTTTTTTTTTGGCCAAAGTTTTAGTGTTTAATAATTAATAGCACAACTGACCAAGGCCTGAAATGTGAAGATAACATGTTCAAGACACTGGGGGGAATCACTCTTTAAACTCACTATATAGTATGTGGTTAAGAACGCACACTTATAATATAAAACCTGTCTACACATAGTGGTTAGCTCAGAAAGCCAGCTGGTCTCCTCTTGGGGTTCCAGATTTCGGTGTTAATTATTAGCAACCTTCAACTCTTTTGTGTGGCAGGTATCTTGTTTTCACCTTCCAGCTCTTCCACACCAGCCTGTGTCATGAGGTCGGCGATGTTTTTCTCCAGATCATCAATGTGACTACTCATATCATCAATTCTTCCAATGATCTGGTCGGACATGGTCTGAAATTTATCTTGCATCTGTTGCAAGAGAGTCTGCACCACAGAGGTCAGGTCCTGCACGGTCTTGGAGTCAGTCTCGGCCATCTCTCCAGTGCCCAGCTTGGCGGTGGTTGCTCAGACCGTCACCAACACTTCCTTCCGTTCGTCGCGCAGACGCCCCCCCTGGTGTGTTTTTCAATTAGCCTGTCAGTTGGCCACGTGGGATTCGGCCATCTTAACCATCAGCCACCGGCTGGTCCCTTTTTCTCTTTTAAAGAAATTTTTCTTCAGCCAAAATAAAATTTCCTCTGTTTTCTTTTTAAAAATATTAATCTAAACACTTCTTCCTTCTCTTTTCCAAAAATTTTAAAAACTCATTTATACCTGCTCCCTTCAGATTTTCATAATCTGCCTCTTACTAATACCACAAAGTGCAAGATTTATTCCCAAAATTTAACTGAAATTGTGTTCTTGAACATCACAAACTAATTCCAAGCCATCCTTTCTCATTAGGTTTGCATCAGGGAATTTAACTGCACAGAAAATTATTCAATTATTTTTTCAATTCTCTGAAAGGTGGCACATAGCTGATACTATTTTTCAAGAACTATCCACCAACTCCACAATGATGTAGGAGATCTAATTTCTATATTAAATCCGAACCTTTTGCTAAAACCATAAAGATTTACTTATTGTGACATCCAGCCTTGATTATCATAAAGTTCACAGCAGTATAACGTCACATATTAGGTCATCGGAAAAGTTATGATTCATTTTTGCATAGAAAAAATACATCATGACTTTTCCAACAACCCAAGAGATTACTCCTCAGGAGGTGAGTCCCTATTTTTTCTGTTTCTAACTCTAATTGACTATTTGAGGCATTTTGGATAAAAAAAAAAAAAAATGCAATTAAGTCACAGGAGACCCATTTTTCCAAGACAACAAAATTTTTAATAATTACATTTATTATTTTCTCATATTTCACTTTTATTACAACTGAACAGTTTCAATGAAACCCAAAAGCAAGTTTCAAATAAGTTACCTTTGCTTAAGGTGCACAGTATACGGTGTCTCATCTATTTGAATTTTATAGGATATCTGTTCCTAGAAAAACCAGAACACTGGAGAGTGAAGACAAGTTTAACATGAGAAGCAAAACAACAATTTTATATAAATTACTCCCCCAAAACAGTGCTTAAAATGCCTAAGACTACATGTGATTTAAAACATGCACTAAAATGTGAAAAAGTTTTAACCCTCCTTTATTATATAATTCATTCTTATTATTCCCATAAAAAGAAAATGTAATCTGAGGGGTTTTGAATGATTAAAAATCTATGTGTGGGGTCCATCAGGTAGCGTGATAGTTAAAGTGTGAATCCCACGAGGTCAACCATGCGGTTGGAGCCCTGGACCTACAAACTTGAAAATCACACCAGGTACATACATGTGCGTGCCCAAAATCCCAAGAGAAGAATGGAGGAGCAGGGACTGCAGTGTTACCATCCCCCCTGGGGAGTAATTTCACACTTTCTCTCTCTCTCTCTTTCTCTCTCTGGCAAGCGTACACATCCTATACCAAAAACAAAAACAAAACAGGAATCTACACGTGACCGGATGGTAAACGCTTGAGCAAGTGCTGGGCCGTGCTTAGGCAACACCACGTGCTGGGCTGCAGTGCCTACTTACGTACCATTCATGGAATAATAAGGTTTTCTACATCAGTGAGGCCGAATCTATCGGGGACAAAAAATGTTCAACCACTTTCTTTAAAATCTTCCTAAGATGTATTGCCTGTCTCCTGTACTTTAAACAAGGAGTCCTGAACAAAACTTGATACCATGTTTGGCCCTATTGTTACTACCTTCATGTTAGCACATGGATGGCAACAGGTTGGAATATCTGTAGGTTAGTGAACCGAAGTGATGGGATTTTATCCAACAAAAGACAACGTGTAAAAAAGCAAGAGTTAGAGCATCCGTGAGAAGGAAAAATGGTTAAAGCATATAAACATGAAAATATAAGTACAGGAGAAAATATAAATATTCAAGGATCTGTAAAAGTAAGAAACAACAAGAATAACATATAAATCAAAGAAGAATAAAGCGGATTATTAAAAGGTCTAGCAAACAGTTGAAAATAAAACCATAAGGTTAACCATTAGTCATAAATTGCTATTATGCACTTCCTGATATGAAGTATCGAGAAGAAGACTTGCCCTCTGTAGTAAACTAAAATTCACAATTGCAGTCCAATCATTAGAAAACCTCAATTTCAGGAGTGTTCTATAAAATACCAGACCAAAATACTCTTCAAAACTGTCAAGGTCATGAAAAACAAGGAACAGCAGAGAGACAGAGACTGGCAAGATGTCAATGAAGTACCCGGAACAGAAACAGGACAGTGGAAAATCTGCAGAAATCCAAATAAAAGTAGCTTGTGCCAATGACAAGGCCAGCAGGTGGCAGAGTGATTACTTTGTTGGACTCCCAGATGGACAACAGCAGTTCAAGTCCCAGACCTGGAGGCTTAACACTCACACCAAGAGCATGTGTATATGTGCCCAAGATCCCAGGAGGAAAACGGAGGTGAAAGGATTGCAGCATGGTCATCCACCTTAAAGGGTGCTTTCTCCCTTTCCCTTTTACTGTCTCTTTCTCTCTCCAGTGAGTGCACAAGCCCTATGGCAAAACCTCTAAAAATAAAACAGTGTGCCAATGATAATTTCTTAGCTATAACAAATGTTATATTCTGGCATGGTCATAGAAGGTCCAACTTAGGTGAAAGTTTCTGTGTAACTTTTCTGTTAAGTCTAAAATTACTCCAAATTTTAAAAGTGTATTTGAATGAAAAGACAAAAAAAAATAGAAATAGACTAAGGAAAAGAGCACAACAGTGATATGAAAGATATAAGGCAGAAATACCAAGTAGAATATCCTGATACTAAAGCAGCTGGATGTCCTGGCTTGAAATTTGCATTGATGGGAAAATACTTCCTAATGAGCCTGATCTAAGGGTGATAAATAAACCAGATGCTGGAGTACAGAAAGAGATTTTTGTCATAAGGGCATGCTCTCTCTGGAGAGACAGAGACAGAGATGAAGAAATCACTCCCCTCCCCCGAATAGATGACCACACCTTAATCCCTTCTCCTCCAGTCTCTTTGCAGGATTTTGGGCATGCATGCACACGTGCCCCATGTGAGTTTGAAGTCACCAGGTCTGGAACTCAAACTGTGGTTGACTACGTGGGAGTCCAGCGACATAACCATTATGCCATGTGCTGATCCCCAGATGCTAGCAGTTCTTGAATAAATAGTTTTTAGAACAACCTTTTAGTAATTGTTAAGATGTTAACATACCACATAATGCTCCCTTCAATATTTTTACTCTGGGTACTAGGATGAAATGTCTTTTATTTTCAGAGTATATACAGAGATGTATCTAGACCTTTAAAATGTGTAGAGGGGTTGATTAATGACTACCATAACGTAATTTATTGAACAATAACAGCACATTTGTGTTTTGATCTCTAATAACAGGCCAATAATCTAGTTGTGATGATAGACAGTTGTAAATATTTATGCACCCAATAGCAGAGCACCAAAATGTATTTAAAAAAAAAAAAACATTAATAGACCTAAAGGGGGATGTAGATCCTGATACAATAGTAGTTGGGATTTCAACATCCCACTCTCAGCATAGGACAGATCATCTAGACAAAATCAACAAGGAAACATCGGAATTAAACTGCATTATAGATCACATGGACCTGACATTTAAAGAGCATTTCATCCAACAGACAGAAAACATGCATTTTTTTCATTGGCACATGGAACATTCTCTAGGACAGATTATATATTAATCCATAAATCAGGTTTAAAGTTTTTAAAAGTAGAAATAATATCCAGTATCTTGGCCAATAATGATGACATAAAACTCGAAGCAACAATAAGAACAGCTCCGGATTGGGGTCAGCAGGTGGCATTGCTGTTGAGGCGCTGAACTCCCATATAACCAACCACTGTTTGAGTCCTGGACCTGGAAGCTTGAAACTCACCCTGGCCTTGTGTGCATGTGTGCCTAAAATCCTGAGTGGAAAATGGAGGAGAAGGGAATGTGGCAGGGCCATCCCCCCGGGGGAAGGGGATTTCTCACTTTCTCTCTCTCTCTCTCTCCTGTGAATACATGTACTCTATAGCAAAAATCTACAAATACATGAAAACTAAATAATATTACGCTCCTGAATGACTACTGGGTGAGTGAAGAAATTGAGAAATAAATTTTAAAGTTTCTTGAAACAGTGAAAATGTAAATAGAACATACCAAAACCTAGGGGAGGCAGTGAAAATAGTACTAAAGGGAAATTCTGTAACACTAAATGCCCACATCAAAAAAAAGGAAAGATAGCAAATATACAGTGTAATGATTCATCTTAAAATCAAAAGCAAACTAAACCCCAAAGTAGTTGATGAATTTATAAAGATCCAAGCAGAAATAAATGCAAAAGAGACTAAAAACATCAATACAAAAGATCAACAAAACAAAAAGATACTTTTTTCAAAGAATTAACAATGCTGATGAACCATTAGCCAGACTAAGAAAAAAAGAAAGGCAGCCCAAATAAATAAAATCAGAAATGTAAAAGATACATACAGAGAGACAAAAGATCATTAGAGATGATGTGAACAATCATATACCAATAAACCTAGAGAAGATGCTTAAATTCCTAGACACATACTATCTATCAAGATTGAACCAGGAAGAAATATTGGGTTGTTGGAAAAGTCACGACACTTTATGTTTTTCTATGCAAAAATATATCATGACTTTTCCAACAACTCATAGAAAGTCTGAACAAACCAATACTAAGCAACAAGACTGAAACAGTAGTAAAAAGTCTCCTAAGAACAATAAAATTAAAAGCCCGGGACCAAATGTTACATATGTAGTATTTTTTAAAAGAACTGAAATTATTTCTTCTCAAAATATTTCAAAAGATTCAAGTGGAAAGTGTCTTTCCAAACTGCACATGAAACCCAAAACAGACCAGAATGCACAAGGGGAAGAACAAACAAAAAGAAAACCTACTGACCAATATACTCAATTGAACGGAGAAAAGAATCAAACTTCAACATGAGAGAAAACCACCAAGCTGTGCTGAACAATAAGAGAGGGAGAAAGGAACAAAGAAAATATAAAATGGCCAGAAAATAACAAAATGACAGCAGTACTTCCTCACTTACCAAGAACGACCTTGAATATAAATGGACTAAAACCCCAAAATAAAAGATATAGACGGCGGAATAAGCGAAATGAAAATTTCCCACTGATAATCCAGCCTCTGACCCACAAACTCGAGTGGAGAGGCACGGGAGCAGGACTTCAGAAGACACTTTCATGGCTCCTGACGATAACATGCATGATTAAGCCACTATGCAGTATATTCTGGATGGGAAACCACATTTTGTGTGCTGTGACGGTGCTTAGGCGATGAATGTAAATTAATTCATTAAAAAAAACGTTTCAGGAGAAAAAAAAAACACGAAAACGGTTTTTCTTGAAATTAAAAACAACGCATATTTGATGACTGCAGTAAGCTATATAGCCCCCACTAGGTGCTACTTTATAGTGTGTTCATTCTATTCACTGAGGTTTATGCCTAAAGTGAGACTTGTGTTCATAGATATGTGTATATCAGCTGTACTTGCTATTGGAAATATTTAGATTAAGGTCATTAGCGAATCAATAAAATGGGGGTGGGGAAGGCATAGAAAGCAACCATGGATACCAGAGACAGTGTGGGAGGAGGGTGGAACACGGCAGAGGGTGAGAGATAGGGAATCAAGGATGGCAAAAAAAAGCAAAATATACAAGAAATGGAAAATTATTTGTTGATGATAACACATATGTTGATGTGCTTGATTGAGCCAATATAGAGTGTATTCTGGATGAGAAGTCTCATTTTGCATGTTGTAATGATGTATAGTGAGTGAATGTAAATAAATAAATTAAATTTTTAAAAAATAATAATAACAAATAAAAATGAAATAAATAAATTATTATTTTTAAAAGATATATAGACTGACTGGATGAAATTTAAAAAATAAATAAATAAACAAACAAGACACAACTAGATGCTGGTTGTAAGAAACCCATCTCACCTGTAAATATACATAGACAGAAAGTGAAGGACTAGAAAAAAGATATTCCATGTAACAGAAACCAAAAGCAAGCAGGAGTGCTATACACACATCAAATAAAACAGAATTTATGTAAAAAAAATTATAAAAAGCAATAAAAATGAACATTGCATAATGATAAAGGGATCAATGCAGCAAGAAGATATAAAAATTATAAAATATATGCACACAACAGCCAAGCGCCCATGACAAAGTAATTAATATTAGCTCTAATGATAGACTAATGGAGAGAGAAACTCCAATACAACAGTAGTTGGGGTTTTCAGTATCCCACTCTTGGCACTGTACAGATCACCTAGGCAGAAAATCAACAAAGAAATGCGGGATTTAAACTACACTAGAGACCAAATAGACCTAACAAGCATTTACAGAATATTTCATCCAATAGCTGCAGAATACACATTATTTTTTTATCAGCACATGAGATATTATCCAGGATAGACACGGGATGCCACAAAACAAGTCTCAACAAATGTTTAAAAATCTAAATCATATCCAATATCTTTTCTGATACAATGGAATTAGAGCTAAAAGTCCATAACAAAAGGAATGTTGAAATCATACACATACATAGAAATTCAACAGCATGCTCTTATAAGACCACTAGGTCAATGAAGAAATTAAAAAAGAGGCCAAAAAAATTTCTGAAACAAATTAAACTGTAAACATAAACTATGAGATACAGCAAAATCAAAACTAAGAGAGACGTTTATAGTAATAAATACCTATATCAAAAAAATAGAAACTTTTCAAATAACCTAGTGTACACCTCAATGAACTAGCAAAGCAAGAACAAACCAAACATAAAATTAGGAGAAGGAAAGAAATAGTAAAGATCAAAGTAGAAATACATGAATTTGAGAAACACCCAAAATATTAAAAAAATAAAAAACAAATTAATCAAAAGTTGGTTTTTTGCTTACTTATAAAAGAACAAATATTAATAAATAGGTAAGTGATTTTTAAAAAATTGTCAGAGGGCATGTGCACTCAGCAAAGACAGACAGGGGAGGGAGAAAGAAAGAGACTGAAAAATGGAAATTGAGAAAGCACCCCTCATAGTGGATGATCATACTGCAATTCCTTCTCCTCCATTTCTCCTTTCTTTTGAGATTTCGCACATGCACACACACGCATCCCACATGTTTTTCAAGTCACTGGGTCAGGGACTCAAACTGCACAGTTGGCCATGTGGGATCCAGCCACCTGAACTATCAATCACCAGCTGGTCTGAAAAGTGATTTTTGACAAGTAGATTTTAGCTTTTAGCTTTTCTTTTCACAACAATTAACAACATGAGATGATACATTAATATGCTTCATTATGGTAATCAATGTACTATCGATTGGGTTGTCTGGAAAGTCATGATGCATTTTTGCTTAGAAATATATGTCATGACTTTCCTGATGAACTAATATATGTGGTTATGTATATGTCAATATCTTTATGTATCTCGTAGTTATCATATTGTAAACCTCAAACACACGCCATAAAATTTACTTTAAAAAGACTTAAATTCATTATCATTAGTAATGTTAGATACTTATAGTCATACTCTAATGGGGTACATACACCTTATGTCTATGTAATAAAAATAATATATGTGATATAATGATTTAGGTTGTGAAAAATCTCTCTTACATGTTTTACTTCTAAATTATCACTTGAACTTTCTTGGATTTTCTCTGGAATAATGATTTGTAGGAATGAATTTTGATAACCTGAAGGAATAAATAATAATAATAATAATTAGTAACCCTGACTTAAATTTAAATAAATAAATATTCCATTCCTTTCATAAAGTATAGTTATATAAGTAGGGTTGGTGCATCACTGTCTACTCCTATTAAAAACTCTAAAGACACTTAAGTTGCAAAACAGATAAGATACATATGACATAACCAAAGAGAAATATGGAAGAGACATTCAACTTACACAGAATTTGCTGTTCTTGTAAAAAGCAGGATAGACAAAAAAGAGAGAGAGAGAGAGAGAAGATAGATAAGAGAAAGAAAGAAGGAAGGAAGGAAGGAAGGAAGGAAGGAAGGAAGGAAGGAAAAAATAAATCAACTATATACTTCCAGAAAAGATTTAAAACAATTGACTAGAAAGTACACCATATTTCAGGACTGACTAGTTCACATGCGCTTGTCACTAAAGACAGACAAATTTCTCCCAATAGAAATATAAGTACACTGGTGGTCAAGGGCGTAGTAATGAGCATTAAATAAACTTAAATATAGAATAAAGGCTGAAACAACTGTGGGAATCATAGTTATACAACAGGTGTAAATGCTAAAAGTTATGAGATGGGGCCATCAGGTAGCATAGAGGTTAAGGCACTGGACTCCCACATGGCCGACTAAGGTTCAAGTCCAAGACCCAGCAGCTTGAAACTCATGCCAGGTATGTGTGCATGTGTGCCCAAAAATCCCGAAAAGAGAATGGAGGAAAAGGGACTGCAGTATGGCCATCTCCCGTGGGGAGTGACTTCTCACTTTCAACTTCTCTGTCTTTTCAGTGAGCACATGCACCCCATAGAAAAAAACCTCTTTAAAAAATAAAAGTTACAATAATATAAATATCATTCCAATTTTAGTATATGTGCTGCCAAAGCAAGCAAATATAAACATAATATACAAAACAATGTCTGGATGTGTGGCAGAGGGTAAGGCCAATAAACATACTGATTTCTTTAAATTTACTGTAGAAAGTGGTTTAAAAAAACGTTACTTAAAGAAGCAAACAAGTATAGAAGTAGAAACATATTGTTTCAGGGTATAAAGGTACTGGGAAACTACGATTTAAAATAACCATATTGGGCCAGCAGATGGCGTGGAGGTTAAGGCGGGTATGTGGGATCCAGCTGCCTTAACTTCCTCTCCACCTGCTGGACCAATGATGGTTATTTTTAATCTGGTTCCAGTCCCAGACCAGCAGCTTGAAAATCATGCTGGACATGTGTGCGTGTGTGCCCAAATCCTGAGAGGACAATAGGGGAGAAGCGATTGCAGTGTGGCCATCCACAGAATAAACAGAACAAATCACACATTTGTATAGTGAAAGATGTTTTACCAAAGCAAAAGTATGAAAGCAGAAAAGTATGGCAGTAGAGGTTTGAAACCAAATAACTCATATATCAAACTGTATTGCAATTATGACTAGGTTACACTGTTCAGAAACAGGTACAAGATCACATGTGGATGTGGGCATCACCAAATGCCAGTGACAATGAAGATCTGGTCCTTCTGATGGCTAAAGCAATGGTTCTACTGTCTACCCCAAGTAAGGAAGTGGTGGCAGCGCGTTTTCAACATAATAGTTCCATGATGCTGGTCTTTTTCCTGGTGGTTTGATGCTAACCATGTTGTAGCACCTATGTAGCATCAAGTCTTCCTCTGGTTCTTGCTAGGATTTTGTGATCCTAACATTCTTTTGCACATGGTACCAGTATATAGCTGGAAAACCCAGAAGATCCATCAGAATTTATTACTGTATAATAAAGATTTAATAACTGGGAATAAAATCAATATATAAACAAGTCAATTGTCCTCCGAAGTACAGAAAATAGTAAGATTTAAATAGACCCTCTCTCTCAGTATTTTTATCCAATTGAGAGTCTTTACGGAGGCTTTACTGCTCAAATCTTCGAAAATCCCATCTTTTACTATCTAGGATCTGAATATAATCACCTTTTGTGTTGTTGTTCTTGCTCGAGGGCATGTGTGCTCACTAGAGAGAGACAGAAAGAGAAAGAGAGGGATAAAGGGAGAGGGAACATGAGACATCACCCTTCAGGGGGGATGGCCACACCACAATCCCTTCTCTTCCATTCTCCTCTCAAGATTTTCGTCAAGCATGTACACACATGTCCTGGACGTGCTTTCTAGCCACTAAGTCCAGGACTCAACCATCTAGTCAGCCATGTGGGATCCAGCCATATTAACCACCAAGGCTGGCCCTCGATCACCTTTTAAAAATCTGTAAAGATCCCAGATTTCTAGGCTTATTTATTTTATTTCTATTTGCAAACTAGCTAATTTTTTTCTGAAATAATCTTTCCTTTAATACCTTGCCAAGTGTGGGTAATGGAACCAAACTCCACTACTAATATTCTGTCATTTAATGTCTGTAGGATGCAGTCTGACGTACAGCTTTCTATAATTTTACCAAATGTCTGTGACATCCTAGCACGGATCTTGGCTTTTCCAACTAGCTTCAATTTTCTTGTCACTTGCCATCCATCACCCACCAGACATGGTCCAACAGCCAGGTCACAGGCTATATTTTAAGTCTGTTATGGCAGCAGATCACTCCAAGTTCCAATTTCTGCATTAGTCAACTTATGCTAACCAGATTATGTCATGGTAATAAATAAACCCTGAAATCTTGATGGTTTGACAGAATAAATGTGTATTTGTTTTTCATACAAAGTCTGATGAAAGTTACCAGTTTTCTTTAAAAAAATGACTCAGAAACCCAGGCTCTCTTCAAGCGGTGACACAACAAACATCTAATGGCCTCTAAGGTCGCTGAGAGAAAGAAATGAAATACACTGAATGCCAGTTTTCACTTTAAAATGGTTGTTTATTTTATATAAATTTTATCTTCATTAACTTTTTTCTTAGAGAGATTTTTGCTATAGGGTGTGTGTGCTCACCAGAGACAGAGAGAGATAGAGAGACAGAAAATGAGAAATCACCCTCCAGGGGTCATGGCCATGCCACAGTCCCTTCTTCTCCACTCTCCTCTTGAATTTTGGACATGCACACACGCACCTAGTGTGAGTTTTAAGCTGTCGGGTCTGGGACTTGAACCATGGTTGGCCACATGGAAATCCAGTGACATAACCATTATGCCATCTGCTGGTCCCACTTTCATTAATTTAAAATAATTGGAGGGACCAGCAGTTAGCATAATGGCTATGTCACTGGACTCCCAAGTAATCGACCGCGGTTTGAGTCCCAGACCCGGTGGCTTACACTCATGCTGGGCACGTGTGCGTGCGTGCCCAAGATCCCGAGAGGAGAATGGAAGAGAAGGGATTGTGGCGTGGCCATCCCCCCTTGGGGGTGATTTCTCGCTTTCTGTCTCTCTGTCTCTGTCTTTCTGGCGAGCGCACGCTCCCTGTAGGAAAAACCACTACAATAAATAAATAAATAAATAAATAAATAAATAAAATTGGAAAAATAAAACCTATAAGAGAGTTCTATAAATGACTGCAAATAAAATGAGCTATTTCTAAACTATGTAACTAGACGATGGCTGAGAAAAAAATTAATGAATAAACCTATACAGAAGGAAGAGGAGACACAGAAAGAGGTAAGGAAAGAAAAAGGAACAAGAAGAGTCAGAAGCTCTGAATAGTTTTACAGGTCAGTTCTACCAATCAATAAAAGCATCATTCCTATGATTCTTAGACACATCAACCTTGCAAAAACATGAAGTAAGGACTTTCTTTAAGGTACATGCCTTTTGTAAGGGTTTTCAGAAATCACCACAGAAGTTAGTTAAAGTGCTGGCCATGGCTGTGTCTACTGCAGACTGAGGAATCATGCCATATAGATCTGTCTGAATATAGCCTGGCAAAAAACTCTGGCTTGGATGCTCTTTAAGTGGAACATCAGGCAGGCCTTCCATTTTTCCTTCTGAGGTAGATGAGGACTTGGAGGGCTTTCTGGTGCTGGCAAGCACTTGACTCACCAAGACAGACAGAATTCTAAAAGCAGCAGAGTTAAATCACATATGAGAGAGTCTCCATTAGACTATCAGTTGACTTCTCACCCTTAACCCTGAAGGCCAGGAGAAAAGGGGATGATGTATTCAAAGTACTGAAAGAAAAAACTTCGAGCCTACAATACTATCCTTCAGAAATAAAAAAGAAATAAAGTATTCTCCAGACAAACAAAACCTGAGGGAATTTATTATCACTAGACCAGCCCTAAAAATACTGCTTAAGGGAGTGCCTCAACTGGAAGTGAACACATGATAATTACTATTTTTTTTTTCGAGAGGTTTTTGCTATAGGGCACGTGTGCTCACCAGAAAGACAGAGAGAGACAGAAAGCGAGAAATCACCCCCCAGGGGAGATGGCCACACTGCAATCCCTTCTCCCCCATTCCCCTCCCGGGATCTTGGGTGTGCATGCACATGTGCCCAGCACAAGTTTAAGCCACTGGGTCCAGGACTCGAACTGCAGTTGACTGCATGGGAGTCCAGTGACACAGCCACTATGCCAACTGCTGGTCCCAATAGTTACTATTTTTAAATATAAATTTCACTGATTGATGTAAAATTACCAAATTCAGAATATTCCAATCTTTCAAATCTCTTGTATGTAGGTTAAAAGTCAAAATGGTCACTAATAACTAGAGCTACAATAAGATGTTAAGAGATATATAATATAAAGATACAAATTATTGAAACAAAACTATAAGTTGCAAGGCAAATAAAAATCTACAGTATTCATATACAATCTGAACTAAGCTGCTATTAGCTTAAAATAGTTATAAGATTTTTCACATTAGCTCCATAATAACCACAAGAAAAAAAAATTACATCTGATACAAAAAGAGAAGGACACAAGTTTATTGCTACAGAAAACCAAGAAAACACAAACATAGGGACCAGCAGTTAGTGTAATGGCTATGTCGCTGGACTTCCATGTATTCGACCGCAGTTTGAGTCCCAGACTCAGTGGCTTAAAACTTACACCGGGCACGTGCCCAAGATCCCGAGAGGAGAGTGGAGGAGAAGGGATTGCGGCGTGGCCATCCCCCCTGGGGGGTGATTTCTTGCTTTCTATCTCTCTGTCTCTCTCTGTCTTTCTGGCGAGTGCATGTGACCTATAGCAAAAACCTCTCAAAAAAAAAAATAAATAAATAACAAACAATAAGGGAAAAAAGGAAGTAAGAAATATAAAAACAACAAGAACAAAAGACTACCAATGGCTTACATAAGTCCTTAACTATCAACTGAGGGTAAACAGATTAAATTCCCTAATTAAATTACATAAACTGGGCTGTCTTTACGGCTTGAAGGTTAAGGCAGCTGCATCTTATGCAGCTGACCACATGGTTGGAATACTGTAATTGGGGGCTTAAGAAATAGGCTGGGTACATGTGTGTACATGCCCAAAATCCTGAAAAGAGAGCGAGAGATGGAGAAGGTATTACAGCATGACCATGCCCCATGAGGGGTGCTTTCTCTTGTTCCTCCCTCTTTCTCTCTCTGGCAAGTGCACATGCCCCCTACCAAAAAATAAAATAAAATATCAACTCTATGCTGTCTATGAGAGATTCATGCCTCCTATAAGGATACATATAGACTGAAAGTAAAGAGATGGAAAATTATATTCTGTGCAGTGGAAACCAAAACAGAGCAACAGTAGCTATACTTAGATAAACTTGAAGGGAGGAAAAAAAGACAAAGAAGTCATAATATAATGACAAAGTGGCCAACTAAGCAAGCAGATATAACAACTGTAGATATATACACACCCAACTTTGAATCACACAAATAGAATATTGGTAGACTTAAAAGGAACTTTAACACCCAGCTTTCAGCAACTAGACCATACAAACAAAATAGACAAAGAAACATTTTATTTAAACTGCACTCCAGATCAAATGGACCTAACAGACATTTATAGAACATCCATCCAATAGCTGCTAAGCACAGTCATCTCAACAACGCATAGTACTTTCTCTTATAAGAGAAATGCAAATCAAAACTACAGTGATATACCACTTAACCCCAATTAGAATGGCTATGAGTAAAACAATAAAGAATGACAAGTGCTGGTGAGGCTGTGGTGAAAGGGTTTTAGTAAAGACAACAACATAGAGGTTACTCAAAAACCTACAAACAGAACTACCATATGGCCCAGTAATACCACTCCAGGGTATTTACCCAAAGGATAGGAAAATACTCAGTAGGAAAGACACTTGCACATCCATATTTATTGCAGAATAATTCACAAATGCTAAGACATGGAATCAACCAAAATGCCCAATAATAGGTGACTGGGCTGAAAAAATGTGGCACATATACACTGTGGAATACTACTCAGCCATAAAAAATGACATCTTTTGATACAAAAGATACAAAGGGGATGAATATGAAAGGTTTAATGCTAAGCAAAGCAAGCCAACCTATGAAAGACATTGTACATCCCCATTCAAAATATACTGAATGTCTACATTCTATGGCAGAAATTGATACGGTACTATATGCAAATATTTCAAAATCTTTTAAAAATCTAAACTCAGAAACAGATCTGGTCACAAGCATTTTGGATAAGAGATGTTCATTCTTTATCATTTCAAGAAGAAGTGAAAGGATACTAAATTTTGCCCTGACAAAGAACTTATTTATATACTTTTAAATGTATGATAAATAGTAGACATCAGGTAACTATAATATTTTAATTCTTTGAGGAAGTTTAAATGTGTGATATAACAGTGTAAGTTTGGAATCTAACTATAAATAAAAGTGGAAATTATATTTTTTACTTTATATATTTAGTTAGCAACTTTAAAATATGCAAAGTAACGTATAGTCTTTCAAATTTTTATTAAGGACTGAGAGTTAAAAACTTTGAAAATCATTTGTTCAGAAGGCCTGATTGAGCTGAGTGATATATAGCAAACTCTACCTTGAAAATCAAAATTATTCCTCCTTTCTCTCTACATCTTTCTTTCTTCCATAAAAATTGCTCCTATTGGTGCCAGCCATTTATCCACTTATCCAAGTACAAAGAATACATATATATGTATATATTAAACCTGCAATAGTGGAGCTTAAAAATGACAGCAGGAATGATAAACTCTCTTAAAATCCATGGGTGACAACAATATAAAAACAAACAACCTGATTGGAGTGGAGTAACTACTTGAATAGACATTTCTCCAAATATATACAAATGGCAAATAAACACATAAAAAGATTATCTACTAATCATGAGGGAAATACAAAAAACAACCATATTGAGATATGAGCTCATACCCATACTGATGGTTATTATTTAAGTTTTTTTTAAATACCATATAACAAGTGTTGAGAAGGATGTGGAGAAATTCAAACACATGCACACGGTTGGCGGGAACGGAAAAGGTGCAGCGGAATTGGAAACAGGGCAGCACACACCCGAGGCCTGGTCCAGGCTGGCTGGACGGCTGGCGGCTGGCGGGCAGGGGGATAAACGTCTGGAGGCGCCCTGTGGGGGGTGGTGTTCTCTCTCCACCCCCCCCCTCTCTCTCTCTCTCTCTCTCTCTCCCCCCCTCCCTCCCTCCCTCCCTCCCTCTCTCTCTAATAAGTTAATCAACCTAAAAAAAAAAGTTTGAGTGCAAGAAATTCTGAGTCTTGCGAAGTGTATGATGGACCTACAAGAAAGGCTGCCCCCAGTTCAGATGGACGAAGCGAGGTCTGCTCTTGGACTTCTTTTTCCTTTTGCTATAGGGTGCGTGTGCGCGCGGGGAAGACAGACGAGAGACAGAAAGCAGGAACTCGCCCCCACACGGTCTGGCCACACTGCGATCCCGTCTCGGGATGACAGTCACACACCCCAGCCACACACCCCACGCGAGTTCCAGCCAGTGCCCCGGGCCGCCCACCCCGCTGTGGAAGTCCAGCGCCCCAACCACTCCGCCACCTGCCGGCCCTGTCCTCGGACTTCTTTAAATTGCACGCCTGTTTGGAGTGGCTTCCCCATCCCCACGAGGGCCCATTCCTAGGGTGACAGGACCACAGGGACCAAGGCCGGGAGGGAGCCCGCCGGCTCCGCTCGGGACCAGAAAAGAAGAGAACCCTCCTCCGCCCGGCGGCCGCGGGGGTCGTGCGCTCACCAGGTCTTGCCGCTAGCAAGCCGCCGAGCCCGGCGAGCAGCAGCAGCAGGCGGAACATGGTGTGGCTTCTCCGCTCCGAGAGGGGACTGGGCGGCGGCCGTTGGGTCATCTCGAGCCGGGCGCTGCTACCCGCCCTCCCGGGCGCGCGGACAGGCCGGCAGGCGGCGTCCCGGGGAGGCCGGGCCAGGGCCGGGGGTTCTGTGGCCCGGGATGCGCCTGCGCCTGCGCCCCCGCTCGGAGCTGCTGAAAGGCCGCGGCTCACCTGCTGCTCCCAGCCCCGCCTGTGGTCGGCGGCCCACAACCTCTGCTCCCTGTGGACTGAGCTGTAGTACAAACCAGGGCATTGCGGGGCGGCCTTCTGCGCGAGATGCTGCCTGGATGCTTTTGAAAATGCGCAAAGGCCGGGGGAGGAGTGGCCGACGCTGGACTCCCGCGTGGCTGACCACTGTCTGAGTCCCAGACCGAGGCTTAAAAATTGCCAGTAGTGTGGGCGTGTGTGCATTGCAGCGTGGCAATCCCGCCCTCCCTCCGTGATTTGTTTTCTCTCCTGCCACCTTCTCTCCCCCCCCCCCTTCCTCCCTCCCTCCCTCCCTCTCCCTGGCAAGCGCCAGAGCCAGTCAGTGGCAAGGAGGTTAAAGTGGCTGGATCCCACATGGAAGGCTGCAAGGTTGAAGATCTGGACCCAGCCCTTTGAAAAAGGCGCTCTGCATGTGTATGCCCGTCCTTGCATGCCCAAAATCCAGAGAGAGCGGAGAAGAGATTGCAGAGTGGCCGCTCCCCACCCCTCTACCCCCATCCCCCAGTGATCTCTCTTTCCCTTTCTCTGTCTCTCGCTGGCCAGCGCACAAGACCTACAATAGACTGAAACAAAACTGGGTGGTAACGGGGTGGCTCGGGAGAACTGGCCAACAGGGGAAGGAGTCCTGGACTCGACCTGAAAAGCACAGGGTGTTGTGCACGCCCGCCCTGATCCCGAGAGGAGGAGAGATGGAGAGGGGACTGCAGCAGTGACCATTCCCAACGGGGTGGGGGCGCCTTCTCACTTTCCCTCTCTGGGCTCCCTCTGGCAAAATATTAAAAATAAATAAATAAATAAAAAGGAGGAGGTGAAGGCAGCAGGCTCCCACCGGGCTCACTGCAGTTGGAGTCCAGGACCTGAGGGCTTGAAAAGCACACTGGGCGTGTATGTGTGTGTGTGTGTGTGTGTGTGTGTCCAAAATCCCAGGAGAATGAAGAAAGGATTGCGGCCTGGCCATCCCCCCTGATTTCTCTTTCCTTTTGTCTCCAATGACTGCACATGCAAAAACCTTAAAAAAAAAAAAAAAAAGTGTAATACTTTGTGAATTAAAAACTACACACGAATGTACACAAAAACACACGAATGTACATATATTCATATTTACTAAAGCTGACTTTCTAAAAAAACATTTTTATACATGTAAAACTAGCCAGATAAGTGAAAGATTCCGATAATGGAAAGAGAGGCTTGATTTTCACTTAGGGGGAGAATCAGCTTCCGGTTTTCTGACTGGCATTGTCCACATGGACTTCCTAAGCATCTGTCTCCTTTCCCTCCAATCTGGTTAAAACTGGAAATGTCACCCTCTTGTTCAGAAATTCCTCCGTGCAATGACTACAGGTTCTTTATTGTAGTGAGAGAGTGAAGATTCTCCCCATAACTACGCCACCTATGTTCCAGAAGAAATTTCTAACACTGGATTTAAATGCTTCTAAACTCAGACCCCAGCCTGCCCTCCGCTTTCTTCTACCCCACGTGTCCTGGCCGCTCTGACTTGGTCCTACGCATTGCCTGATCCCCTTGGGAGGCAGCCTCTTCCCTCCCACCCCCAGTCTCCATCCAGATGCACATTCTCTTTCCAATCCCAGAAAATGAATTAATCTCTCATAATAATTAATAGGTGGGCAGACACATATACTGAAAGGCCCCATGGACCCACACAAATGCTCACTTGGGGAATCGACACATGCAAAATAACAATTGAGGTGAGAGTTTATGGATATGAGAGATTTCAACTGGACCGCACGAGCAAAACCAACATGATCAAAAGCGCAAAATGGCGAGCAGGCCGTTTCAGCATCAGGGCGGTGGCTGGATGCTACTCAAAAATGGCATTTCAGTGCTGCAGGAGTCAATAAACTGGGGTTAGTGCAAGATGATACGATATACGAGAATGAAGATGTGAAGGAAGCGTAAGAAGACTTCCTGAGAACCTTTACAATGACAGGATGCTTCGCAGTGAGAGAGCCCTGGACCTGACCACGAGGCAGCCGATCTTGCCTAAAGAGCAGTGGACAAAATACCAGGAGGAGAATTTCTACCTTGAACCACATCGAAAAGAGGTTATTTGGGAAAGAAAAGAGAGAGAAGAGTGGGCAAAGAAGTAACTAGATTGCAATCGAGGATGCGGTTGTTCTTAAAGTATTTTTATGAAGTGGGGGTCGAACCTGAAAAATATAATTTAAAAATAATTTGTTTGGCAGGTGTATTACTTTAAATAAATGTCTATTATTAAAAAAAAAAAAAAAAAAAAAAAAAAAAGCACACCTCACTAGTGTATTGGTAGGAGCCAATGCCAGACCAGCACTGCTTTTTAGCTACACCGTGGGTGTGTGAACTTGCTGGAAAGACAGACAGAAAGCAAGAAATCACCCAGCAGGGGGCGATGGCCACGCTGCAATCCCTTCTCCCCCATTCTCCTCTGGGACCTTGGGCATGCATGCATTCACACCTAGTGATCAGCACTGCTTCTAAAGGCAACATTGCCCCAAGGCTGGTTTTCCCTTGTTTCCTAAAAATTTGAATAACAGTTACAGCAAATGCTTAGACTTCACCAAGGATTCTGAATGAATTTCTAGTTCTTTTATACCTCTCTCTTTAGCCTTCCTTGTGCATGTTTTCTTTCTTTTTTTTTTTTTTTTGGAGAGGTTTTTGCTATAGGGCATGTGCGCTCACCAGAGATAGACAGAGATACAGAAAGCAAGAAATCACCCCCCAGGGGGGATGGCCACACCGCAATCCCTTCTCCTCCATTCTCCTCTCAGGATCTTGGGCACATACGCACACGTGCCCACTATGAGTTTAAGCCACTGGGTCCGGGACTTGAACCAAGGTCGACTACATGGGAGTCCAGTGACATAGCCATTACGCTAACTGCTGGTTCCCCCTTGTGCATATCTTTAACAGAGGAAACTTTGTATTCATGCATGTTTGGCTTTCTTCCTAGATGACATACTTCTGAAGGTCAGGAAGCATGTCCCATCCAGAACCTACATACCCAGTTCCTGATGCAGTACCTGCAGAATGGTAGGGTTTCAGTAAACATTCATGGAATTTAATAAAATCTGTGCTCTGAAAACCTGCATTGTGGAAGCCAGATGGTGGTGCAGCTCTGTGAGGCTGATCCACAGGAGAAGGATCGAAGTTCATGTCCCCAAACCTCCCAGAACACATAAGGCATGCAATTGTACCACCATGATCTGGGGCTGGCTGAGGCCGGCGTGGATTGCAGCACGGAGACCTTGATGGGGGTGTTGTCTCTCTGACTCATGGGAAAAAGACAAGTTAAAGAAGAAAAGCTGGATTGTACTTAATTCCACAGTTAGAGATCAAGCCTTGATAGAAATGGAAAATGCAATACAAGGTTACTCTAGTCAAATACAAGGCTATTATAGTCAGAGTGATTCAGACTTATATAGGACTCCTTCCTGATGATTATTCATTTAGTAGATGTTAAGGAGGTCCTTTAATATTTGCAAACCTTAAAGTGGCATTCCTCGTTGTTTTGCTGAGATTTTCCAGAGACTAGAGACCAGAGGGCCCTGAAATCAGAAAGCAGAGATACTTGAGGAAGATGAGAAAGATCAAATCTTCTGCCCTAACAATCAGATCTTGCTGACCAAGCCAGAGGTGAAAACATCAACCCTGACATCACATCTCCTCCATGGGACCAAAGAATTGATGAACTTCTGTGCTGGTAAAAACACCAGCCTTCTTAGACCAAAATCCTTCTTAGACCAGGACTTTGGAGATCGTCCTGAAACAATCAGCCCTCCATCTTCCCAGATCACTGACTTCCCGAATAAAGCGAATTTTCCTTTCCACCAACATTTGTCACGAGCATTGGTTTCCAATCAGTGAGCATCCAAACTTTGGGCCCAGATTTCAGTAACAATGCCAAATGTTTTTAGTCCTTTTTAAAAGATCTTTTCAATTTTTGTCAACATTTTAAAGCTTTCTTTCAATAATGTTTTTGTTATTATAATTAAGCTTAGACTTGGAAAACAATGCTGCTATAGTGCTTCCTGCATCACTATGATCTTAAAATATATATTTTTCTTTTAAGGGAGATTTTTGCTATAAGGGTACGTGTGCTCACCAGAGAGACAGAGAGATAAAAAGCAAAAAATCACCACCTGGGGGGATGCTACGCCACAATCCCTTCGCTTCCATTCTCTTCTCGTGATCTTGGGTATGCACATTGCCAGGGTCTGGAACTTGATCTGAGGTTGACTACGTTAGGATCCAGCAATGCAACCACTATGCCATCTGCTGATCCCTAAGAATAATTTTAACCATTCCACTGCTATTTCCTATGAACGATTCATGCCCATACCCCATACATGACGCCCATTTCGGCAATTCTTTAGATAGCCTTTCTTCCTGCTACGTCACATGGTTTTACTTCAGCATGTTGCATCTTCCTGCAAACCAATACTACCAAGTTTATGCATCCCAATTATTTCTTCTTTTGTACCAAGATTTCAGGGTTTTCCTACTGTTTGGATTATTAAGTAGCTTCCAATTTTTGTGCATTTTATCTTGCCTTAGAGTTTAACTTTTTAATAACGGTTCAGCGATTTCAATTTGACCTTAATTTTTCAGTTTGTCTTCGATGTTTTTGTATTTCAACTTTTGGTAAGAGTAAAGCAAGCCAGTTTTAGGTTTAACAGAAAGGTAGCCATTTTGAAATTAAGAACGGCCTCTATCAAGAACATCTGACCAAGTGCCGAGTCATAGGGAGATCAGTTTGAGGAACAGTCAGATGAGAAACCAAGAATGAGCATTTGAAGGAATTGGGATAGGGGAAAGTGAGTGACTGACTGACTGTACTGAGGAACGGCTCACACGTGCTTGTGTCTCATACTGATAAATACCGTGAACACGTTGACCTTTTCGAGTCAGTCTGACGGTGCTCGATGACAATCTCTGTATACAGGTTACAAAAATAAACTCCCTTCTCAAAAAAAAAAATAATAAGTGGCATTTGTGACCAAGAAATTTTACAATTTTTAATAACAATCCAGATATAAATCCAGGACAAATCTAAGGGAAAAGCACATAGAGTATATTAAAAATACACAAAAGAAATTCAGTTCAAATAGTCTTTTAGAAAAACTTTCCAACTAGTCAAACGTTGAAGGAATTCTCATTTCAAAAAAAAAAAACGGTTAAGTTATATAGCTATAGCTATGCATTACCAACTGTGGAATTAAACTGATACACATTACAACTGCAAAACTTGAGGTTTTATAAGTGAAATGCGCATTTTAGTCTTACTTCAACCCACTCAGGGCCAGCCCTATAGCACAGAGGCTGACCACTGTGCACTGGGAACCAGATCCCACATGCAGGCCATGGTTCGAATCCTAGCTCAGGAGGCCTGAAAAACATGCCAGGCATGTACACCTGCATGCCTAAAATCCTGACAGGATGGAGAAACGGAGGAAAAAGGATTGCTGCATGACCACATACCACTGAGAGAGCTCTCCCTCTCTGGCAAGCATACACGCCCTCTGGCATCTTCTTCAGAAATCCATTCAGAGATTTAAGATGAAGGGAAGAACATCTCACAACTTTTAGTATATATCTGGTTGTCAAAATAGTGTGCTACCTTCAGAGAATTGAAATTTCTGTCTTCTTCAAAACTGGTTGTCTTTTTTTAATAACAGAAAGCCATTTTTTGCTATTTGGCAAAATAAAACAATTAGTGAGATGGGATCTGTAAAAGTTCGACTAGAATTTTACCAGAAGTTCTAACTCTTTAATTAATAGGATTACAAACAGGTAAGTATTTAGGAAGTGACTGGGAGACACAAAGAAGTTTTCAAGTATTTATTGTAAATGTTATATTTGTATATGTATATATACACAAACAAAAAAATTTTAGAAACTAATGAAATTCAGTTAATAAACCTATTATTAAACTTTATTATGAAAGGTTATGAAAAATTTTTAAGTGCTTAAAATTATATTGTCCATACCATTTCTCCCAAAGTAAAAATTCATTTTTTAACACAGCTGAGATAACTCAGATAGGACACTTTTTGTATTTATCTAAGAAAACCTTTTCTTTCTTCTTTTCTTCAGCCTAATTTCTATGAAAATATTAGTGTCAACAGAGACATGATCCAGCACACTTCAGTGAATGTAAACATTCTAAATGATTTATAGCAAGCTTTGAAAAATCAGACTTTAAACTTAAAGTGCTCATGAAATTCTCAAGTGGTTTTACAACAGCTCAATTGATTAGCAATAGATGCTCAGTGCTTTACTATAGCCATGAATCAACATATTTGATTAGAGCTATTAAATACCTCGTACCTTAAAGCATATAATAATTTAAAATAATGCTATTGCAAAAAGGATGCCATGCTTTAACAAGAGATTTCATAATAGAAATTCTATTAAATTAATTTTTCTAATAGTAATTATCTATAGTTGAAAGATCATAAAAATGGAAACTGATAACTGTGTGTGAACACACACACACTCTTTTAGAGTATTTTGTACTTTCAAAATAATATTACATCTTAATCGTGATTTTTGTGCATTCTTCTGTAGACGGGATATTTCATGTAGTGAATGAGAGACAAGACTCTAGTATATGATGATTATTAATCCGTGCAACATGAAAAAATGTTAAGATATTATTGGCAGCTAATCAATTTTCATAGGTATTAGGTTGTCACATGTTCAACCAGAAACTACATTAATGATAACTAAAGTCGGAAATTCACAGTTAAGTGCATGATGACAGATGTACATCCATACAGTTCATCGCTGCAGTAACACGGTCAACATAAGACAGGCCACACTGAGGGCATCACCCTCACAGAGGGCCAAGTAAGACAGTCAAAGATGGAAACGGAAATGTTACCCCAAATTCCCTGGATTTACTTCATCTCCTTGTATTTCTCAACTCACACACTCGGTTTTTGCTTTCCTGTGTTAGTAAAGTTTGTCTTGTAGTTTGTTTTCATTCAGAGTTCAGACCGGAAGAAAGGCTTTTCAAGAAAATATCAGGAAAAAAAAAATGTATTCTCAGTTCCCTGAAGACATTTGCAAAAAAAGAAAGGTAAAAAAATCAAGTGAGGGAACTATATAAAGGAGGTGCTGGAGCAGGACGAGCAGGAATTAAATTTCCCTGAGATGATATTTTCGGTTGTGGTGGAGGTGGCCTGTGAGGGGGAAAAAGACAGTTAATTGTGTGTCTGGACTGAATGAAGAAATGCTGCACTCACCACCAGCTCAACATAACAGCTTCAACCTTCTTGTCAAGAGGCGAGGGTCCTTTATATTATTGAGATTCAATGGTTAAAGAGCTCTAATTAGAATCTATAATAGAATAACTCCCTTAAATTAATATCAGTAGTCAACAGTGTTGTATGAAAGTTTGAGTTCATATGTTTTTAAAAAAGAATAGCATATGAAGGGCCAGCAGGTAACACAGTAGTTAAGACACTGAATTCCTACATGGCCAACTGAGGTTTGAGTCCCGGACCCAGCAGCTTGAACCTCATACCAGGTGCATGTGCATGCATGCAAATCCCAAGGGGACGATGGAGGAGAAGGGATTGTGGCATGGCCATCCCCATGGAGGGAGATTTCTCATTTTCTCTCTGTCTCTCTGGCAAGAGCACATACCCTATAACAAAAAGCTCTCTAAAAAAAAAAAAAAAAAAAAAAAAAAAAAAAGAATAGCATATGAAATTGTAAATACAAATTATAAGGGACAAGTGAAGATACTAAATGGATAAAGCAATTTTCGATATTGTAAAAATGACTGGTGAGTGTAAACCTAGCTAACTCAGTGTTAATATACACAGAGTTGAAATTCCAGTTTCCTCAAATATGATATCCACTCTGAGAATCAAACCCACCATTACTTCTATACCTGCCCATCTTAATTTTCATATTTTAACCTGTGGGCACCCTCCCTTATCCTCTTCATCCAATTCTAGTATGCCATTACAATACTATCTGGTGAATATTTGTCTCACAATTTATATATTCCTTTCTTGATCCTCAGTTGGATTTCAACACACTCTTATTGCACAGTGATCATTCTATATGGGCCAGCATGGCTGTGCCCTGGTAATGCAAGGCTCTGTGATGTTGAAGCCACATGGCAAGGTCCTAAGTTCACGTCCAGAGGTCTTCCTATACACACTGGGCTTACGTGTACACATGCTTATAATGCTGACTGACAGGCTAGGGGTGGAAAACAGTGTGAAGAATAGGTTGATGATGGCTGTCTCTCTCCTCTCTCTCAATAAGCTTTTTTTTCTCCTCAAGGGTACTTGCACCCACGAGAGAGAAACAGAGCAACAGAGAAAGCTTCCTCCAACAGGGCACAGACACATCACCATCACTTCTCCATTACTCCATCCCGTTGGGATTTGTGACACACACACACACACACACACACACACACACACACACATGCACCCAGCATGCTTTTCAAGGCACCAGGGCCGGGATTCAAGTCATATGATCAACTATCAGGGATCCAGACGCCTTAACTACCATGCCAGCTGGCCAGCCCAGGATCTGGCTCCCTTAGCGCCAAGACACCAGCCCAATAAACTTGACAACAAAGAGGGAGAGAGGTTATATTAGGACACTCGATGTTGCAATCTAATTGTAATTTGTGAGGCTTATGGGAGAAGGAGGGGTCGGATGCATTTTATGTGATGCAAAATGTAGTAACACACTTCCTAAATCTTTCCCCTTGATTTTAAGCTCACCCATTGAGTCTTTCAGGTTGTGTCCTTTTCAGCTCTAGAAGTTGCATGGATTCTTTTTTTTTAGTTTTTAACTCTGTGCTGAAATGATCAAACCTAAACTTTTTTTTAAGAGATTTTTGCCTTAGAGCATGTGTATTTACCAGAGAGAGAGAGGGAGAGAGACAGTGAGAGGGAAGTAAGAAATCACCCCCTAGGGTGGATGGCCATGCCACAATCCCTTCTCCTCCCTTCTCCTCACAGTATCTTGGGCACACGTGTACATGTGCACAACAGGATTTTCAAGCCACCGGGTCCAGGACTCGATCTGCAGTTGGTCATGTGGGAGTCCAGCAACATAACCACTACATCATCTGCTGTCTCCCATCTTAACTATTAATTCCATGGCAATATCATTACATTTACTGCAAAAGCCCACATCTGATTTAACTGGATACCTTCTTAATCAGCTTCTATGACCTGATGTTTTATGGTTTTTATCACATTTTCTGTCCCTACATGCTTGGCTTTTTGACTGAGGGCTAAATATTAAAAACTGTAGAAATCAGTTGAGAGTCCAGTTCACCCTCACACCGAGGTCCCAACACAAAGCCTGGGATGTTTACCAGGGAACCTCCTCATTTGGCATAACTCCAAGTTTTGTCCCCTCTGCCCTGTGAGTCTTCTGAAAGCTCTCCTCAGCTTCCTTGCCTCTCGGCTGTAACTCTCAGACAGCTGGACACCTCCAGGACAGAGCAGTGATCCCCAAAGCTGGGATCATCTCTAGACTCCCTTCCTTTCCCAGACCTTCTCCATATAATGCTCACTTCCTTGGTCTCCTATACCTTCAAGCACATATGTCTATATTCTTCTAACATCTAGCTTTTCTAGCTATTCTCGGTGGAAAGGCTGGGCCAACCCACCTGCTTTCCTATGGCTGGTTATTACAAAGTCCCTTACGTTTGAATCTGACACCCACCAAAGGCTGCCTGCAGCAGCAGATGGTAGCTCTTGCTCAGGCTTCTTTAAAATTGCATTTTGACACTGCACTCATATGAAAAAAATTTACAAAAAAATTCTAAAAAAGCCTTTCTGCAAGTCACGGTCTATCTAGATTTTTGGCAATAAATACCGTAGCAGTGCTAAATTAAATTAAAATACAAGGGAAATGATTAGACATTAACCCTTGGGTTTTATTCTAGCCATGTAATCGAAGCCAATTCACTTCCGACCTGGATGGGAACTGCGGAGGCTGGCTGGATGCATGCGCGGGTACCGGAAATCTGTTTGCATAGACAGGCTGAAAAGGAAAGATAATACGAAGATTACAACCATGATGCAGTCACAAATAGATTCCTACATAGTTTTGTTACTTTCTATATAAAAATAATTCATATACTTAAAAATCGATGAGTGGAGTACTTTTAATTCTGATATTTAAAAATATTTCTCTTATTCAACCTGTCTTTACCACAAATACTTAACTCATTTAAGATTTTTTTTAATCTAGTAATATTAAACTGCTATAATCTTGGTTCAAATCAACTGCCTTGATAAAGCCGTAATACATTTCTATGTCAATCCATGTCAATGTATTTTAAATAAAACCTTACAAAAAGTTACTGCCAAATATATACAGTACCTAACTGTTAGAGAAAACCACTAATTTAGGACCCTTGATTGCAGAATTCATGATATTCTTCCTTGATGAAGTAGCAGAGATGAAGTTTTACAAGGTGAGACCATGGATGATGCGATACTATGCAAAATACATGGCAAACGCAACAACTAAGTAGCAAACAAATAGCCCAGTGAAAAAATGGGCAAGAAAACCTGAGCAGACATTTCTCAAAGGAAAACATACATATGGCCAACTGGGATGTGAAACATTGGCCAACATTATCAATCACTTGAAAATGCTAATCAGAAACTACAATGACGGGACCAGCAGTTAGCGTAATGGCTATGTCGCTGGACTCCCACGTAGTCGACCGCGGTTCGAGTCCCGGACCCGGCGGCTTAAACTCACGCCGCGCGCGTGTGCGTGCGTGCCCAAGATCCCGAGAGGAGAATGGAGGAGAAGGGATTGCGGCGTGGCCATCCCCCCTGGGGGGTGATTTCCTGCTTTCTATCTCTCTGTCTCTCTCTGTCTGTCTGGCGATCGCACGCGCCCTATAGCAAAAACCTCTCCAAAAAAAAAAAAAAAAAAAAAAAAAGAAACTACAATGACGAGGTTCCCGGCCTAACCCAAACAGGCCAGACGCTGTGGCCTGCAACTACGGTCCAAGCTAACCACAAGGCCAGGCCAAGAAGATCGCAGTACGGTGAGACCATGCAAGACCCCTCCTCCCACCCAATCAATCAATATTTTAAAGAAAGACAATGAGCTAGCGCCTCACAAACATCAGAAGGGCCACCATCAAAAGAACAGAAAATAACAAGAGTTGGTGAAGACATGGAGAAATTGAAACTCAGTGCACTGTTGGTAGGAATACAAAACGGTACACTCATTTTGGAAAACAATATGGACTATCTTCATAGAATTAAAAATAGAAGCGCTCTATAATCCCGCAATCCACTGCGAGGTATATTTTCTAAAGAACGGAAAGCAGGATCTTGAAGACATACTTGCAACCCCATAGTCACCAGAGCAGATTCACAATAGCCAAGAGATGCAAACAACCTGAAAGTCCACTGAAAGGAGAACAGATAAAGGATGTGTGGTTTATGCCTACGACCGAATATTATGTGGGCATGAAAAAGATGGGACTTTTGTCACATGTTACTAACATGTACCGCATGGCTGAACTTTGAGTACAGTATGCTAAGTGAAGTAAGCCAGTCACAAAGCACATACACTGCATGATTTCACTAATAAGGACTATCTAAAACAGTCAAAATCATAGAAACAGAGAATAGAAAGGTGATTTCCAAGGGCCAAGAGGGAAAGAGTGGGTGCAGAATTTCAGTGTTGCAGAGACCTTGACATCTGTTGCACAATGACCTGAACACACTTAACACTATTGCACTGTACATGTAAAAATGACAGTGGTAAACTTAATGTTATCATTTTTTTAAATTTGCTATAGGCAATGTGCACTCACCTGAGACAGACAGAGAGAGGCAAGTGAGAAAGCATCCCCCAGGGAGAATGGTCACACCATAATCCCTTCTCTTCTATTCTCTTCTCAGGATTTTGGACACACACACACACACACACACACACACACACACGTGCACATACAGGGTGTCTCTCACGCTGCTGGGTCTGGGCCTCAAACTGCACAGAAGGCCACCTGGGATCCAGCCACCCCAACTACCACACTACCAGCTGGCCTAATCTTAATGTTCTTTTTATCACAATAAAGAAAAAAATCTTGACAAAATAGTTACAAAGGCAAATTTTATTTTAAATATATTTTGCCACAATAAAATAAGGGGGAAAATTACCAAGGATGAAGAATATACATATAATTTCTAACTAGCATGCATAGGAGCTGTACACCTATCTCATGTACAAAGGGATATGGAAGTCTCAAAGATATATGATAAAGGGGGAAAGGATATAATAATTTTTGTTTCCTTTTTATAAAGGAAAATGGGGCAGGATAGGGAGAAAAACTGTGTGTGTGTGTGTGTGTGTGTGTGTGTGTACAAGTACATAAACATAAAGAAGGAGATATAATAATTTCACCTCCACTAATTGTAAAGAATTTGAAAGTCTGACAATACCAAGTATTGGCAAAGATGTAGCTCAACAGAAATGCTTAGACACTACTGATGACACAATCACCCCGTGATATAATCACCTAATGGTGTGAGCTCTTAAGCATTTTGACATTTTCCAGTGAAGATTCACATGTCTTTCAGGCCAGCGATTTATTCCTATATGCCATAGATCGGTGTGTCCGAAACAATTTTCTGCAGTGATGGAAATGTTCTATGTCTGTCTGCGCTGTCCGGTACAGTGGCCAGCAGCCCCATGTTCAGTGTGGTTAGTGGGACTGAGGAACTAAACTCTTAATTTTATATGAAATTTAAATAGTTACATATGGCTAGTAACTACTATACTAGCAGAGTCCTAGAACACACACACACACACACACACACACACACACACACAAAGACATCTACAAAACATTCACTTCAGCCTTGTTCATAGTGACAAAAGACTGGAATCTGATAATAGGAAAATGGATTTTAAAACTACGTGGTATTTACGTAACATAATAATACCAACAGGAAAAGACATCAAGAATCTCTTGCTTTGAAACCGAGAGGGAGGAATGACACAGGACCTGCGTTAACACCTCTGTGTTCTATGTCTGCTCTCTTCCTGTTTTCAGCACCTGGCTTCCCTACGGCACGCTACCAAGGACCTGCTGGTATTCCTTTAACAAACTGATGCTTAAAACAGTATCTATTTATCCGACTGCCTATCTATCCACATTAATCTTTAAACATATAAGACTTCAATACAATAAAGAAAAAGAAATCTTCATTTCAACTTACAACTTCTCTAGGCGGACTCACTGGAGGGACATGTCGAGGAGCACTTACTGGCTGTCTAGAAACATTGGCTTGATTTTTGCCATCTGATCTGAAAGAGACAATTACTTCTGAGCTGAATTAAGATGAAAACATTTCTATACGACACTTTACATGTACCCTGCATTTTTCCAAATACAGAATAGTGATGTCAGTAGCTATGGTAACGGTTACAATGGACAGCTGAAATTCCTATGGCTTTTTTTTTACGTTTTTGCCATTGGATGTGTGTGCTTGTCGTAGAGAGACAGAGAGTGGGAAAGAGAATTCACCCCCCAGGGGAATGGCCACACTAAAATCCCTTCTTCATTCTCCTCTCGGGATTGGGGGCAAGCATGCACATGCACCCTGCATAATTTTCAAACCCCTGGGTCCAGGACTTGAACCACAGTTGGCCATGTGGGAATCTAACACCTTAATCACTATGCCACCTGCTGGCCCCTTGGCATTTCTACTAGCTTTCATATGTGTTTAATCTTTACACTATTACCAAGTATTATGAAGCACATTTCCATTAAATAAACTGAATTCTAAGGAATTGAGGATCTGGCCAATCGGTCAGTATTCTCTAACTTTTCTTCTCAAGCCTCCCTAAAATCAGAGGAGAATGAAGTATACATATCCTTGGGTTATTTTCAAAGGTGTCATTCTAAAACTTAGGAAGTCCAGCAAACAGTTCAGCCCAGGCTGGCTGGACTGAAATCAGCTAAGTTCAGACACACTGAGGGACCTGCAAGTCAGATAAGCAGAGGTGTCTGGGCGACAGCTGTGTCACAAACTTACACGTGGAAGGTGCCAGGGGGTTCTCTGCACAGGCTGTCAATCAGAAGTGTGAGAGGAAGTAAGAGAAAGAGGAAGCCTCAGAAGATAAATAAATCTATTTTAGAATGTGTTAAAAATTATGGCTCACGGGGCCAGCAGATGGCGTAGCGATTACATTGCTAGATTCCCACATGGCCAGGCAGTTCGAGTCCTGGACCTGGTGGCTTGAAAATGATGCTGGGCACGGGTGTGTGCATTCCCAAGACCCCCAAGGGAATGGAGGAGAAGAGACCAAAGTGTGGCTATCCCTCCCCCAATGGGGGGGGGGGGTGATTTCTCACTGTCTCTGACTCTCTGTCTCTCTCTGGTGAATATATGTGCCCTAAAGCAAAAACTATATATATATATATATATATATACACACACACTCACACACAAGTATGTATATATGTATGTATGTGTGTGTGTGTGTGTGCACACACATTTATACACACACACATATACAGCTAATATCAGGACACTGGGAAGATTTGATATAGTAAGCAATCAAGAACTGAAAAACTCTTCCTCTACAGAACTGATACGTGAAATTAACACACAGATGACAATTTTCAACACTTACATCTTTTATCTCTAGTTCATATCTTAGTCTTTAAGTAGGAAGCCCAAATCAGAGAGAGCTCTGCTTACCCCTTTATCAGAAATGGCTGTTAAGAAAAATAAAATATTCACTCTCCATTAGGAACTTCTGTAAAACAATGTCTTGAACAAATTCTTTAGTACTCAATGTTTCTGGACATTCTCTTTGATAACAAAAATCAATTTTAAAAAGAAAAAAAAGAAAAAAGAAATGGCTGTGAAGCAAAATGAACCCTATTATTTGCAGCAGCAGTTCAGTCACTGTGGTCCTTAACCCTGTCCTGTGACGAGCGGTGGCTTCGTCACCACACCCACATGTTTAACTCACCCGTAATTTAGGGTTCTAAGTTATCTCATAACCCTCATATCACAGAGGGTGGCAGTCCTTTAAACATAGGGTTCTAAGTTATCTTTTGTTAAAAGAACAGATTACTTAGAACCTCGTGTTTGAAGGACTGCCAGCCTTGACGGTAAGATGATCAGCATTATTACTCTACACAATTAAATACAGATGTAAGGGAGAAAATCCAAGTACTCGTATGTCTGTGATCTCTTCCTCCTGAAACAGCGCCTCCGAAGGTGCTCTCTCTCGATGAAGATGAAAACGGCCAATAAAATAAGGGGAACGACGACGAAGAAGAACACCAGCAGCCCGTCCCTCAAGGCAGTATTCTTTTCTGAAGAGAAGAAGAACTTTCTATTAATGGTCGTCAAGGTTAGATGCTAATCTGTACTACCTAGGACAAACTAGGTAATTACAAATATTTCACACTCATTTTCGCATTATTCAAAAATCAAGCTGGCATAAAGGGAGAAGTCTTGGTCACACTTCATCTCTGCCCACTTCATGTTTGCCCTCACAAAGAGAACCACTTAGAAGAAAAGCAGCGATATTTTAGTCAAGTCATAGAATGCTGTTTCATCAGTTCAGTCTCATGTACTTAATTTTCTTCTGTTTCTGTTGAGGTTTGATTTTCCAGATTGAGCTCTGGGATATAATAAATAAAAATAAAAAATAAAAAAAAGAGAACCACTTGTATTAGTTTCTTACGTCACCCCAAGGTATGTCTCCACACAGAGGAGAGGACAAAACATGCTTCTACTGTCAACTCTTACACAACAGGTCGAGGTAGGATGTGCACAAACACCATTTGGTACACTGCTCTTCACTTCTCCAAACACGGAGGACCTCCTGATGTCTCTACCAACTCCACTGTGAGGATGATCTGCAGTTTACTTAACCAGAACTCCAGTACCCTACTGACGCATACTTGGATTTTTCCAATCTTTTTCAAAAACAACAAAAAAAGTTATAATGAATAACCCCGTGAATATGTCGTATCATGTCATACAGGTGCACATCTAACTATAGAGTAATTTCTCAGAAGCGGAATCGTCGTATCACAGGGTAAATGTATCCAACTTATTTTAAGATATTCCCAAACTGTCCTTCTTGGTGATGGTTACATTAGCACACTCACGAGCAATAAATTACGTAAGAATTGTCCATAGTCTCACCCACAAGGCCAAAGTTCTGGGTTTTTGCTAATCTGGTAGATGGAACATTACATGACTGTAATTTATATTTCTTTTTTGAACACTGTAAGTTGAGCACCTTTTTATGTTTAAGGAAACACTTGTTTTTTCTATTCAATCATATTTGAGTATTTTTCTATTGAACTTTTGGGTTTTTTTCTTCTCAATTTATACAAGTTCTCCATATATTAAAGAGATCAGCTCTGTCTGTGCCACGAGTTGGGAATATTTCCCCCTTTGTCTTATGTCCTGCCACACGACACTTTTCTCCACACACAAGTCTATTATGTGTATACAATCTTATTTTCTATGGCTTCTAGATTTTAAGACTCATTCTAACCTTTAAAAATCTGTTAATTAAGGGACCAGCAGTTAGCGTAATGGCTATGTCGCTGGACTCCCACGTAGTCGACCGCGGTTCGAGTCCCGGACCCGGTGGCTTAAACTCACGCCGGGCGCGTGTGCGTGCGTACCCAAGATCCCGAGAGGAGAATGGAGGAGAAGGGATTGCGGCGTGGCCATCCCCCCTGGGGGGGTGATTTCCTGCTTTCTATCTCTCTGTCTCTGTCTGTCTGTCTGGCGAGCGCACGCGCCCTATAGCAAAAACCTCTCCAAAAAAAAAAAAAAAAATCTGTTAATTAACATAAATGATATCTGTGTTCTTTAGAGAAATAATATCGTAGGCATGAGGTAAGTGTGAACTGTGAGATAGTCCTCATAATTCTAAGTTTGTAGAAGTGTCAGGAACTCCTATAAAAAGTTGTACAGAACTATATGAAACAACTTAATCCCAATTTAAAAAATATATGGGGGTCAGCAGGTGGCATGGTAACTCAGGCACAGGATTCCCACATGGTCAACAGCAGTTAAGGTCCCAGACCCAGTGGCCTGAAACTCATGCCAGGCACATATGCGTGCGTACCCAAAATCCCGAGAGGAGAAGGGACCGTGGTGTGGCCATCCACTCTGGGGGTGATTTTTCACTTTCCCTATCTCAATCTCTCTCTGGCAAGCTCACATACCTTCTGGCAATAATTAATTAATAAGTAATTAAACCAAGGTTAGTATATCATTTTATATTTACTAAGGAGAAGAAGAACCTTACATGAAGACATGCAACACTCATAAGATTATGCTAAAAGTGATACCTTAACATGGTCCCACTGTTAGTGGCATTACTAATGAAAGGTATCATTCATCTGAAGTTCTTCAAGCACCATAAAAAGGATTATACCCTTCTACCTGTCTTATTACTGATGATTTACTCTTCGACTGGAAAAACGCATTTACATTAAGACGTACACTACAAGGTCAACAGTACATACCAAAACTTTAGAATCAACCTAAATGCCATATAATTCGAAAAGAGTTACATCAAATTACGACACATCCACTCAATGGAATGTTATACAGTTATTAAAGCCCAAAGTTCGGACTTCCAGTTCAGACAAGACTGAGTGACAGGGATCAGATTTCTCCTGCCAGCTAGAACAACAGAAAACCAAACAAAAGTATATAAACAAACAGCTTTCAAGACACTGGAAATCAGGCAATGAAAAACAATAATCCCACAAAGACAGAAAAAAATGAGGCCAGCCTAACAATGGCGCCAACTTACTGCCCAGAGAAAATGAACAGGCCGTGATGGAACAGCATGGGGCAGGGTGTACACCAAAGCCCAGTGGTCTCCCAGAGTTAAAGAAATAAAGCTAGTATTCTGGAGAGGTCACAGCTGCCAGAGGTCACAAGGCAAGAAAACTACACAGAGGGGACTTGAAAGATCTGCAGAGGGTGCCCTTCAAATATTCAGGTGCTAATGTATATATGAATATGAGTATCCACCTTGGGCACGTGAACAGATCAGTGGGAACAGCACTCACGGGTCACATGTGACGAGGAAGAGTGCGTGTTCCTACAATTCAAAGTGGGGACCTCCTCATTAATGTAAGTAAGGTAAATAGAAGGGCCTTGCCTCACCAATGGGGCAAAATTAGCCCTAGACCAAGTGTGGCTGAGGCCCTGCCTAACTGCGCCTAACAGCAAGACTTGAAAGGATCCAACTATGCCCAAGTAAACGGGCATAAAAAACATACGGAACGAAGTATACCTACAGGAATCCAAAAATATCTGGGACCCAACAAAGTAAAATTCAGTTTCTAGCACCCAGAAAAAATTACAAGGCATGCAAAGAAGCAAAAAAATGTAACCCAAAATTAGGGGAAAATTAAAACTGACTGAGAAATTATACAGAAGATAGAAGGAGCAGATAAAGATGCACAAAATTATCACAATTGTATTTTGTTTGCTAAAAAAACTAGAGTGAAGATCGAACATGTTATGTAGAGTCATGAAATGTGAAAAATATACAGAACTTCTATAAATAAAAACTACAATGTCTGAAATTTCAAAATATATTGGTTGGAATCAATGAAAAATCATAGCTCAAAGAAGAAAAGTGAAGTCTAGGCACAGAAATGTAAACTATTGAAACTATTAAAATTTAGAACATAGTAAGTAAAGACTGTTAAAAATTTAAACATAGTGAATAAAGACTAATTAAAAACAAATAACTAATCAGTGAGATGTGAAAGAATTCTAAGTCACCAAATATACATGAAACAGGAGTCCCTGAAGCAGACAAGAGAAAGAAGACAGAAAAAAAATTTCAAGAAATATGGTCAAAATTTTTCTAAATCTGAGGAAAAACATAAAAACATGGATCCAAAAGAGCTTAACAAATCCCAAGCACACCAAGGTACATTACTATAAACTCTACTAGAAACTAGAAATAAAAGAGAAAAATTTTATAAGCAACCAGAAAGTAAAAACAAACAAACAAACAAACAAAAAAAACACTATATACAAATAAAAAGAAGGCAGCAGATTTTTCAGAAAATAAAAACAATGTAAGTCAGAAGACAATGTGGGAATATTTTAGGAACAGAAAGGGAGAAAAAACTGTAACCCTAGAATTCTTTACCCAATTAAATTATCATTCAAGAAATAGGCAAATTGAAGATTTTTTTTCTAACTTACCAAAATCAAAAGTACTTGTCCCTGAAAGACCTTCATTATAAGAAATGCAAAAAGAGGGTGTAGGAGTAACACGACTGGACCCACTTGGGAAGGCCCCTTCTTTGTGGCCCAAAGCCACCCTGCACATGCCGGGCACAAATACTTGCATCTGTGATCTGGGTCAGGCAGGTGGGATCAGCAGTGTGGGGACTCTGTTAGAGGTGCCTCTCTGCCTCAGAAGATAGCAACTTTTTTAATATACAAAGATGTTTTTCAAGCATGGGGATTAAATACCAGATGGAAATCTAAATTTACACAAAGAAATGAAGAACACCAGGACCAGCTGGTAACATGAGCTGGCTGACCCTTCTACTCGGCAGGCTGAGGTCCCTGGGAGGGCCAGGTTCAACTCTATCACATTTAAAAGGACGGGCATGATGGTATGTGTGTGCAGTCCCAGCTACTTGGAAGGCTGAGGCAGGAGGATCAAGATTTGGTGAGACTCTGTCTTAAAAAGAGAAATGAAGAGTACCAAAAATGTTAACTACATGGATAAACTTAGATACCTTTCCTGCTATTAAATCTTTTTCAAAGATAATCAACTGTTCAAGGCAAAATTAATAACAATGAATTTGGGTTTAGAACATATATAGAAGCAAAATAAATGGCAACGATAGCATAAAAGTCAAGAAGAGAGAAATGAAAATATACTGAAATGGTACAATATCACTACAATAAAGACTGTATTAGAAAAATATTAAAATAAGTTTAGGAACCAGCAGATGACGGAATGGTTATCTCGCTGGACTCCCGCATAGCCAATCATGGTCCAAGTCCTGGACCTGGCAACTTACATCTCAAGCCGGGCTTGTGTGTGTGTGTGTGTGTGTGTGTGTGTGTGTGTGTGTGTAGTGTGTGTCTAAGATCCAGAGAGGAGTGAATAGAGGAGAACTGATTGCAGCATGGCCATTCCTCTCCCCAAGAGGTGGGGGGGGGAGGGATTTCTCCCTTTCTGTCTGTCTTTCTCTGTCTCTCCAGCAAGCACACACACCCTATAGCAAAAAATCTCTCAATTAAAAAAAAAAAAAAAAGAGTAAATTTAAACCTAAATATAGCAATAATAAAACTGAAGATAATGGTCTTAAAAGCAGAAACTACCAGAGTAAATTTAAAAATGCAACCCAACTATACGCTGCCTACAACATGAAGTGATTAAACTAACAGAATGGGGGAAATTTTTCCCATGCTAATTAAAAGAAATCTGGAGTGGCTAGATTAATCTCTCATTTCAGAGCAAGAGAATAAAAAAGGAGTCAATTTAGAAGGAGAACAGGACAATTCTAGTGTTTATGTATCTAATAAGAGAATATCACAATGCATAAAGCAAAACCTGATAGAACTATGTGGAGAAATTGGCAAACTGGCAGGTAAAGCCAGAGAATTTAATATTCCTTCCTCAGTAATTTACAAACAAGTAAATAGAAAATCAGTTTGAACCTGGAAGACTTGAACACCTATTCACATGAACTAATTATTGATAGAACATTCCAACCAACAGTAACAGAACGTGTGTTCTAACAGTTCATATTACACAGAACTTCTACTAAGATAAACCACATTCTGGCCGTAAGAAAAATTTCAAGAAATATGAAAGGATTTGAGTCATATGGAGAATGCTCTCTGACTACATTGGAATAAATTTACATTAATAACATTAAGATATCTAGAAAATCCCCAGACACTTCAAAACAAATACATTTCTCAGTAACTTCTGGGTCAAAGAAAAAAATAAAAACATATTAGAGGTCATTTAAACTGTGTGAACATGAATGCTCAACATATCAAAACTGTGGTATCAGGACCAGCAGTTAGCGTAATGGCTATGTCGCTGGACTCCCATGTAGTCTACTGTGGTTCAAGTCCTGGACCCGGTGGCTTAAACTCACGCCGGGCGCGTGTGCGTGTGTGCCCAAGATCCCAAGAGGAGAGTAGAGGAGAAGGGATTGCTGCATGGCCATACCCCCTGGGGGGTGATTTCTCGCTTTTTGTCTCTCTGTCTCTCTCTCTGTCTTTCTGGCGAGCTCACATGCCTTATAGCAAAAACTTCTCGCAAAAAAAAAAAAAAAAAAAAAAAAAAAAAAAAAAAAAAAAAAAAAAAAAAACTATGGTATAAAAAAACAATATTTAAAGGAAAACTGATAGCACTACAGTGTCTATTTTAGAAAAGAAACAAGGTCTCAAGTCAATAACCTCATCTACTTTAAGAAACTAGAAACTAGGTGGCATGGTAGTTAAGGTGGCTGGATCCTACATGGCCAACTGGGAGGTTTGAGTCCTGGACCCAGCAGCTTGAAAAATATGCTGTGTATGTGTGTGTATGTACACGCGTGCGTGCACACATGCGTGTGCACATGTGTGCATGCATGCCCAAAATCCTAGGAGGAGAATAGACAAGAAGAGACGGAGACATGGTTATTCCCTTGGGGGCTGCTTTCTCACTCCCCCTCTACCCCTGTCCCTCTCCGGTGAGCACACATGCCCTATAGCAAATCAAATAATAATAATAATAATAATAAACAATAATAATAATAAAAGAAAAGAAATTAGAAAAACAAGTGCAAACAAAGGCTGGGAGAAAATATATACGAAACACATATTTGAAAAACGACTTGTATCCATAATATATAGAGAACTCTTAAAACTCAAGAAGACAAATGATGCAACTAAAAACTAGGAAAAAAAATAAAACTTGAACTCATCACCCAAGAAGATCATGTGGATGGCAAATAAACACATGAAAAGATGCTCAACATTCTTAGTAATTCAGAGAATTACAAATTAGAATCATAATGAAATAACCGTAAATATTTTCCAGAATACCTAAATTTCAAAAGACCGACCATATCAAGTGTGAGAGAGGAGGTGAAGAAACTGGAACCCTCGGATAGGCGAGTGAGAATGTAAAATGGGAAAACCGGTCTGGAAGACAGTCTGGCAGTCTCTTTAAAAGGTCACCATACGCCTCCTATTTGAGTCAGTGGTTCCACCGAGTATTTACCCAAGAGAAGGAAGGCGCTGTGTTCTCACTACCTCCCCTGTAGATAAACAGGAGCTCACAGCCTATCGGAGAGTAAAAATGAGTAAATAAACAACCACTAACGTATGTGGCAGCACTAACAAGAAATGAGGAGGCACACACAGAAGGGGCAGACGAATTCAGATTTAGGCGGTCTGAGAAAATCTCCTTTAGGAAATAAGGCATACATAGAAGCCTGGATAGCAGTGAATCGAGTTTCGACCATGTGAAAATATGACGGAAGGCAGGCCCAGAGGCGAAAGTCAGTGACTTCGTAGGGGTTACCAAGGAAGCTGCAGGAGTCTTCAGCGTGGGGAGACAAAGCTGGAAAGAGAAGCTGGAGTGAACCATGCACGCATTCAAGCCGTGTTAAAGAATGTGGACTTCATTCTAATAGCAAAGGGGAAGCGCCAAATTTAAAGCAGGACGCTGACATAATCAAAATGGAATTCTTGAAGGAAAACACTAGAACTGTAATGCGGTGCAGAGCACGAGTTACAGGAAGCGAGATGGGAAACAGGAAGTCTGTGTAAGAAGCTATGTTGTAAGTCCAGCAAGAAACAGAAAGTAAAATGATGAGACTGCAAAAATGGAAACGTCCACAAGAGATTTAGGAGGCAGGAGGATCATAATTTAAGGTACAACTGATGTGGGAAGTGGGGGGTGGGGGGTATGTGATGCCCAATTTGTGCCCTGGGCCAGTTGGAGATCACACTATTTTCTTCTGAATTACTTGCCATTGTATGTAGGTCCACTGTCCACGCTTCCTCCGTGGCCTTTAGTCTCACAGTTTGGAGGAGCCCAGCCATTTTCACAGTGACAATTCTTATTGCTATTACATACCTTCAAAACAATCAGAATACCACTTCTGTTAATTGTGAATATTGCTCTGCGTTATCAACTCAAGAATGGGAACCAAGAAAAATGATTTAATTCATACAAACTCATAGACACTCTGAGAAATTGATCAGAAATCTAAGTTTAACATCTAAAGGCCTTAGGAATTCTTATCTAGTCCTCACTGGGACTGTCATTACTCAGCACTGCTTTCAGGAACAAATCAAAAGAGACCATTACCTACCCCATGTCCATGACACTTATTCTGAATATCACAATCATAATTCAGCACAGAAGCATTTACGCACTGGAAGTTTCTACAGATCTGAAAAACAAACAAACAAACAAAAGAATAGAGTGAAGTAAAGAAACACTGAACATTATAGTAAAGAAGTACCCAGAAAAAAGATCTGAGTGTGTATTATTTCACTGGAGAACTCTTTCACATTGTCAAGGAAGGGATAATTCCCATATTAATGTGAGTTTTGAAGATACAGAAAAATAAATGACATGAACTATGTCATGTAGAACTAATGATCACAAAAGACAACGATGACATAAAGACCTAAAACAAAGAAAAAGCTAGAATGTATCCTTTCATAGGAGTACAGATGTGAGGATCCTAAGTAAAATATTCACAAACATATTTTTTTCTGATCAAGATTCACCAGGTAAAGTTGATCTTAGGACTAAAAGGAAGACTCAACAGCAGGAAGTCTATTACTGTACCTCTCATAAACTGCCATTAGTACAGCAGATATCAAACAATGACCTGTGACCAGCAGATGGCATGGAGGTGAAGGCTGCTGGATCCCACATGGCCGACTGCATGGTTCGAGTCCTGGATCCACTGACTTGTAAACACACACCCAGTATCCTAACAGGGTGACAAGTTCAGGATTATAGTTTGATCAGGCCCCATTGTGGGGGAGGTGGCTGGCGCTCTTTCTCTCTCCCCCTGCTCTCCCTTCTCTTGTGCACACACACAGCCCTCTGGCATTAAAAGAATATTCATTCATTCCAAACCCAAAGGGAAGACCTGATAGTCCTAGAGACACCAAAGCATGCCGTATTTCCAAAGCGGAAAGTCATTTTCATACTCAGTAAATCTTCAAAAACATTTCTGCTTTCTCCCCTGTTAACATTCTGGGAAAAGAAAAGGCTGTGTTTCGTTGGTTATGATTTTCAAACTAGGCAATCAGCACTTTGCTCTGATACAGCTGTGGTTTCAGAGACAAAAAATCTCGCTGGGACTAGCAAATGGCGTAACGGTAATGTTGCCGGACTCCCACGGTCGACCACAGTGCTGAATCCCTGATCTGGAGGCTTGGAACTCACACCAGAATGTGTGCGTGCACACCCAAAATCCTGAGAGGAGAAGGGGAGAGAAGGGATTGTGTCGGGGCCAATCCCTTAGGGGGTCATTTCTCACTTTGATTTCTCACTTTCTGTCTGTATCTGTCGATCTGGCAAGTGCACGTACCCTAAAGCAAAAAGAAAAAAAAAAAAACTCTCTAAAAAATAATTAATTAAGAAACTTTTTTTTTTTTTTGCTATTGGGTGTATGTGTTTCAGGGAAAGAGATGGGGTGAAGCATGAGAATACATGCCCCCTCCCCAGGGGAGGACAGAATAGGCACATCCCAATCCCCATCCTCCATTATCTTCTTGGGATTCTGGACATGTGCACACACACGTGCCTGGCGTATTCCTCAAGATGTCAGGTCCAGAATCTGAACTGCACAGTCAGCCCTGTGGGATCCAGCTGCTTTATCCACCCTGCCACAAGCTGGCCCCACAGACTTAATTTTAAGTAATCAATGCATTAATCAAATGCAAACTGTGCTACCACCATCACGACTGTGTCCTACTACAGGTTCACTCAGTCTATGGAGTCTCTGAATGTCCAGGCTGGAGTTTTCTCCATCAAATTGACAAAACACAGCCGATACCACTTCTAAAGAACAGAGTACCAGTGCCCTTTGTTTTTCATTTAACTTTTCTTCTTTTTCTTTTTTGAGACATTTTTGCTATAGTGTGTGTGCACTTGCCAGAGAGACAGAAAGTAAGAAATCACCCCTGGGAGGGATGGCCATGCCGCAATCCCTTCTCCTCCATTCTCCTCTTGGGATTTTGGGCACACACGCACGCACTCATGCCTGCTGTGACTCTCAAGATATCAGGTCCAGGACTAGAACAGCAGACGACCACATGGAAGTACAACACCTTAGCCACTACACCACCTACTGGTCCCTCCTTTAAGTTTTTAAGTCAAAATAATAAATGCACACGGTTAAAAATCAAATAAGGCTGAAGGGCTTATGACCAAAACAACTCCCTGGGCCATTTTTACTGAATCCACCAATCTAGAGGCAACTGCTGTTTCTTCTAACAATTACCTCCCTATATTAAATTAGAATGCTATTTATAGGGGCCAGCAGGTGGCATGGTGGTTAAGACACTGGATTCCCACACTGCTGACTATGGTTCAAGTCCTGAGTCTGTCGACTCACTTTTTCACTTTCTCTGTCTCTCCCATGAGTGCATGTGTTCTTATAGAAAATTAAAATAATAAAATAAATTAATTATGCCTAAATAAACAATGCTTTTTTAAAAATGCAATTTGTTAACTAACCTACCTTGGACACCAACTAATGTCCTTTGGATGGATAAGGATTGAGCTTTCTCATACCATTCCCAATGTCTGCCCTCTACCTTCTCAAAGCATGCAGTGCTTAACATTTACACCCTTAACATGGGGTGTTATCAAGTCAAATTGCAATACCTCATTAGTCACCAAGTGAGAGAAAACAGCTAAGAATTGAGTATCGGAGATTACCTTTATTACCAACAACACGTTAACATGATGTACATACACAGCAAAAAGGGGCCTCTTAGTACTGCACCCCAGAAACGAACTTACCTGCCTGGTCTCAGGCTGCTCTGGAAACCACAGCCTCCCCCAACAGAGACACAGCCTGCCCTGCTAAGTGTACTGCATGGTCAGCAGAGCAGACCGGAGAGGAGAGGCCAGAAGGGGCTGAGCCCCAAAGCTGTGTCCTCTCCCAAAACCTGTCCCTGGACCAGTCACTTTTCCATTTGACATTTTTGTGCTGTGGCTGACTGTAGGTGAGAGTGGACCACTGTACCCACACAAAAATATTCCACTGGATTATAAACATAAGTATTAAATAAATAAAATAAGAAATGAACGAAAAGCCTACTAGAAAATACAAGAGAGCAATGCTCTGACACTCTCCTGAGAAGTCTCTCGGAGTGAGCGAGGGGCCTGTGGCAGTGGAGCTACACGGTGCTGACGCCGATGGCAGGTCCCAGGAGTGCACCCTGTGCGCACAGGAGCACGTGCGCATGTGCCCATGACCCTGGCTGGCTAAGGCTGGGAGGACTGTCTGTTGTGAAGACCCTGCTGGGTGTGCCTGTATTTCTCTCTCTCTGTCATGGGAGAAATAAATAAATGAACTTTTTAAAAATCTAATGTTAAGTAAAAGCAGAAGCCATTAAGGAATTGAATAACAGAGTTGAATGTATAAAAATATAAACAGTGCGGCCGGCAGGTGGCATGCTGGTTAAAGGTGCTGGACTCCCACATGGTCAAATGCAGTTCAAGTCCTGGACCTGTGGCTTGCTTTCTCACTTTCTCGCTCGCTCTCACTTTGGTCAAATTAAAATAAATAAGTAAATAAATAAAGTTAAGTAGAACAATTCTAAAAATTAAAAAAAGGTAAACATGGAGAAATATACTAAAAACAAAAAGAGGCAAGGACTAATCTGAGCAAAAGTTACATATGTGTGTGTACATATACGTGTAAATATATATAAATATATAAAACAATAAATATATATAAATACATACAACACTACATTATATATGGAATAAGCTAAAGTCCTTTAAACTTAGTAAGAAAGATAAGACAACTTTTAAAAATTTCCCAGAAAGAGACGGAGTGAGAGGGAAAGCGAGAAAACATCCCTGTGTGAGGACTGGTCATGCCACAAGCCCTTACCCTCCACGTCACCCTCCTTTTGGGATTCCGGGCACGCACACATACGCACTGCCATGTTTTTCGGGCACGCACACATACGCACTGCCATGTTTTTCGGGCACACACACATACGCACTGCCGTGTTTTTCAGGCACGCACATGTACACACTGCCATGTTTTCTGGGCATGCACACATACGCACTGCCATGTTTTCCGGGCATGCACACATACGCACTGCCATGTTTTTCAGGCACGCACACATACGCACTGCCATGTTTTCTGGGCACGCACATGTACACACTGCCATGTTTTCTGGGCACGCACATGTACACACTGCCATGTTTTCTGGGCATGCACACATACGCACTGCCATGTTTTTCAAGCCTCCGGGTCTAGGACTTGAACAGCACAGTCAGCCACGTGGAATCCAGCTCACATAGTCACCAGGCCGCCGGCTGGCCTGACGTGCCAGTTTTTAAATGGACAAAGACTATCAGTAGGAAAAATCACAGAAGAGATGAATATATATAATCAAAAAATTTCATGTCATTAATAAGAGCAAAATAAAAATGAAATCACCCTTAAAGTTTTAAAATAATACCTACAAATCTTGACTACTGCCTGGAGAATTTAAAACACTTACAAACGAGGACCACCAGGTGGCATGGTGATGAAGACTCTGGATCCCACATGGCTGACTGTATGGCTCAAGTCCCAGACCTGGGGACCTGAAATACACACTAGGCACATGTACGAGTGTGCCCAAATCCTAAGAGGAGAAAATGGAGAAGGGATTACAGCATGGCCATCCCCACAAGGGTGACCTATCACTCTCCCTCTCCTTGTCTCTCAGTCTCTCTCCAGCTAATGCATAGGCCCTATGGCAAAATAAACAAACAAAAACACAAACCACTAGTTGGACGATAAACTAATTTGTTTTTTTTTTTTTTTTTGAAGAGATTTTTGCTATAGGGCACATGCGCTCGCCAGAAAGACAGAGACAAAGAGACAGAAGGTGAGAAATCACCCGCCAGGGGGAATGGCCACGCCATAATCCCTTCTCCTCCATTCTCCTCTCGGGATCTTGGGCACGTACGCACATGCGTCCAGCGTGAGTTTAAGTCACTGGGTCTGGGACTCAAACCACGGTCGACTACATGGGAGTCCAGCGACATAGCCATTACGCTAACTGCTGGTCCCAATGATAAACTAATTTAAAACTGTTCCCAAGAGAAATCTGGAAAAACTATACCTAAAACCTTAAAAGTATACATAACATTGTAAGATTAATAGTTTAATCTCAGAAAATGATCGGGGATATTCTACCTTTTTTTTGGATTTATAAAGTGCCATTAGTCTCAGTATTATTTATAAATAGCTGCAATAGGCAAGTTTATTTAGTTGCAAGGACAGGCACAAAAATATATGGGTCTTTCTGTAAGCGGAAGTGAGGAACAGAACTGGGATGTCCCAAAAAATCTTGTACTTTCTTCTCTTGCTCCTAATTACCTAATTATGTATCCTGAGAAAGGGATGTGGCCCGGGTCACCTCCTCATATGGCTCACGTGGGCTCATATCTGACCCAGCTGTGGTCTGGGTAGGAGGGCCTGGGCTGGACAAACACTGCGACTCTCTGGTACAGAGGCACCCACAGACGCGCGACCTCCAAATCTGAAAGTGTCTCAGTTATCACAAACTGCCTAATAAACCAGACAGCACACTTGTGGGGAGGGAAAAAATAGTATACTGCAAAGTGGAAAATATTAGTTATGGGACCCTAGAGAAGAAACCTGGATGGCAGAATAACAGGTGTTCTTAACTGTCTTCTTGGTGATCGTAGATTCTAAGCTTCCTACCATAAATATCCACTTCTTTTACAGTCATCAGGGGAGAGCAGCTGACTGCGTCACGACGGGGGGATATTTACACGTAGCTTGTACGTGGAAGATGCTCCGATTACCTTGCCCGCATCGCATTTCGTGCCTTCGTTCACCATCCCAGGGTCTGGGACATCGGATCCTAGCTGGAAATCCACACCCCAGCACTTGGTGCCGCGACTAGGCGTCTGAATAATCGCAGGCACAATCCCGAACACCGGCATCTCCTGCACATTCTCACACTGAAGCTTCCCACACAGGGCGTTCCTATAGAGACAGAAATGACACGGCTATAAAACGCATCCAGGACAGACAGAAAGAAAAATGACACGTTTGCCTGTGGACGTTAGCTGGATAGATGCAGCAGGGAAAGAGCGTGAGAGCCACAGAGGCCGAGCAAAAGAAAAGGGAGGAGAGACAGCGGACGTCAGGGCACAAATCACAGGGGCCAGTTCCTGCTCCCCACCGAATCCTGCTTCACTTCACTGTCTCGGGCCCAGAGGAGTCTAACTAATAACGCTGTGGATAAATGTGACAGAACTTCACAGATGCCGCTACACAGGAAGTCATACGGCAATACCACACTTCAGTCACGTCTTCTCACAGTTATGGGAAGGAGGAAATTAGAACCTGTAATGTAAAATAATAGGAAAAGACACCTCTTTGACTAATTCTTTTTTAATATATTTATTTATTTAGTTTTACTTATTCATTCATTTATTTTAATTTGACCAGAGAGAGAGAGAGAGAGAAAGAGTGAGAAAGCAAGCTGCCAGGTCTGGGACTCGAACCATGGTCAGCCATGTGGGAGTGTCCAACATCTTAACCAACATGCCACCTGCTGGTCCTAATTCTTGGTTACCTACTTAAACACACGAGTCATGAACTCATTAACTCACTCATTTGACACGCAGGCGCTGTGAAGGCTCCCCTGATGACGCCCCCTAGCTGAGTTAAATGGCCCACCTGTGGTACATCCCTGTGTACCTCTCACATCAGCTCTTACAGCGCTGCACAGAAATATTTTACCAAACAGAAAACCATCCACCAAGCACCCACCATGCACGTGAATTTCTTCCACGACAACACTGCCAAGTCTTCATGGGGTGCTTTTTCCCAATACCCCTAACTCGCCGCCTCCTGAAACATGCCATTCCAGCTCTCATTACATTCTTTACTGAGTTGAAATCCGTCTTCCGTGACTTCCTCATCGACCCCACAGACACTGCCTTTCCTTCTTTCAGAGGGCAGCTATTTTAGGACAGTTTTAATGCAGCTCTGAAATACTCTTCACCAGGATGGCATCTTACAATCATTCTGCTTGCAACAGGGAGGCCCCCTGCTAAATATGCACCTGCTGCCTCTAGACACACAATGCCCACGGGGGAGCAGGACACTGCAGTAACAGCCTGACAGAGAGAGGAGGAGGACGCTGTCTGGATTCCAGGTACCTGGCCATCTCAGCTAAGCCCGAGGTTATAGTAGCTTGGATGACAACACATTACATTACTGATGTCCCAGAGTGTGCTGTTAAAATCCCTCTTCGATTTTTACATATGCTACTATTAAGTCTTCATCTTGCCTCCATGCTACATTTAAGAGTTAATAATTTTGTTTCAACTTTTCATTTATTTTTATGCCACCCTTTACTTCCTAAGTGACATAAGTGACTGAACTTTCAGAGCTTCTATTTCGTCATCTGAAAAGAGACATAACTAATAGTGCACAAGTTAAGCAATGATGGAACTAAGAAATAAAGCTTGGACATGGGCCCACTGGCCCAGCCACTTCCATGCGTCACTGTCATTGGGGGGGAAGTGAAGACGGATTAAAAGTGACTTAATTAAGGATCAAGCCCACAGCCCAGATTAAGGGAGCTGGATCCCACAGGACTACACGTAGTTCAAATCCCAACCAAGCAGCTGGAAAACATACCAGGAACACATGAGTGCATGTCCAAAATCCCAACCAGATGAAGAAATGGGTGGGAAAGGATCACAGCATGGCCACCCACCACTGGGTGGCACCTTCTCTCTCTCTCTCGCTCTCTCTTGGGCAAGCATACCTCACACACACACACACACACACACGCACACGCACACGCACATGCACGCACGCACCCCTCTGGCAATTGAAAAGAGTTTTCACATCGAAATTAAAGTGGTTTAAGTGACATGACAACTAGATGTAACATGTAATCCTTGGTAAAGTGCTGGAAAATGCCAGCTATGAAAGAGGCAGGTTAGGGAAATATTAATACTGACCAGGTATTAGGTGATGCTTAGAAACTGTTCATTCTGTTAGGAGAGAGGGGGGATTGTGAATGGTCTTATGTACTGGAGAAGAACATGAAAACTGTAAAAGTATCATAATGCCTATGAATCTTAAAAATGGTCCAGCAGTCTAGACAAAGCAAATATGACAATGTTTTAACCTAGGATAAAAGAGTTTTGTTCATCATATTCCTCTGTCTCATTTACATGTTTAAAAAGATGACACTACATGGTGAAAGGAAAGACAGTCCTTCCACGGGAACTAATGTGTGTCTTATGCTTCTGAAAGGAAACACACACAAAAGGAAATGCAACAGACGTATAAGGGAGTGTCGCTGGAAGGGAGGACCACACGTAATTACACTCTTTAGACTTTTCTAGATTTTACACATTTTCTATGATGAGGACAATGATGATGACAAGCGCTACAGAAGACCCGAAGAAAACACTGCTCTTTGCACTAACATCCTTCAGCTCACCTGCCAAACAGCACTTGGAAATAGATACCCCACAACTGTCCCATTTTACAGAAGAGAAAAATGAGGTATGGAAGTGAAATAACTCACCCCGAGTCTCAGAGATGCCAAGTGGTCGAACCAGGTTTCAAATCCAAGGAGGCTAACTTCCAGCGCGTATTCTTACTGACTGCAGTATCCTTATACACAGTTACCTGACGTTTTCTAACGAGCTGCTCAGTAATTCTTACGTTTGTTAAGTATAGTTTTGATGTCTTAAGGGGGGATTCACGAACACGTGAACCAGACAGGGCCAAAGACCAGCACCCAGTTTGCCCAGCAGGCTCCTTCCGAGTCAGCCTTAATGCACTTACCAGCTCCTTCGCTGATCTGTTACTAATTCTCCACCCATTCATTCTTCACCATGTAATCTATACCTCCGTTTACTCATTCACAGCCCTACGCTCCTTTCAGGCATTATGCTAACCGCTAAAGATAAAATGTGTCACTGGACCTGATGGTTTAGTGAGGAAGGGCGAGAACCAGACAGCCACAGAAACAAAAGAAACCATGAGAAATGCTACATATTCCAGAGACAAAGAAAAAAATGTGGTCTATATAATAAACGGATCCACTCTTCAGGAGAAATAACAGTCCTAAATGTGTATGCACCTAATAACAAGCTTGAAATACACACAGCAAAGATGTACAGTAAATAAGTAAACAAATTCACAATCAAAACTGTAGAATTCAACACACCAACCTCGGAAATGGAAGGAACAGATAAAACACATGAACACACACCAGGATAGGTAAGACTTGAATCATTCTATTAACCTGTCGTTCACAGACTAACACATCCAACCGAAGAATACACTTCCTTTTCCAATGGCATACGGAGCATTCACTGTGAGGCAGACCATCTGCCGGACAAGAGTTCATGTCTCGATACATCCCAAAGAGCCAAGTCAAAGAGTATATTCTCAATGGAATTAAACTAGAAATCAAAAACAGAAAAATAACCAGAATATCCCTACTTAGAAATTAGGCGATGTATTTTCAATAGGCCAGGGGACAAGGGGAAACACAAGGTCACCTAGAGAATGCTCTGAACTGCAGGGACGAAAACACCACACCTCACTTCTAGGGCGAAGCAGCACGTAGCAGCACAAGCTCCTGGGAGATCTGACTGTCTTAGGGAAGAGAAGAAGGCTTCCTGAAAGAAATCACAGAGACCCGGAGAACAGGCAGAACTAACTGGGCTCAGAGGGGAGATGAGGGCACGCTAAGCAGATGGGACAGCTAAGACCCTGTGGCAGAGGGCCACATGTGGGCTAGCATGGCCGAAGCAGCTCACAGAAGTTCGTGAATCACACGTGGGGAGGAGAAGGAGGAAAACACTACGCAAAAGCCAGGGAAAGAGGGTTCTACAAGGAGAAAATGTCAACAGAGCTGAATGCAACCCAAGACATAACAAATCTGACTGGTCTGGTGACAAGGAAGTCCTGTTGCTAGTCCTTCTTGGCACGCGCCATGTCACTGCAGTGGCAGTGGCAGGTGGGGCGAGCAGGCAGCATATGCAGTATTACAGAATATCCCCGCTGTATGAAATGGTACTATAAGTGCATGTGGTGCATAGGTACAGAACGGGTGGAAAGATGCTGAAACTGGTGAACACACATGGGTTAAGATTATAGATGACCTTTCATTATTTATCATTAAAAAAAATTTTTTTTTGTAATACACAAATGTTACTGGGTCATTGGAAAAGTCATGACATATTTTTCTGTTTTTCTACGCAAAAATACATCATGACTTTTCTGATGACCCAATAATTATAGAAATAAAGAATGTTTTAATTGATCATTTAAAAATTAGCATTGGGACCAGCAGATGGTGTAATGGTTATGTCACTGGACTCCCACGTAGTCAACTGCAGTTCAAGTCCTAGATCCTGTGGCTTAAAACTTACACCAGGCACTTGTGTGTGCATGTCCAAAATTCTGAGAGGAGTGTGAAGGAGAAGGGATTGTGGCATGGCCATGCCCCCCCAGGGGATGATTTCTTCTTTTCGACCTCTCTGTTTCTCTGTGTCTCTGGTGAGCACACACGTCCTATAGCAAAAATCTCTTAAAAAAAAAAAAGAAAAGAAGAAAAAGAAAAGAAAAAAATTAGCATAGAGGGTAAGGTGGCTGGATCCTATATGGTCAATTGCATGGTTCAAGTCCCAGACCCAGCAGCTTGAAAAACATCCTGGGCATGTGTACGTGCATGACCCAAATCCCAAGATGACAGTGAAGCTAAAAAGGACTGAGGTGTAGCCATTTCCACTGGAGTGGTTTCTCACTTTCTCTCTGTCTCTCTCTCTCTCCCCCTCTTTCTCCAGTGAGCAGCCACACACTAACCAAAAAAAAATTTTTTTAATTTAAAATATGTGAAAATTATACAGAACTAAAAGAAAATAATAAAGTCCAGAATTAATTCTGCAGGTACCTTCGAAAGGACATAATAACACAATCTCTCATAGAAAGCGAGTTAACGGTGTTGGGTTGGGGTTCTGGTTGTAGATTAGGAGTAAACATTAGATCTCAGCGTCTCACCAGTCCAGTTCCTAACGCCAGTCTCGGAGGCTCGTGTTATAAAACGCGGTGGAAACTTAAGCGTGTGCAGCGTGGGAAGTGAGCAGTCGCGGGTCTGCCACGGCAGACACCGGCCACGGTGGCCTTGCGACCTGCACACCCTTCAGGACCTCGCCTCCACTTACCCCGTGGCACACTTCTTGTACTCGTTGCCAGAGAAGCCGCAGTTGCCGAACCTGTCCCCTTTCGAGTTCACTTCGATGAAACAATCCTTGGGGGCAGCCTTGGCTTCTGCAGAGCAAACATTTAAAAAGAGAAAACGAGTCATGGCGACGGAACTTCAGAAATTAAAGTACTCCCTCTGGTCGTCCACACCTGGGAAACAGCCTCGGGCCTTATGCGTGAGATATTTCTGTTCTGTTACTCATAACAAGATGTAAAAATACTCTGCAGTAAAAATCTCTCTAGAAACACACACACACACACACACACACACACACACACACACACACATACACACATATAGCTTAAGTTGTACTTAACAGCCTTGGAGGGCCAGCAGGTGGCATGATGGTTAAGGTGCTGGACTCCCACATGGCCAACTGTGGTTCAAACCCAGTGGCTTAAAAATCATGCCAGGCATATGTGTGTGTGCATGCACACACACACACTCAAAATTCTTAGAGATGAATGAAGGAGAAGGGATTGTGACATTGCCATATCCCTTGAGGGTAACTTCTCACTTTCCTTCTCTCTCTCTCGCTTGCTCTCTCTCTCTCTCTCTCTCTCTCTCTCTCCCCCTCTATCCCTCTGGCAAGTACATGTGCTCTATGATAAAAGCCTAAAAGAAATATCATTAAACAAGAAAATATAAATAAATTTGAAACTACACAGTGTGGTACCATTTTCAGCATATTTGTTTTCGTTGCCCTCACATATATATTTCTACACACCCCAGATAATATGCAAATAAATATAATATGCAAAGAACAAAATAACTGGTCAGATCAGGCTGGGAGGAGTGGGGAAACACTGCCAGCTACTACTTTTGTTTTTGACTTACCATATTTGGTTTAGGTATTCCTCCCAACTAGGTGTATTGACAAATAGCCAAGGCAGGTGACAAAGAACGAATCCATTCTTGCTTTCTTATACATACATACATGTATGTGTATATATGTACACACACATACAGTTTGGTTTTAAAGAAAACAGATGTGGGGTCAAAGGCGTTACATTGAGAAGAAGAAAGGCAGAGGGTCAGATAATATGAGGAACGATCACGCCTGGGCGAGGTAGGCAGAGTGCTGATTAAGGCCCTGGACGCCCCCTGGCCGGCTACGGTGAGTCCTGGACCTGGCCCCCTGCTTTCTCACTTTCCTTTCTCTCTGGTCAAATTAAAAATAATAATAACAGTAAATTAAATCAAATTCTTTTAGAAATGACTATAGAAACTTGCACAAGATCAGGCCAGTCCTGTGGCCCAGTGGTGAAGGCAGCCCGATTCCACATAACCAACCATCGCTCAATTTCAGCCCAGGTAGCTTGAAAAACATAGCAGGTGCATGTGCAGATGTGCCCCAAATTCCAACAGAATGGAGAACTAAAGGGAAAGGGATTGTGGCACAACAACGCCCACTGGGGGGTACTTCTCCCTCTCCCTTTCTCTCTGTCTCTCTGGGAACTGACAGTGGTGAAATGCAACACTCTGCAAAACTGACCCACATGAGAAGGTTCCAGGTACCTGTCCTGACCCCTGAGTCCTCCGGGTATGCGTGCCCATGACCAAGGCTGGCTGAGGCTGGCTCATGGCGTAGACGCTACCAGGGGTGCTGTCTCTTTGTCTCTGTCTCTTTCTATCTCTGTCACTCACGGAAAATATAAATAAATAAATAAAACCTTTAAGTTTATAAACCAACTAAGAGCAGAATTGAGAAAGGAGATAGCACAAACTTTTGGACGCTGAAAAGCAGCCAGCTAAGAGCTAAGGGGCAAATGACTTCGAGTAGCTGAGAAAACAGATTCTAAGCTGGCAGTGGCGAAAGCTGAGCTCGACTATTTCTCTATCACAGATTTCCACCAAGAGAAGGCCCCAGCGTGCCCAATCCCTCTAGAGAGCGGGGTAAGGAGCAGCAGGTGGCTGAGAGACCACGGGTTAAAGGCTGCTGGGGAAGCAGTTCGAGCCACAGATCACGTACCCTCCCCGCACGGCTGACTGTCCCTTTCTATCCTGTTTCTGGAGAGAAGACACAGGGTGTCCCTACTCCCAGATACGATGCTCAGTAACTAATGGTGCAGAAACTATTCCAAAAACAAGGCAATAAACTGAGGGTCTGCCAGCCCTTACTGAGCCCCACCCTGTCCTCCTGGGTCCCAGTCCCCGCCCACCAAACCCGGCTTCTCCTGGGTGAGGCAGCCAGGCCTTGCCCAGTGAGCTGGGGACAGACAGGGTCTCCGCAAAGGAATCTAACAACCCACAGGGCAAAAAGGAAAGCTGTGGGTTTGGACACTGCCCCAGCTCAAGAGTGCGGCCGGTTCCCCAGAGGAGGCTTTCGGTCAACAAGCCTCAGTCCCGGTCTAGTCACTTACTCCCTCCTTTCTCCCTGGGAACCAAGGCCCAACAGACATCTTAGGAACTCAGCCCACGGGACAGTGAGAAGCCCGAGGAAGGGCAGCGGAAACAGTGCAGGTAAAAGGGGAACTGTAAACACTCATTCATGTGCTGAGAGCTAAGAGAGTTTGAACAAGTGGGAAAAATTCAGAGTCCTGCGAACTAAAACTACAATGCCTGAAATGAAACGCTCACGAAAGAACTAGAAGATAGGGCTGGAGGAACCGCACAGAGCGCGCGATTAAAACAGAGACGAAAAAGGGAGAGGTCAGAAAATCCAGGAAACCCGATATGTGGTCCAATAAAAGAATCCCCAAACACAGACGCTTACACATGAAGAAAAAACTATTTCTCAAACTAAAAAATCTTTTCAATCTATGACTGATTGGCTATGAGGCTTGAGACCTCGCTTTATGAAGGGCTGAGTAGACACAGCCAACGAATAAAAACAGGCTGGCATCAGGCAGATCGTCTTGAAGCAATGATCCTGCGGGCCTTTCCAGAAGAAAATAAAAAGGCCATGGATGAGAATCAGAACGATCGAGACTTCTCAACAACAACCCAGTAAACTAGGCGACAAGGCAGCAATGGCTTCAAAGTGGTAGAGTTCATTTCTAACCTCACCAAATACTTAAAGAGCAGCTTCCCCTTTGCGAGACCTAAGAAATGCTACCTCCTATCCACACTGCTAAAAGAAAAGCCTTTGTGAGGGAGGAGCCAACTGAGAAAGGGCAACATAGGAAACAGCAGGAGCAGGCAGGATGCTATTTATTTATTTTAAATCGTTATTTTATTGAACTTTATTTAGTTAATTTATTTATGTGTTTTAATCTGACCAGAGAGGGACAGAGTGAGAAAGAGAGAGAAAGTGAGAAAGCAAGCCACCAGGTCCAGGACTTGAACCACAGTCAGCATGTGGGAGTCCAGCGCCCCTAACCAACCACCATGCCACCTGCTGGCCCCCAGACAGGATTTTAGAAAGTAGAGAGATAGAGCCAGCTCCACGGCCTAGTGGCTGAGGCAGCTGGATCCCACATGGCTGACCTTGCAGTTTGAGTCCCTGACCTAGCGCCAGGCAATATGTGTGCATGCCCAAAATCCGTAAAGGAGGGAGAAACAGAAGAAAAGCAACTGCACTGTGACCATTCTCCATGGGGGATGGGGGAAGCCTCTCACTTTCTCTCTCTCTCTCTCTCTCTCTCTCTCTCTGTGTCTCTCTGTCTCTCTCTGGTAGCATATATAACCTCTGGTAAAATTGTAAAAACAAAGAATAACAACATCTTACTTGAGCCAAAGATGACTTGACACTGAGCATCATAATATTGGCACATGCCATTGTAGCAATAGGCTTTGTTATTCTGGCAAGGATATCCATTCTGAATAAACACATCTGGCTGACAGAACTGAGAAGAGCCATTGCAGTACTCCGGAAGATCACATTCATTGGTTTTTCCTCGGCAGACAGTACCTCCCGGAAGGAACTAGGGTGACAGGTTCAAATTAAACAAGAGAGTCAGTACAATGTCCACATTGAAGCCACACTATTTACATCTATAAAGATTTTGTGCCCTGGATCCCACATGGCCAACTGCGCAGGAGCTTGAAAAACATGCCGGGCACGTGTGTGTGCCCAAAATCTGAGCGGAGACTGGAGAAGAGCATGGCCTGCTTCTCTGAGGAGTGCTTTCTCATTTTTCTCTCTCTGTGTCTGTCTCTCCCCAGCAAGAACATGTGCCCTATGGCAAAAGAATTAAAAAGATAAAGTAAAATTTAAAAGTCTACCAGTAACGGAAGGTTAAAAAAAAAAAATAGAAAGGTGAACAAAGGTCAACAACAGGCAATTCATTGCCATCATAAATACAGAAATGAAAAACCTCACCTCACTGGGAACAAAAAAATGCAAATACAAATATAAGAATGCTTCCCAGTTATTGAACTAGGTAGGATTACAGTGCTTGCTAGTAACCAATGTTGGCATAAGGAAACAAGGATTTAACAGCACAGTCGGCAGAATGTATAAACTGGCACGTTTGTGGAAGACACACAAAATGTGGATCAAAAATTTTAACATGCAGGGGACCAGCAGTTAGCATAATGGCTATGTTGCTGGACTCCCATGTAGCCGACCGCAGTTCAAGTCCCGGACCCAGTGGCTTAAACTCACGCCAGGCGCATGTGCGTGCCCAAGATCCCGAGAGGAGAAGGGATTGCGGCATGGCCATCCCCCCCAGGGGGGGGGAGGGGGGGATTTCTCGCTTTCTCTCTCTCTGTCTCTGTCTTTCTGGTGAGCACACGCACCCTGTAGCAAAAACCTCTCCAAAAAAAAAAAAAAAAAAATTTAACATGCAAATATGGCTCCAGTGATTTCTCTTATAAGCAGTCACTGGAACAATCTAAATGGCCATTATTAGTTGACTAGATCAATTATGGGAAAGCTGTAGAAAGGAAAAGTGACTATATAACCACATACAACTGCACGAATGGGGAAAAGTCTGTGGGATTTCTTTGCAAAAAAAGCCAGCTAGTGAAAATATGTGTCTCTGTATTTCCCCCCTTACACACACACACACACACACACACACACCCCTTCGCGTCTGTATTTGTAAACAGTGACTAAGTTAACAACAAATCAACAGTGGCCACCCAAGGAGGGTGACCATAGCAGGTCTTCTGTTTTCCACCTTCTGTACTTGGTATGTTGAAGTGTTTTTAGCAAGCACACGTTACTCTGAAAGTCATTTTAAAAACTGTTTCCCCTTAGAAGAAAATCTCAACAGACCATTTGTCATTAAGAGAATGCTTCCAACTGTAAAATGTGGCAGAAATCTTTTCCTGCCACCACGTAATAAAACTAGGGCTCTCTCAGCAAAGTCAGAAAATCCGTTCCGGTATGCACATGCCCCTTCTCGGTTTTACTGTCGTTCCCGGTGGGAAGGGGCTCCTCACCCAGCAGTCCTTACAGCAGTCCCCGTAAGCACATTCGGCGGATGCTTTGAGCTTACAGGTGCTCCCTTCACAGCAAGGGTCTGACTCGCACTCCTGTGAACACAGAACGACCCACAATAAAGAAAGCAGTTACTGATACTAATGTTCATGCATGAAATCCTCCTCTCAGACCTGAACTCTCCTACACCTACCCCGGCGAGCGCGGCCACTTCCTGAAACCAAGCCACTTAGCGTCCTCTGGGTCTGCGGCGTCTCCTCAGCTGTGAGGTTCGGGCCCCACCGCAGTTAGAGACGAAACCGGAGAGCGTGCCTCGCTCAGTCTGTGCACACCGTTAACAGAATGCCATGGACGGGCGGCTTACACCGTAAAAACGTATTTTCTGACAGTTCTAAAGGCAGGGCAGCTAAGACCAAGTTCCTGCCAGTGCAGCTTCTGGTCAGGGCTCTGTCCCTGGCACGCAGACAGCTGTGTGGTCACGCGTGTGCACAGACAGGAGGTGAGCGAGCTGTCTGGTATCCCTCCTGTGAGGAGACTAAGCCTACTGGATCAGGGCCCCGCCCGCGTGACCTGGTTTAACCTTAACTACTTCCTTGGAGCCCCCGCCACCAAATAGCTGCCACCCTGGTAGTTAGGCCATCCACAGCACATGAATGGGGTGGGGGGCACACGAATATTCAGTCCAGAGCAAAGTCTGATATCACGGGGAGTGAGCGTCCATGAACACGTCCCTCTTCGTGCTGGGGTCTGACTTCTCTGTTGGATGCTCCTCCCCTTTGGGAAAGACACTGTTCTCACCTTGCTTGGCTTCTCTCATCACACTCTGTGCCACCATGGCTCCCCTGACCCGCAGCCTCCCACCCACGGGCACCCTTCTCTCCTGTTAATCGGCAATGTCTGCATCTGGGTTTTCAGGCTGCACTCAGCCCCACCTCCCCACTGGGGACACTGGGTGAGGAACACCTGGGTACACTTTATATTTATACTGCTTGCAACTCCCCCAGCTTATGATAATTTCACAATACAAATTTTAAAATAAATAATCATCTATACCTTGTAACATACCCAGAAAGATAAAAATTAAAATGGATCATGGATCTAAATATAAAAACTACAACTATAATTTCCAGGAGAAGAGCTTGGCAACCATGGAGTAGGCAAAGCATTCTTTGATACAGCACCAATGGCACAACCCAGGCCTGCAGTGGTGGCGCAGGTGGGATGGCCACTGCCGGGTGATGCCGGAGCCATCTGGAAAGGCTCTGGATTTAAATTCCAGGTCTGTGTCCAAACACCAAGCACACCTCTGATCCTGGCTGGCTGCACAGAGTGGGGCAGAACAGTGCCAAGACGACCCTGTCAAGAATGCCCCCCAACTCAAGAAATGAACAAACATACTTTTTTTTTTTTTAAATAAAAAGCACAACCCATAAAAACACAAGTGATAAAATGGATTTCATCAAATCGTGAAAGTTCTGCACCTCAAGAGATAGTGTGTATTTAATTACAATAATTACACCATAACTTGGAGAAACTATTAACGAATCATATACTATGATTAAGGACTTGCATTCTGTGTATAAAAGTATGTTCAAAACTTAACAATAACAAATAACCTGGCTTTTTAAATGGGAGAAAGAGCTGAACAGACACATCACCACAAAGAGACAGGGCTTCAGACAGCATGTGGGGAAACAGAATTACAGTCTTATACAAGTTTACATCGGTGCAAAAATATCTGAAGTCCACGCACAGTTTTTCCACAATACACATTTCCCATGAACTTTCTGAGACCCCCTCCTCTATACAGATGCTGAATAAGCACACAAAAACATGCCCGATGTCACTACTAAAACCTTACTGAGGCTTCACGTCACACCTAACAGAATGACTAGACTCTAAGACTGGCCATATGAAGTTTGGGCGAGGGTCTGAAAGAACTGAAACTCATCACTAATGCTTGGAATACGAAATGGAAGAACTTCCCTGGGAAAAAAGTTGGAGAGGTTCCTGAAAAGTCAAACATACAGCTGCCATATGACCAAGTGACTCCACTCCTAGGTAGTTATCCAAGAGATGTAAAGATGTAAGTCCACAGAAAGACTTTGATGTGAATGTACACAAGAGCTTTATCTGTAATGGTCAAAGACCGAACAGCCCCAGAGTCTATGAGCAGATGAAGACAACGACACTGCAAACGCTCTCGGCAATAAACTGAAACACAGGAGGTGGACTCCTGCCCAGCTGCAACAGGGATGAATCTCAAAAAAAAAAAAAAAAATACACTGAGTAAAAAAGCCTATTAATAGACCAAAAAAAAGGGGGGGGGGGGGCAAGGGGAATTTTAATTCCTAAAATTGTAGGAAAGAAATACTAATGTCCAGGGGAAGAAAGATCAGTGATTTCCAGAGAAAAAGAGGGGCAGGTGAAGAGGCGGAGAAGTGAGCACAGAGGGCATGAAGCCCCTGAGGAAATGACGACATGCTTATTATTACCTTGACTGTGGTGATGCCTCACGGCTGTACACGTGCCAAAACTTACCGACTTGTGCACAATAGAATGTGTGGATTGGGGCAAATTTGTGGCATGGTGGTTAAGGCTCCGGACTCCCAACTGGCCAAGCGTGGTTTGAGTCTCGGACCCAGCGGCTGGGTGCATGTATGTACATGCCTAAAATCCTAGAAGAATAGAGGAGAAGGGACTGTGGCACAGCCATCCCCATTGGGACGTGACTTCTCACTTTCCCTCTGCCTCACTCTGGCGAGCTCATGTGCCCTATGTCAAAACCCTAAAAAAAAGAAGAGGAAAGAAAAGAAAAAAAAGGTACCGATTGCTGTTGACTAAGTGTACACAACTACCTACTTCTTAACCTCCACTTTATCTTCATCAAACATGAGTCGGACTTCTCTGTTTCCTCCAGGGAGGTGAACGTGACCCTTGTCACCCCCCGGAAACGGGTGACCATGGCACATACTCGCCTATTGGGGCCTTGCTGGTCAACTTCCCACATTTCTGCAGCTTCCTCTTTACCCTGGATCTTGATTCGCCAACAGATTTCTAAGACCAGACCATTCTCTCTCTGGCCACGGGCTTTTCTCTGAATAAAGCCTTCCACTATGAACTTTAATTTTTTTTATTTGATATGGTATACAATTATATTTTAAAAAAAAGTTAGTAAACATTTTTCCAAAAGCATTACGCAGGACAGACAGACAACTTCATGAAAGAACAGAGAATTAAGAAACAGACAATGTGTCTAAGAACTTAGTTTACAGTGGAAGTACTATAAGTTAATCTGACTCACGCCACATGCCCCTCAATTAAAAAGCTAACACAGAAAAACTTAAATTAAAAAACAAAAAGTACAACAATTTTAACAGGAGCTATTACGATGATCTAGAAACAGAGAACTAAATGCCTGATCCAGGGGCCAGCAGGTGGCGTGGTGGTTAAGGTGATGACCTCCCACAGGACTGACCACAGTTCAAGTCCTGGACCTGGTGCTGGCTTTCTCACTTTCCCTCTCTCTCTGGAGAGTGTACATTCCCTATAGCAAATTAAAAAATAACAATAATGATAAATAAACATTAAATAAATAATTCTTTTAAAAAAATAAAACAGAAGCCTGATCCAGGCTCCATGACATATTCTTTTTCTCCCTCTTTCTCTCTGGCAATAAGACAGTTATTTTGAATGATACACACACAAGCACAAAAACAACAGAATACTATTCAACCTTAAGAAGAAAGAAAGGAAGAAAGAGAAAGGAAGGAAGGAAGGAAGGAAGGAAGGAAGGAAGGAAGGAAGGAAGGAAGGAAGGGAAAAGAAAGAAAGAAAAGAAAAGAAAAGAAAAGAAAAGAAAAGAAAAGAAAAGAAAAGAAAAGAAAAGAAAAGAAGGAAGGAAGGAAGGAAGGAAGAAAAGGAGGAAGAAAGGGAGGAAGAAAGGGAGGGAGGGAGGAAGAGAGAAAGAGAGAGAGAAAGAGAGTAAGGAGGAAGAGAGAAAGAGAGAGAGAAAGAGAGTAAGAGAGCAAGAGAGAAAGAGAGAGAAACTGCAGGACAGCCAGTGGCAAGATAGCTAAGGAGCTGGATTCCACACGGCCAACTGCGTGGTTCGGATACCAGACACGACTTGAGAAACATATCAGGGGTGTGTGTGTGTGTGTGTGTGTGTGTGTGTGTGTGCGCGCGCGCGCGCCTGAAACCCCAAAAAAAGAGAGAAAGGAGAAGGGATTGCAGTATGGCCATCCCCTTGGGGTGCTTCATGTTCTCTCTCACTTTCTCTCTCTCTCTCTCTGTGTCTCTTTCCAGTGCTGTCTGGCAAAATTTTTTTAAAAAGGCAAGAAAACAGCAAGTCCTGCCACTTGGATGATGTGAATGAACTTCCGGGACACTGTGCCAAGTGAAATAAGCCAGTGGTGAAGGACATGTACCATCTGACCCCACGGACCTTTGGGTCTAAAACAGTTGGACTCATAAAAGCAGTAAACAGAACAGAGGCTGCCAGGGACTCAGGAAGGGGAATAGAAAGTTGTTGATCAACAGGTATGAGGTTTCGATTTCACAAGATGATCACATTCTAGAGCGTGCAGTACCACCGAGCACAGGGACCCTGGGCCATCACTTACGAATCTCCTAAAAGAGCCCATCTCGGCTCGTGTTCTCCCCACGCAGAAGGAAAAGTACGTCCTAAAACAAGCCCGGTATTTATAAATGTGTGTAGTGTACCATAAGTAAATGCACAGAATAAAGTCTAAAAAGAAATAAACCAAATCTGTATGAGGAACAATCTCTACAAAATGAAGCATGAGACTGACGGGGCAAATCAGTGATGGCTTTTACTTATTATTTGAAACTTTTACACCCAGAAAAATAATTGTGGTATTTGAGAGTATATTTTAAAGAGAAATTTTGTAGTTAGAAAGCTTAAGAAGCAAATTATAGATTAGCACTGAGGTGGGTTTGGTAGTGAAGAAAGTGAGACTAATAAAATATTTAATGAGGGATCAGCAGGTGGCATGGTGGTGAAGGTACTGGACTCTCACATGGCCAACCACATTTCAAGTCCCAAACCCAGTGCTTTAAAAATCAGACCAGGTGTGTGCACGCTCACGTTTCCAAAATCCCAAGAGGAAAATAGAGGAAAAGAGACTGTGGGTGACCATCCCCCTGGGAAGTGATTTCTCAGTTTTCCTCTCTCTGCCTTTCTCAAGCAAGCACGTGCACCCTATGGCAAAACCCTAATACATAAATAAATTAAGAAGAAAGATGTAAGAAGGCTTGGAAAGAGGAAGGTCTTGGTCACCCCAACAGTATCTTAATTTAGAAATTAAACATAATTCTTAGGCCTGATTTTTCTCATTTGAAAATAAGAATATTAAAGATACCAATCTCTCAGGGTTGTGGTGAGGACTGAACTATGGGAACTATTTAGCAGAAGTCGCAGACACAATCAGCAACGGAAGAAAGGCCCACGACGTCACCATGTGACAGACTGCTGTCTGGAGCAGAGGCATTTCATAACTATGTCAGACGTGGGCGCATAAGGAAGAAGAAAATTCACCTGTGGAAAGGACTGAGACTACAATAGGACTTATGCATAACTGAGTAAGTTTTGGTTTTTGTTTTTGTGTTAAGCTTAATGCGAGGCCTAGGAGGGAACGGCTTCCGAGGGCTATTCTGAGCGCTTCGGCTAAGTACGGTGAGGAACACGGTCACAGAACAGCAATACTGCAGATGGACGTGGGTTCGTGGCCATACGCCTAAGTGGCTGGTCTGACAGAGCCATAGACAGCTGGGAAACCCAAGTTAACAAAGGGAGAAGTTACTTTAAGTAGGAAGAATTTTGACACTGAAGGATTCTAGAGGATAGGCTGGCTTCCACCTGTGGTACGAGTCCGGTTGAACAAATATGGCTACAGTGGCCGTCCCAGACAGTGAAAGCTTATGAGTACAAACCCAGCTGAAAAACTGGTAAGTTCCTTAAAGAGTAAATAAGCCAGTAACCATAGCAGAAATGGTAGAAGATGGCAAAAACTAGCAGAATACGCCTGGTTCTTCCCTTCACTTCAAACTAGAGGGAGCCATTAGTTATATTCTGAAAAGAAGATGGCCAATCCCAGGAACATATGCGTATAACAAACCTTACTTCCCCACTACAGTTTACTTTAGCTTCTATGGCACCAATGACCAAAACAAGCAATTGTGTTTTTTATAAATTTCGTGGTGATTGTAACAAAGCAAAAATCAAAAGCAAAACTGACCTTTGGAGTACCACAGTCACACTCTTCCCCAGGGTCCACCAACTTATTACCACAGAAGGGAGCACTATAGGCTTCATCAGGCTTTGGAATATTAAGAAGGCAGTTTCCTCCTTTATTTAAAGTTAACTTCTCAAAGTCCTCTGCACTGCAACTGCTAAAGTTTCTGGAACCTCTATAATAAACATTGAGAAAAAGATCTTACGTCACAGTGATTACTCATTTTGAAAAATTTAAGTCATGTCTTTACTCAGTAAGAAGTGAGTATTTTAAATGGCAGAAAATTAGCTAGGCAAAGTAGACAGAAATGAAAATTAAGTTCTATTCCTAATAAATATAAGATATTCCTTCAGTTGCTACATAACAGGTCATTGTTTCAGTTACAATCAATTGCACTACTATGAAAATACCTTTCAAACATCTCACTTCCATTGAAATATAAAATTATAATTCTCAGCATCAGAAGAGATCTTAGTTTTAATACTATAATTATTATTATTATTTCATTTGCTAGAAGGCACACGTACTCACTGAAGAGAGACAGAGACACTAAGAGAGAGAGAAACAGAGAGAAAATGAGAGGGCAACCCTCTGCTCCACGGGCCATGATCATACTGCAATCCTTCTCTTCCGTATCTCCTTCTTTTTTGGGTTTTGGGCACACACACATGCACCCAGGTGTTTTTCAAGCCATCAGGTCCGGGACTCAAACCACGGTGGTCATGTGGGATCCAGCTACCTTAACCAACAGGCTATGGGCTGGCCTGAAGATCTTAATTACTTAGTCCTACAGAATTAAGCTTTACTATAGTTCTATTTGTAGGTCTTTGAGGAACCTCCATATTGTTCCCCACAGTGACTATACTAATCCACATTCCTGCCAGCAGTGTAGAAGAGTCCCCTTTTCACCACAGACTTACCAACACTTATCATTCTTTATTTTTTTAATCTTAGCTATTCTGACTGGGGTGAGGTGGTACTTCATTGTGTTTTGATTAGCACATCCCTTATGATAAGGGACATCGAGCATTTTTTCACTTGCTTTTTGGCTGTTGATATGTCTTCCTTAGAGAGTTGTCTGTTCAGCTCATTTGTCCATCTTATAAGTGGATTGGGGATTTTTTGTTTGGTTGGTCGGTTGGTTTTGTTTTTTTGCAGGTAAGGTGCTTAATTTTCCCGTATATTTTGATTATTAGTTTACTGCAGCATTATTCACAATCGCTAAGACATAGAACCAACCCAAATGTACACGAACAGATGAATGGATTTAAGAAGTATGGAATATATACATTATGAAATATTACTCAGCCATAAAAAATGAGATTCTGGCATTTGATAAGAAAGTGAACAAGTATGAAAGCTTTAATGCTAAGTGAAGCAACTCAGACTATGAAAGAGAGGCATCGTATGTCCCTACTCAATACATACCAAATGCTGCACTCTATGGAAACTGAAAGACTAGAGGTATAAAAACATGGAGAGCAACTGTGGACACTAGAGGCAGTGTGGAAGAAGGGTGGAAAATGGTGGATGGTGACAGGGAGGGAATCAAGGGGAAAAAGAAAGAAGCAAAGCATTTAAGGGACACACAAAAATGGAAAAATTATCTGCTGGTGATAACGTATATGGTGATAACTTTAACTAGACTAACATACAGTGTATTCACAATGGGAAAACCCATTTTGTATGCTATAATAATACATAGTGATTAAATGTAAATAATAATATTAATAAATTATTTTAAAGAATTACACTTTATTATCTAACTAGGATAAGTTTACAGTGAAGAATTTCAGCTACTCCTTACAACATGCTTTCAGTTTGAGTTTAAATGCCTTTTAGGATAATTCCTGGGAATCATGGTTAACATGCTGAAGATTTGAAGGGTTTTAAGAAACTGTACAACTGGCAATGAGAGTTATGTAAGTGAAGTTTAGGTATGTTTTACCTGGGTTTTTTTTTTAGTTACTGGTTTACTCAATCATTATAAAATATTTTCAGATAATCCAAGTAGCTATTTTCACCTTTGCACACTAATGGAAATACACTTAAATCCCATAAATCTTCAAACAATTCAAGTCACATTATCAGGAATTCTTACTGTCACTTATTTAATTTTGCTTTTGTAGCCTGAGCTTTGGGTATGATATCCAAAATAATCACTGTCAAGACTGATGTCAAGGAGCATGGCCCCTATGTACTCTTCTAGAAGCATTAGGATTTCAGGCCTTCCATTTTGGTCTTTTGTCCTTGGTTGGTTGATTTCTGTTTGGTATAAAGGTCCGATATCATCCATTTGTATGTGGAGACACAGCTTTCCCAGCACTATTCACGGAAGAGGCCGTCCTTCCCCCCATTGCGTCTCTTGGTGCCCTTCTTGAAAATGAGTTGCTCTTATTTCTGGGTTATATAATCTGGGTCTATGTCTTTGTTTTTCCCCCTGCCAACACCATACTGTTTGACTACTACAGCTGCCAAACTAAAAGCTTCTACATTGCAAAGGAAACAATCAAAAAATGAAAAGGCTACATACAAACCAGGAAAAATATATTTTCAAAACAACATATCTGAAAAGAGATGAGTATTTAAAATAAAGAAAGAAGTCATTGAATCTAATAGCAAAACAAAAAACCTAAATAAAGGGAAAGGGACTTGAATAGACATTTCTCCAAATAAGACACAAAAATATTCAATAGGTAAATGAAAAAGAACTCAACATCACATGGGACCAGCAGATGGTGTAACGGTTACATCGCTGGACTCCCATGTAGTGACTACGGTTTAAGTCTTAGACCCAGGGGCTTAAAACTCACACCAGGCGTGTATATGTGCGTGCTCAAGATCCTGAGAGGAGAAGGGATTGCAGTGTGGCCATCCCCCCGGGAGGGGGTGATTTCTCGCTTTCGGTCTCTGTCTCTCCAGCGAGTACACATGCCCTGTAGCAAAAATCTCCCTAAAAAAAGGAAAAGTACTCAACATCACCATCATCACAGAAATGCAGATTAAAATCACAATGAGATATCGCCTCACACCTTGTTAGGACAACTATTATAAGGGGCTGGCAGGTGGCATGGTGGTTAAAGGCTCTGGACTCCCACCTGGCTGACCATGGTTCAAGTCTCGGACCTGGTGGCCTGCTTTCTCATTTTCCCTCTCTCTCTTTCTCTGTCCCTCTCTGATTAAACTGGAAAATAATAATAACAATAATAAATAAAGTTAAATAAAATAATTCTTTGGGGGAAAAAAGACAAAAAAAAAGTGCTGAAAGGACGTAGAAGAAGGAAACCTTTGTACACTGTTAATGAGAATGTAAACTGGTGCAGCCATTATGGAAAACAGCGTGAGATTCCTAAAGAAATTAAAACTCTAACTACCATAATACCCAGCAATCTCTCCCTGGGTAAATACCCAAAGGAAATGAATCACTACTTCATAAAGGTATCTGCATCCTCATGTTCAGGAAGTACCATTCACGATGGTCCAGATATAGAAACAACCTAGACACCTGCTGACAGATGAACGCATGAAGAAACTGTACGTGAATGAACACGCATACACACGTGGCCAGATTTTATACAGTGACTGGAACCAGGTTGAAGTTAAAGCTCTTTTTAAAAAAAAAAAATTATGTATTTATTCCTTTCATGACAGAGAGACAGAGAGAGAGAGAGAGAGAGAGAGAGAGAGAGAGAGAGGGATTCTCCCAAAGAGGTCTCGATGCCAAGATCCATTCCCAATTTCGGCCAGCCTCAGGTCACAAATACACACAACCTATTTCTGGACATGAGCCCAGAACCTTCTTGTGTGGGTCATCATCGTGTTTTACCACTGTGCCACCATCTGGCCCCAGAGCTATAGCTCTTTCTAGGATATGACGTCCTCCAGATGTATACATTGTAGTCACGTATCAAAAAATCACACTGCATTTATACATATTTAGGTACCCCATAAATATGTATAATTATTATGTCTAAATTTAAAAAATGATTTGAACTCATAGTTACAGAGAGTAGACACATGGTTACCCAGGGTAGGAGAAGTGGGAAGATGTTGATCAAGGACTATAAACTCTTCTGGGTATAAAATGAATAAGATTGGGAACCAGCAGTTAGCATAATGGCTACGTCGCTGACTCCCACGTAGTAGACCGCAGTTCGCGTCCCGGACCCGGTGGCTTAAAAAACTCACGCCGGGCGCGTGTGCGTGCGTGCCCAAGATCCCGAGAGGAGAATGGAGGAGAAGGAGAAATCACCCCCTGGCGGGTGATTTCTCGCTTTCTGTCTCTATGTCTCTCTCTGTCTGTCTGGCGAGCACACGCGCCCTATAGCGAAAACCTCTCCAAAAAAAAAAAAAAAAAAAAAAAAAAACGAATAAGATCTAGAGAATTAATGTACAGCATAGTAACTGCAGCTGATAATAAAGTACTGTACACTTGAAATTTGCTAAGAGAGTAGATCTTCAGTATTCTTACCATAAAAAAACAAAGTTAATTATGTGAAGTAATAGATATGTTAGCTACTTGATTGTAGTCATTATTTTACAATGTATATCTATATCAAAAAATTATATACCTTGAGCACACTTCTTATTGGCCAACTGAACCTCAGTAAAGCTAGAGGGGAAAAGAGCAAACAAAGACAAAGAAGGAAAGAAGAAAAGGAGGGAGGAGAGAGAAGGAGTCAATTCTCTGGAAAGGTACCTCCCAGAAAGAATAGCTTACATTTTAAGGCGTCTAAGAGCAGATGGGAGGAGAATACTACTGGGCCCCTGAAATATCATAAATAATTTAAAAATCATGTTAAAAAGTTAGATTATTCATTTTAGTAAACAGAATTGGCTCCAAATGACTGAGTTACCTGGGGGAGGGGAATCAAGCATCTATATCAATTATATCTAAAAACAAAGCCTAATGAAATGAACATACAGTTAATGTTTAAGAAGCATATGAAGTAGAAGGTAGAAAATCTCTGTTAATACTACCCAGAATAACATCTTAGTTCAGAAATTATCTTTACAATTTTTTTTCAAATACAGTGGCCTACACACTATCAAACCATAATATGAAAATAAAACATATGATGAGAGAAAAAGCAGAAACAGCAGATAGAGGCTAATAGGTTTCTTGATACTAGAATTACCAAACAATAAATATAAAATGTCTATGCTTGCCATGGGCAGAGAAAAAAAAAAAAAAAAGACATCTGAAAATCGTGGCAAGGGAAATAAAAATCCACAAAACAGATTTGAAAAAAGAAAAAGAAAACTAGGTAGAAATTTGTGAAATTAAAGCAATAAGCAAAATTAAGTACTTAATAGACAGGTTTAACAGAAGACTAAATATATACGAAGAGAGGGTCAGTAAACTGAAAGATGCCAGATGAAATTATCCAGAAAAAAAACATAAAATGTTAGAAATACATGAAAAAGGATAGGATATGAAGGAGACATGTAATGGTCTTGCACACAACTCACTAAAATCACAGAAAAATAACACGCACAAGTAATATGTAAACAAGCAATATGTGAAGACATAATGGCTAAGAATATTCTATAACTGATGGAAAATATCAAACCACAAACTAATATAAAAGTTAAAAGATATACATATAAAATATAACTTAAAGCAGAGGTCTTCAATCCCTGGGCCAAAGAGCATTACTAATCTGAGGCTGTTAGGAACTAAGCGGGACCAGCAGTTGGCGTAACCATTATGTTGCTGCGCGACTCCCATGTGGTTGATCGCGGTTGGAGTCCCTGACCCGGTGGCTTAAACTCACACCAGACACATGTGCGTGCATCCCCAAGATCCCAAGAGGAGAATGGAGGAGAAGGGATTGCGGCATGGCCATCCCCCCAGGGGGTGATTTCTCGCTTTCTGTCTCTCTGTCTCTGTCTTTCTGGCAAGTGTATGTGGCCTATGGCAAAAACCTCTCCAAAAAAAAAAAAAAAAAGGAACTGGGCTGCAGAGCAGGAGGTGAGCAGCAGATGAACAGGCAAAGCTTCATCTGTAGTTACAGCTGCTCCCCATTGCTCACATCTGTGCCTGAAATCCACTTCCTGCCTGATAAGCACTGGATTAGATTCTCATAGAAGCACAAACTCTATCGTGAACTGCATATGCAAGAGACCAACGTTGCATGCTCCTGATGAGAATTTAATGCCTGATGATCTGAGGTGGAGCTGAGGCAGTCATACTAGCACTGGGGAGTGGTTTCAAATACTGCATTATGATGAGTTATATAATTATTTTATTACATATTGCCAAGTAATAATAATAGAAATAAAGTGTACAACAAAAGTGATGTGCTTGAATCATACCAAAGCCCCCACCCACTTCTCCACCACCCCCTACCCCAGTCCATGGAAAAATTGTCTTGCACAACACCAGTCACTGGTGCCAAAAAGGTGCTGGGCCAGTAACTTAAAATATGTTGAAAAAAACACATATGATTAATAGATATAAACTGTGATGATAACATAAAGTTCTGTTGGAGGGAAGAAACTGAAGTGCAGATTTTTTGCACGTAACTGCAGTTCAGTTGTTTTCATCTTAAAATATAGTGTCATAACGACTAGGTACTTTATGTACATTTCACAATAACCAAACACACAGACACACACACACACACACATACACAGAATCTACGGAAGTTACACAAAGAAAACAGAGAAGCAAGCAAGGTCCTTCAGTAAATAAATAGATAAATATTCTATGGTACATTTAGACAGTGGAATATAATTAAGTGCTAAAAAGAAATACACTATTGAGCCATGAATGACACAGAGGAAACAAACACAAGTAAAAGAAGCTAATCTGAAAAGGTTATAAACTGCATGATTTCTATTACATAATATCCAGGAAAAGACAGAACAATGAAGACAGTGAAAGATCAGTGGTTAGTAGAGGCTGCAGGGGTGAGGAGGGATGAACAGGTAGAGTACAGACAATTTTTAGGGCAATGAAAATATTCTGTATGATAACCATATTGATGGATACCTGTCATTATGCATTTGTCCAGACCTAGAGCCCAAAGGCTATATAACACTAAGTGTGAACCCTAAAGTAAACTATGAACTTTGGAAAATAACGATGTGTCAGTATAGGTTAGTCAATAGTAACCGATGTACTGCTCTGTTGGGGAGACTATGCACATGTGGAGATTGGGTGTAGGAGAGAGGTATTTCTACTTCCTGTCAATTTTGCTGTGATCCTAAAGTTATCCCAAAAAATAATTCCTATTTTTTTTAGATTTTTGCCATAGGGAATTTACTCTTGTATTAGAGAGACAGAGACAGAGGGAAAGTAAGAAATCAGTCCCCGGGAGGATGGCCTCAATCCATTCTCCTGTCAGGATTTGAGACATGCATGCACATGTGCCTGGAGTATCTTTCAAGCTTCTGGGTCCAGGATTCATCCTCAGAGTCAGCCATAGGAAATCCAGCACCTATCCCCCATGCCACCTGTTGGCCCTCAAAATAAGTATTATTTTAAATACTGAGGAACACACAATTCCTTCCAAACTCATTTTATGAGGCCAGCACCACCCTAATGCCAAAACCAGACAAGAAATACCAAAAAAGTATAGGCCAATATTCCTGATTAACAGAGACACAAAAAAACTTCAACAAAATATGTCATGTGTCACTTAACAGGAATACATTCTAAGAAATGTGTCATTAAGAAATTCTGTCATTGGGTAAACATCACGGAGGGTAATTACCCAAACCTGGATGGTATAGCCTACTACACACCTAGGCTATATGGCAAAGCTTATTATGATCTCACAGGATCTCAATCATATTTGTGGTCTGTGGTTCATCAAAATGTCCCTAGGCAGTGTGTGACCATAGTAGCAAACTGAATTCATCAGCACATTAAAAGTAACGTAGACAATGACCAAGTGGGATCTATCTTTGGGTCACAATGATGGCTCAATATTTTTAAAAAAATCAATTAACATGATATACCACATTAACAGAATGAAGGCTTTAAAAAAAAATATGATCATCTCAACAGATGCAGAAAAAGTATTTTATAAAATTCAACATTTTCACAAAACTTTCATGAAATTCAACACTTTCATTAAAACTCACAACAAACTAGGAATAGAGGGAAATTATCTCAATATAATAAAGGCCATATATAAAAAGCCCACAGCCAATACCACATTCAAGAATACAACACGAATGACCGCTTTCACTATTTCTATTCTGCAAAGTACTAGAAGTCCTCGTCAGAGTAATTAGGCAAGAAAAATAAGCAGAAGGCATCCATATGAGAAAGGAGTACATAAAATTTCCCTTGTCTACAGCTAACCTCATCATACATATAGAAAAAGCCAACTCTACCAGAAAACTGTTAGAATAAATGAGTCAATAAAATTGCAGGATACAAAACCAACACAAAAAATCAGTTGCTTGCTATACACTAACAATAATTCATACAAAGAGGAAATTAAGAAAATAATGCCAATTACAATAGCATCAAAAAGAACAAAATACTTAGGAATAAACTTAACCAATGAGGTGAAAGATTTGTATGCTAAAAATATCAAAACACTGTTAAAAAGAAAAGATAACACAAATAAATGAAAAAATAACCCATATTCATGTATTGAAAGAATTAATATTGGCAAAATGTCCATATTACACAAAGTAATCTACAGATTAAATGTAATCCATATCAAAATCTCAAGGTTATTTTTTAACAAAAATAGGGGGAAAAATTACAAAAATTATAAGGGAGGGACCAGGTGGTAGCACAGTGGTAACACACTTTACTCGCATACAAAAGATCCCAGGTTCACATCCATGGCTCACCCTGGATGCACTGGGCCTGTGCACATGTGCCCATGATCTGGGTCAACTGATGCTGAGGTATACTATGGCATGAAAAACTTGTTGGGGTGTTTGTCTCTCTCTGTCTCATGAAAGAAAGAAATATACTTTTTAAATAATTGCCAATGGGTCTAGTCAAAACAATCTTAAGAACGAACGAAGTTGAAGGCATCATGCTTCCTGATTTCAAAGTATATTCCAAAGTTACAGTAATTAAAACAGTATTGTATTGGCATGAAAAGAAACATATAGACAGATGGAACAGAATAGAGAACCCAAAAGGAAATCCATGCACAGTCAACTGATCTTCAGTAAGAGAGCCAAAAATATGCAATGAGAAAAAAGTTTCCACACAAATGGTGGTTGGGAAAATTGCACATTTGTAGGCAAAGAAATGAAAATAGACCTTTATCTCATATCGTACACAGAAATTAACTCAAAATGGATTAAAGACTTAAACCAAGACCTGGAACCATAAAATTTCTAGAAGAAAACAAAGGAGGAGAAGACATTGGTCTTGACAAAAATTGCATGGATATGACACCACAAGAATAGTTAAAAGTGGCAAAAATAAACAGGGGACTATATCAAACCAAAAGACACCTGCATAGAAAAGGAAATTATCAATATAATTGAATGAAAATAGAATAAAAAAGGCAACTATAGAGTAGAAGAAAATATATGTGGACCATATACCTGCTGAAAATATATAAGAAATTCCTACAACTCTGCAGCAAAATAAATAATTCAAAAACAGGTAAAGGTCTTGAGTAGACATTTCTCCAGAGACATACAAAGGGCCACAGGAATATGGAAGAATGCTTAATATCACTAATCATCAGGGAAATGCAGACAAAACTATCATACAATGAGATATTACCTAATACTTATCAAGAATACTATCACCAAAAAAGCAAAACATAAAAGTGTTGACAAGAATGTAGAGAAACTAGAACTCTTATCCACCGTTGGTAGGACTACAGAATGGTGCGGCAACTATAGAAAACAAAATTGTAAAAAGAACTACCATACAATCCAGCAATCACATTTCCTATTTATATCCAGGAGAACTGAAATCAGGATCGCAGAGAAACTTGGACCCCATGTTCACCACAGTGGTATTTACAATAGCCAAGATGTGGAAACAACCAAAATGTCCATTCAAAGATGAATGGATAAAGAAAATATGGTATATACATACAATGAAATAGGATTCACCCTTAAAAAGGAAGGAAATCTTACCATTCACAACAACATGGATGAACTTTGAGGACATCAAACAAAGTGAAATAAGCCAATCCTGGAAGGACTGCAGTTACATGAGGTATCTAAAACAGCTGGAACCAGCAGATGGAGTAATGGCTAGGTCGCTGGACTCCCATGCAGTCAACCGCAGTTTGAGTCTCAGCCCCAGTGGCTTAACCTCACACAAGGCGTGTGTGCGTGCATGCCCAAGATCCCAAGAGGAGGATGAAGAAGAAGGGATTGTGGCGTGATCATCCCCCCTGCGGGGAGGAGGGAGGTGATTTCTCGCTTTCTGTCTCTCTCTGTCTTTCTGGCAAGTGCACATGCCCTATAGCAAAAACTTCTCAATCAATCCATCAGTCAAACTTGTGGAAGTAAAAAATAAAACTGTGATTTCCAGGGTGTGGAGGATGTAGGGAAATAGTTACTCATCAATGAATACAAAATCTCACTTATCCAAGATATTTTCCAAGTTCTAAAGATCTGCAGTCTAGCATTGGGCCTACGGATAACAGACAACATAACATATTATATACCTAAAAACTGTTGTGAGCAGATCTCACGGAAAGGGAACTTACTATAAAAAACAAACGAAAACTTCTTAAAGGTCAATATTATTATTTCTGGGGGTTTTTTTACTAAGAGTTTGTTGACATGCTAATTACACATGTGAATTAATACTGCAGTTTTCCAAAACTTGGTAATACCTAGTACTGAAAGCCTTCTTCAAGAACTTATTTTTCAATGTTTTTATATTACCAAAAAATTATTCTCTCAAGGTGACATTTTGTTTTTTTCTAAATTGAAAGTAGTGTATAAAATTCTAGAACTTGATTTAAATTGCATTGAATTTATGAATCAATTTGACAGACACATTTATAATATTCAGTCTTCTCATAAAACAATACCTACTCAAATCATCTATTATGATCTTCAATAACTTCTGTATCTTCTTTAAACAAATCCTTCATAGTCCCTATTAAATTGATTCTGAGATATTAGAATTTTTGGCCAATACAAACAAGTATGTGTCCCTCACTTTTCAAAATGGTTATAAGTGATTTATTGAGACTCCATTTTATATGTTTATTTTGTAACTATATTTCTAATACCACTTACTATCTTGCTTTTCAAAATTAGATAATCATATCATCTTCAAATAATGGACCAGTTCTTTCAAATATTTGTTCAAATATATTCTTTATTCATTGCATTAGCTGGAACTCCGAAACAAGAGAAGGCTGACAGTGGGTATCATGTGTGCTAGACATGCCTGCCTGTGCTCAGACGGCTGACCTGTCTGGACCACCCCTCCTAGTCCTAACTGTCCCCCTGCCTGCCTGTGCTCAGACGGCTGACCTGTCTGGACCCCATCCAGTGAAACGCAGCCAGCAAGAGGTCCCAAGGTAGGAAGTCAGCGAGAGAATCAGGCTGATCCCATCCTCCTGGATTCCTCCCGTCCTCACTTCCTGCAAGCCCAGTCTCTCCTACAGCGGCGTCCTCATCTCCAAAATCGCTTTGTATCTGCAACATCCCTAGGACATTTCTACATCCATGGTAATCCCCCTCAAAACTTTTATCTGGCTCTTCTCATGGGGAAAATGGTGAATCATCATATGCTAAAGTCTGAATGTGTACCCCCAAAATACATGTGATGAGATGTGAGTGTGATGGGATTAGCAGGGTGCAAACTTAATCCAACTCCGGGACTCAGAAGTGGAGCCTCTGGGAGGTGACTGAGATTAAGGTCATTAGGGTGAGGTCCTCATGACCGAATCTGGTGGCTTTGTCAGGACAGGACACAAAGACACACTGACAGACACATGCTCACTCTTGTCCTCACCGTGTGACGCTGGGCCACTTCACGGCTTTGCAGAGAGCCCTTGCCAACAAGAAGACCCTCACCAACACCATGAGCTAAATAAATCTCTACTCTTACATCACCTGGTTTCAGGTAGTCAGGAACTAAGTAACAGAGAACAGAGTAAAACCTCTTATAATTGACATCATATTATATTTATGTCTAAGTTTTAATATGTAGCACAATTTAAATATAATATTCATAATACCCTTTTTTTCCCAAAATATTTTAGATTTCTTTGACATAAGACATAGAAAGCATTTCAAGTTACCAATTCGTTCAGGAGTTTTTGCTATGATCTAGTTTTATCATACTGGCAGGAGAACGGGTCGTCCAGTTTCTGTTTCACCAGCACCAGGCCACTCCTGGCCCACCCAGCCCTCAACACTCTGCTCTGTTTTATTCCCCACAGCACTGACCACCTTCTAAGATGATGGACTCCCGGTTTCCTTATTACGGCAAGTAGTCAAAGCTCAGTCAGTACTGAATGATGGAAGAAACAATGGCTCTGCTCTTGACGACGCGTCTTAAACCATCTTCAATTCCACCAGGGCAGTCTCCTGACATTCCTTCCTTAACACTAAATGCTCCTTATTCATTTTAATCTCATCTTGTGTCACCACTCATTACTCATTTCCTGGTTCTCTAAAATTATACCTTTCTCAACTTCACTGCCAGCCAAAGCAAATGCTAAATGTACTCCCTTCTCCCACAGGAAATCTTTAATAAACAAATGACTTTGTTATATATATATATATATATATATAATTATCACTTTTTTATAAAGGATAGTTCTTCATAAGCAACAGTTTAAGTCCCCTGTATCACTGTTGGAGCCTAGAATCTGATCAAACATCAGCATACAGTCTGCTTAAGTGCTTCCCCCCAGAGACTGAGGGCAGCAGGAAGGGCATGAACATCTGGGCTGCAGAGAGTCCCTGCCTGAATGCAAGCACCTCCATATGTAACTTTGTCTCAGGCTCATTCTCAACTCCACACATACATCGTGGCTGTGTTCAGCTCTCAGCTTAGGACTACAACCCACTGAGTCAGGAGGGAGCCCGGGTGCATGCCAGTTAACCCGCATCGGGAACCTGCTCATCCACTCTTGGACCTGCCATTATAATTATTTTTTATCTCTGGCAAAGAAATGGGTTCTGAGATGAGATCATAGGCCATGGAGTCAGACTTCCTGACTTCAATCCCAGTAACACTGAGATGTGAGACCTCGGTTTCCCCTCCATTAAAAAAAAAAACAAAGTATCTACACCTCATTAGATTAGGCAGAGAGCTGATGACTTTCAAATGCCTAGGGCAGTGACTGTAAATAAGAAGAGCTTGAGATATGTTAGCTATTCTCCCCCAGCTTGGTCTTGCCGCCCAGCTGAATCTCTATACAATAGGGGTTGTGGAAAGGAATATTTTCCTAGTTACAGCAACAATGCAGTGCTCTCCCAAAAAGGGATCTGTAAAGTAATTTTTCTAACAGTCCTATTTAATCCAATCTGCACTGAGTCCAGCAGAAACTCTTCCCTAAATTCTAACTCAATGGAAGTGTGTCCCTGTTCTTATACTCTTTGGTCTATCAACTGGGTTACAGAAGAGAGTGACTACACACATGTGTCAACATACATATTTTCCTCTTAAAGATCTCTGGAATTATTTAACTTACAGACAGACTTCTCATTGGTGAACACATAATTCATTTCAGGGAACCAGGAATGACTGCTCCTGTTTTCTCAACATGGACAGAAGTATCCCTCAGAGTCTCAGAAACACCGACCCACAATGCCATATTAAGAAGAAAGCTCGCATTACTCACGACGCTCCTGAGTTCATGATGCAGCTCTTTGCTCCACAGAAACAATCTCTCCCGTCGTCATGATTCATCCCAAGATTATGACCCAGCTCATGGGCCACAATGGAAGCGAATGTCTCCACAGTGATTTGCCCAAACTGTCCAAATACAGGAAGGCATTAATTAGGAGTCTGAACTAACAGGAAACGTTTTGTTTCTTGAGGTTAGTTTTTTTTGTTTGTTTGTTTGTTTTTGTTTATTTACAAAAGAAAATGTATTCACTACAACATTGACAGCTAATGATAAAGTGAGAGAGCAAACATCCAATGACACCCTTCATACATTTCTAGGAACAAACCGGTATGACTCATGCTGATGAGGAAGCCAGATCCTTAAGCAACAGAACAACTACGTTAGCTTCAGTAGATAATTCACAGTACTTCATGGGAAAATTAACTGATGGTTCTACTTTAACGCTCTCAAATAGAGCCTCTCAGTTTCCTCATCCATAAAAAGTACCAAGTTCATAAACACTCAGTAAATATTAGAAAACTGTTTCCGGTCTAGGGAAAGAACACAATTGCCACTTCTACTGTGACTCTCATAATACACCAAAATACTGTTTTGAGGATCAGGGGAGGAAGAGTCAATGAATACTTGATACTATCCCAACACAGGCCTCCCAAGTCGGAAAGCAAGAGCAACCTACCACATTAATCCCGCCCGCGTGGCTCCTCGAACACACCGTGCCCACAAAGGCCATTCCTGCAGTCCCTCCGAAACCTTTCTTTCTAAATGAAAAGGCAAAAGTCACAACATGCACTTGAGGGGAAAGGGAACATAGGGCTCCTAGTTCTATGAGCAATCTTAACTAGAGAGGGAGAATGGAAGAACCTACAAAGACTGGGAGAAAAATGACAGGTCAATAACATTTCAAATCAGAATATGATTTTGTCACATCTCTTTTTAATTAGCAGAGAATGAGATTCAGGTGACAAAAGCATTGTTTTTCACTTCAGACAAATGAAGATATGTTTTGGGACAGCTCCATGGCTCCTGCGATCTAGCCATTTTGGGAGAAAGGAAGATGTTCCACTGCTAACTGGGCCTCCAGCATACAAAACCCGCGTGGTAGGAAGACCCCTTTCAAGTCTCCTCTCTCTGTATCAGTCCTTGTCTCGCTCTACCTCTGTCTCTGTCCTCTCTCTCTCTCTCTCTCTGTCATTTTTTTAATTTTTGAGTTTTATCGAAATTTTTTTAATATTAATTTTTCTTTAGATTTATTTAAAAGTTTTTCTCTTCTTTTTCTCTGCTTCTTGTCTGGTTTTTTGCTGTTGTTGGTATTGTTTCCCTCTCTCTGCTTCCTTTTCTGCACACTCCTCAACCCTCAGATTGAACCTCCAAGTTTGGGAAGAAACCGACCATCCACCAGATGACTAGAAATCGCTGCAGGACCACAAGATATATGGGGAAGCAAGAAAATACTTCTCCCACAAGGGAAATGGATAGCTCCTCTTCATCCACACACAGTTCAATGAAAATCATGGAAATGTCTGATAAAGAATTCAGAACATTCATAATGGCCAAGCTAACAGAGATGGAAGAGAAGAGAGCCAAGGAATTGCTGAAGAGGAAGGAGAAAGGAGTTGAAGAGTTCCAGGAGGTGAGGAAATTCATGCAAGATCTAAAAGAGGAATTTCACATTTTACAAAAGAATCAGATGGAACTGTTAGAGATGAAGGCTATTATACAAGAAGTCAAAATCTCCCTTGAAAGTATTAAAAGCAGACTAGATCATACAGAAAATAGAATCTCTAATGTAGAAGAGAAAATGGCTGGCTTAGAAGAATCCACCATGAAGACTGAGAAAATGGCCCAAAAATTTGAGAATAATATGCGAGAAGTACTAGATACAATTAAACGTCCAAACATCCGGATAATAGGCATCCCAGAGGGTGAAGAGACTCATAAGGGCATTGATAATCTATTCCATGAAATCCTGCAAGAAAACTTTCCAAACCTGGAGAGGCACTCAAAGATTCAGTCCCAAGAAATACAGAGGACCCCAAATAGAATCAACCCAAGAATATCTTCTCCAAGACACATCATAGCCAGATTGACCAAAACCACAGACAAAGACAAGATACTAAGACTGGCTAGAGAAAAAAGGCAAGTTACCTACAAAGGGTATCCCATCAGACTAACGGCAGACCTCTCATCGGAAACAATGCGAGCGAGGAGAGAATGGGAAAATATATTCAAAGTATTAAGGGAAAAGCAATTTCAACCGAGAATTCTGTACCCAGCAAGATTATCGTTCATTTGGGAAGAAAAGACACAAACTTTCCCAGATAAACAAAACCTGAAAGAATTTACCAGCACCAGACCAGATCTCCAAGAAGTTCTTAAGGGAGTGCTATGTCAGTAAAATTAAATACAGACACACAGAAATAAGAGCTCAAAAACTAAGAAAATAGGCAACTTAATTGTAGGGACAATGTTTAGAGATGAATATCATATCCCAGAATTCAATCTGGAAGATCGAACCTTAACAGAAGAAAGAGACTGAACCGATGAAACAACATTCTGTGACTTGACTAAATTATTGCTGCTTTTCTCCTAAGCTTTGTTTTCCGGTTTTAAAGGATTTTTGTCCTGTCTTGAGCTGTTGATAGGTGCATGTACCTACTATTTGAACAGAATACTAACCTGTTTCTAGGCTTTAAGTTGCAAGGAAATATCATTACCAGTTCAAAACTACTCTTCTCGAAATTACCTGCTGAAAGTAGTTAGATTACTTATGATATTGTGTGATCAACAAAATGTTGGGGAAAAAGGAATGGAAGACAACTGTATATAGCAGAGATAGTGTAATAAGAGAGTGGGAAAGGGCAGAGGGTCAAACATGGGGTAAAAAACATATATACGTATACATGTGTATGAAAGTAGAAATGGAATATTATTGATGATAACATGCATGATTAAGCCACTATGCAGTTTATTCTAGATGGGAAACCACATTTAGTACGTTGTGATGATGCTCAGGGAATGAATGTTAAGTAATTAAAAAAAAAAAGTTGCAGGAGAAAAAAAAATGGTAAAACTGTTCATATCGAAATTTTAAAAAAAATTCATATTTGATGACTGCAGTAAGCTATATAGCCCCAGCTGGGTACTACTTTATAATATGTTCATTCTACTCACTGGGGTTTATGCCTAAAGTCAGACTTGGGTTCATGTATAGGTATATATCAGCTGTGCTAGCTATTGGATATATTTAGACTAATTAAGTTCATTAGCAAATCAATTAAATGGAGGGGGAAAAGGCATAGAAAGCAACCATGGATACCAGAGACAATGTGGGAGGAGGGTGGGACATGGCAGAGGGTGAGGGATAAGGAATCAAGGATGGCAAAACAAAAACCAAAGTATATAAGACATAAGAATTGGAAAATTATTTGGTGAAAACATGTATGTTGATGTGCTTGATTGAGCCAATACACAGTGTATTTTGGATGGAAAATTCATTTGTATACTATAATGATGTATAGTGAATTAATGTAAAAAATAAATAAATTTAAAGAAGAAAAAAAAGTGGAAATAAACTCATGCAATGGGAAAAATTAAAAAAAAAAAAAAAAAAAAAAAAAAAAAAAGATATGTTTTGGGTAACCAAAGGCTCTTCTGTAGTTTTTTTTTGTTTGATTATTTTCTTTTGTTTTTACCTCCTGGATGAAAACATGTCCTAAAATACATTACATTTTTTTTTTTTACTTACTTATTTTCATTAAGAGAGAGACAGAGAGTCACAGACATAGTGAAAGAGAGAGACAGAGACAGAGACAGGTACTCTCAACAAGGCCCCATGCCATGATCCTGCCCTAGCCTTTCCAGCCGCCAGGATCACAGACATGTGCACAAGTGCCCAGTGTGTACAGTTCAACTGGAACCCAAACCCTGATCTTCCATACGGCTTCCAGCATCGCAGAGCATGGCATCACTGCTGTGCCACTGCACTTGGGCCTAATTTATTTACTCGACAAATCACAGTGAAGAGAAGAAAATAGTGAGCAGGAGAAGAGTCACAATGGTCTCCGCGTTGTCCTCAATCACGCCCAACACACTGTATCTCAGGACCTACTTCCCCTGCTTGGAACTCTTCTATGATATATTCCCTAATGCATTTCCTCACTTCCTGCAGGTCTTCACTCAGAAGTCCTCAGTGAGGTCTTCCCTTACAGTATCACCTCAAATTTCAACCTCACTCCTCCAATACTTTCATTATCTACTCTCCCTGTTTCTCCTCCTGACCATGGATCATGACTTAACACACTACATATACTTACTTATTTCACTTATGGCCAATCTTCTCCAGGAGAATATGGACTCCCCAAGAACAGTAATTTGTGCACTGCTATATCCCAATGTTTGGGGTATACGTCCAACAGATATTTTTAAATAAGTGAATAAAGCTTTCTCCGGGGCATCCAACCAAGCAGGAGAGGATCAGAGATAAAAGGGGACTATCAAGGAAAGATTCTAGACAGACTACCCTGTAGTGAATCCCATGGTCCCCCAAGATCTACTCACATACTTAAAGCTTCCAAAAGGCTTTTTGGCACCCCATCTTTAATACAAACAAACCATCAAGGATTATCAAACATCTGGGGAATGCCTCCAACAGGACAGATGGGGACCTAACAAGACAGGCAGAAAACAGCACTGCCGTGGGGCTGGGCCAGCCATAGCGGGCGCGCGTGCTGCTGTCTGCCTTCGGTCTCTTACACACCAGACGATAATCTCATCGGCATAAAGATCCTTGTGTGTGCAATTTTACTAAAAGCTAATAAAAAGATCAGGATCCAGTCTTTGTGATTATGGGGCCATAATAGAAGCGTATTTAAGCATTTTCAGTACTTTACACTATTATCAATCCACATTAAAAAGAAAAAAAAAAAAAAGAAAGAAAGAGAAAAAAAAAATTGAAACGACCAGGACAAGAATCCCAATAGTCGAATTAAAGGAATCCCAGAAGAAATGAAGGATAAAAATAAAACAAGAAATAAAATCATCTGCCAAATAATTCACAAGAAAAACTTCCAAAACGGAAAGCTAGCAGTTTCCAGACTGCAAGTCCCCGCTGGTAACACAGTGTGTCTCATCAGGACGACTGTGAAGCCCGGGAACCACGAGAAAACCCTGCAAGCTTCAAGGGAGGAGGAAACAAAACAGGCCCCACGCAAGGACCAGGAATCAGAATGCTCTAGGCCTCTCAGTAGGAATGCTGAGAGTCAAAGGCAGCAGAGAAATGCCTTCAAAGTTGGGGGGGGGGGGGAACATTTAACCCCCAGAATTTCAGACAAAGACAAGCAGGAAGAAAAGTTACAAAGCACACTTCTGAAAACGTCACGTAGGCCCCAGAATAAGCAGAGCTGAAGCTGAGGTCATATTAAAATTCAGTTCCAAGACCGTGAAAACACAGGTCCGGACACGCAAGAGGTCAAGAGATTTTCTTTCCAAATATCCTTTCACTAAAAGCAACCAGAACACAGTCTATACCAAAATGAGGACGTCAAGTCAAGAAAGGAGGAGGACAGGGGATAAAGGGGACGAGAGAGCCCAACACAAAGAGAGGGTCGTCATCATGTCGCACGGTCTTGTTATCCAACTTCCCCTCCCTCAATAAACACCCCCAGACCGTTAGGCAATATAACCTCAACACAAGAAAACCAGCGAACTTTATTATCCTGACCGTCTCACTAGTAGTATTGTTTAAAATCACTTACAGAACGAGCTGTGCACTGTCGTGTCTCCGACGTGTGATAAGAGACTTTTCCCGCCACTGTACAAAGTTCCCCAACACGTCACCAGCACCTCCGCTGATGCTGATTGGATTTCCACTTGTCCAAATCTCTAGTCCAACTAGGACAATTCGAATATTTAACATAACATACATCTGAGGAGAAAAGAACAATAAATCATATAAAATATATAAAAGAATATGAGAAAATCTTTTAAGCACACAAAGTAGCACAACTTGAATTAAAAAACAGGACTGCTGGGGCCGGCAGGTGGTGTGGTGGTTAAGGGCACTGGACTCCCATATGCCCAACTGTGGTTGGAGTCCCAGACCTAGCGGCTCGCTCTCTCCTCTCTCGCTCTTGCTCTCTCACTGTATCCCTCCCTAGTCAAATTAAAATAAGATTAAGTAAATAAAGTTAAATAAAATAATTTCAAAAAATAGTACTCCCCATCTCAAAAAAAAAAAAAAAAACAATTATTCTCTTCAATACAATGAGACGATAACCTCTCAGGAGTCACAGTTTCTCTATCCATAAAATGATAGTAAAGAGATTCAAAACCCTTTCTACCTTCCATTCTAAAATCTTGACAAACTCTGGAAATTAAAAGTGTTGGGTAAATTTGGTTCCAAAACGTGTCTCAAAGTAATGCAGGCCTATTCACTGTGTGTACCCCACAGGGTAGAAATACACATTTCACGGCAGAATATCAGCAAGCTTGGTCACAAGGTGCTGCCTCGAGATCCTGCTGGAAGTGTCTCATGATACGAGGGTACTTCCAAAAGTAAATGGGGAAACGGAGTTCAAGTACAACTTCAGGGCCGGCTCTGCAGCCCACTGGCACAGATCTGGCAGCCAGATCTGGCATGGCCGACCACAGAGCTTGAGTCCTGGACACAGCAGCTTGAGAAACATGCCAGGCACATGTGCACACATGCCCAAGATCCCCGGAGGAGGACGAGATGGAGGGAAAGAGACCCTTCCCATGGGAGAAGGCTTTCCCTCTTCCTCTCCCTCCCCCTCTATATCTCTCCCTCTCCCTCCCCCTCTATATCTCTCCCTCTATCTCTCCCTCTCCTCCCCCTCTATATCTCTCCCTCTCCCTCTATCTCTCCCTCTCCCTCTGTCTCTCCCTCTCCCTCCCCCTCTATATCTCTCCCTCTCCTTCTATCTCTCCCTCTCCCTCCCCCTCTATATCTCTTCCTCTCCTTCTATCTCTCCCCCTCCCTCCCCCTCTATATCTCTCCCTCTCCCTCTATCTCTCCCTCTCCCTCCCCCTCTATATCTCTCCCTCTCCCTCTGTCTCTCCCTCTCCATCTCCCTCCCTCTCTCCCTCTCTCTGTCTTTCCCTCTCCCTCTCTTTCTTGAAAGTGCACATATCTTCTAATGTAAAAAAAAAAAATACAAGTTCATTTTGATGCAAAAAAAATTCTGAAATCCATGCACTTTCTTCATAACACTCATTTTCCATGAAATTTCTGAAAACCCCTCATATACAGTAAACCATATTACTTTTGCATTTTTTTTTTTCTTTTTTGGAGAGGTTTTGCTCTGAGCTCACCAGGAAGACAGAGACAGAGAGACAGAAAGCAAGAAATCACCCCCCAGGGGGATTGGCCACACAGCAATCCCTTCTCCTCCATTCTCCTCTCGGGATCCTGGGAACGCATGCACATGCGCCTGGCGTGAGTTTAAGCCACTGGGTCTGGGACTCGAACCATGGTCGACTACATGGGAGTCCAGTGATGTAGCCATTACGCCAACTGCTGGTCCCCATATTACGTTTCTAAACTCTTAAGCATTCTCATTATAGGAACCCCAAAGGTTTCATGTAAGAATTGTGGCACTCCTCTCTGTCTCACAGAGGTACTGTGAGGAATAAATGGATAAATGAATGTAAAGCACTTCTCTCAGTTCTAGCACACTGTAAATAATTAGTGGAACATTATCATCATCATCATTTTTATTATGCTTGGTGTTCATAGCAAAGGAATGCATTATAGATACACTTACCTTATAAGAACACGCATCTAATTTTTTAACTATCCCCCACTGGATAAACTACAGAATCTCAAATCAACTCACATACACATAAATAAAAAGTAATATTGTCGTATCACAGTTTCAGGTCATGAGGCAGCCCTATTCAAAATGAGATTCAATAAAACTTCAAAACTTAAATAAATGAAATGAAATGAAACTTAAAAACTTTCTGTGATTGCTGAAGTACCTTGGCCTCTCTACTCTGCAGAAAAAGTAGATGCTAACATGAAACCTCTTGTCTTCTCAGAGGCTTTCTTTTCAAATATTAAAACACGTTACCAAAACATTAGGAAGCAGACCTCTGCCAGACAGGGTCATTTAGGTGCTGGGAGAGATCAGAGCCCGGAAATAAGACGACTTCTGGTTTCTGTTCTGAGGTGAGGATAGGCTAGGACAGGCGGACCCTAACTGAGAGCGGACACAACTCACGCTGTCCAGGTAGCTGGCTAAGCGGATCATCTCTTCTCTTACGGCAGTCTGATTGCTTCCCATCATGTCGTACTAGAAAAGCAAGAGGGGAAAACTCGCCGTCACCACGGTGGTTGAGGGTTAGGAACACTGCGCTCGATTACAATGGAGGTAAGATTCCAGATACTTCCTCTGAACTAAACGACGAGTCGGTCCAACATGTACCAATATTTTAAATTAATAAATATAAAGGATACATGTTGGTGGAAAATAATAAAAGAAAAACCAGCACAAGTGTGAAATGAGTGACAATGAAAAACACTGAAATATTCATTTTCTCCAAATTAGTAACTTTAAAATGAGTTTCCTTCTTGCGGTTCTATTCATTTTAATACAAAATAATCCCAAGCATTTCACTAAAGTAGAGCTGAAAACAATGAAAATGCATGGATAAAGGAAAAAAAAGTCATCTAAAGGACTTGGGAACTTTCTCCTCTCTGAGGTCCATGACATGACCAAGAAGCCACATCTTAACCTTGGGCTGAATTAAGAATGAGAGGGTCAACAATGATCACTAGTTAAAGAATTATATGAAGATATAAATATATATAAACATTTAACCATATTAACACATTAACCCAAATAACTGACAGCTCTAATTATTTTCTTTAATACCTGGCTAAACCCAAATGTCTATTTTAACATTGTTTTACACAGCTAACATGCTCACTAAGCAAAAGAAACTCTTTTAAAGAATTTTCTATTTTACCCTATGATAAAGGCATTAATGTCAGATTACATCAGATTTTTTTTTTTTCAGTTAGGCATCATATGATTTTCCTTATCAAGAAAAAATATTAACGTATTAGGGCTTGACTGAAATGGAATCATGTTCATTCTGAACCATTTTCTACCTGCATATAAAAAAATCTGTTTGGAGAAGGCACTAAAGGAAAACAAAAAACAAAAAACTCTAGTTCGGTAACTTGTCCAGAACATTCTACAGGAACGTTTTTACCCAATATCTGAAGCAAAGTTCACACTTGCTCATATTCCCTGTGCTTTCCCTTTACCACCTGGCTGTGTTGGAGAAATATGACTAATCAAAAACTTAATAACTATGGCTTGTTTTCTTCTACTATACACAATTAGGAATTTTTTTAAAGATGTATTTTATTTGACTTTTATTTATTTATTTTATTTAGACTAAGGAGAGATGGGGGGTGGGGGCAAGATGCCAGGACTCGAACCGTGTTCGGCCATGTGGGAGTCCAGTTGTACTTAACCACCATGCCACCTGCTGACCCCACAGTTAGGGATTTTTAAAAAGCCACAAAAATTCTCAAAACTGTATCTGTAGCTTACAATAAAGGAACCACCGACCATTTAAAGCTTCTACAATACAAGGGCCTTCAGAAAGTTCACGGAAAATGCAAATTGTGAAAAAAAAACTACATGGATTTCAAAAATGTTTTGCCCTTAAGGCCAGCAGCATGGTGGTTATGGGGTTGGACTCCCATGTGGCTGACTGTGGATCAAGTCCTGGACCTGGTAGCTTGCTTTCTCACTTTCCCTTTTTCTCTGACTCTCTCTGGTCAAATTAAAACAATAAATAATAACAAAGTTAAATAAATTTTTAAAAATGTTTTACATCAATATTGCACTTCAATTCAACTTTTCCACAAACTTCTTGAAGTACCCTCAACCTTTTCACACAAAGTTGGAATTGAAAGTCAGACAAAACATTTCAAATAATCTCTATTTAAATTTATTTGTCTAATTTTATTCGTCATTATTTTTTTTAATTTGCTACAAGGCATGCTTGTTCACCAGAGAGAGACAGAGAGAGGGAAAGTGAGAAAGCAAGCCACCAGGTCTGGGACTTGAATCACAGTCAGTCATGTGGGAGTCCAGCGCCTTAACCACCACACCACCTGCCAGTCCCTGCCATTTTATTTTTTAAACTACCATTAAAGAAAAATCATTGCAAATATATTATATTTTATATTTCCCCCATGGGATGCCCACTTCTCATCTGCTGTTCATGAAAAAGAAGAGAAAGTGTCCCCAATCCTACCCTTTCCTTGTCTACGACAATGTACAGCTCCACATAGCGGGTCTGGGGCAGGATGGCTCTTCTTCTCTGGCAAGACACAAACATCATCAATGCAAGACAGAGAAACCAGGTTACACACCTGCTCACATGTCACGGCCACACCCTAACCCGCACTGACTTCTCGCCTACTAAGAACATCATGAAATTATCTTACCTAACATACCCCAGGGTCAACAAAGCCAAAAACAGTTCTTTTTAAAGTGGTATCCATTACCCAATTGAGCTGAGAAAACTTCTAGTTCAGAATAAAATAGGTTATTCAAGTTTGTCAAGCAGTAGAATGACTCGTTTCCTAAAAGCAAAACTAAACACAGCCACACACACTTTTCTGGGAAAGCTATCATTATTTTGATAGAGGAAGAAAAAATATTCACTAATATCCCAGCCTATAGTTGGGATAAGGTTGCCATTTCAAGAAGGTGACCAGTTTTGCCATTTTACAGAAACCCATACAAAAAAATTCAGACAAAGAATGAACAAAAATTTAAATGTTTTCTAATGTTTAGAGCTTAAAGGAACAGTCCAACAGGCAAGAGTGGCTGGCAGGAGAGGCAACAGAAATAATGGCATAAGCTAGAATGAGGTCACCGGAGGCATTCCCTTCCAACACGCAGCATCCTCTCGTACGTACAAACGCACGCTCCCCACAGCCGAGCCCGATGCGGTCCTAAAACCATTCCAGCCGAAGAGCTCAGGTGAGGAGTAAACAGGGGAGACCCAAAGAAGCCTACAAACAGGGAAGGGAGTGTCTCTGAAGACACTGAAGTAATCAAAGTCCGAGGGCCACATCTCTGTCTCTCCAATCTAAAGCTCAAGGATCCCCATGGCCAGTCTGTGTAAGAGGCGCCTAAGTAAGATCTCCAGTGCTCTCCGGAAGACAGCTGATGGGCTGGAACAAGGCAGTGCTGGAATGACCACTGTGTAAGACTACAGGTGTGGTCTCCAAAACCCAGAGGGTCTAACTGTACTCAACCTGGTAGCAGGGACTGTACACTGTTCATCTTCTCATCCCGGTACATATCACCATACTTGCTAAGTGGTTAGCAAAGAGTACTGGTTTCATGAATCAACACGTGCTTTTTTTTGAAAAAAAAAAAAAGCTTGGACTGGGCCATGAAGAACTGTATCATTTCCTTACTCGAAGTAGCTGAGTCATGCTGGGAGGCTCCTCCTCTTCCAACTTTGTGGTCTCTTTCTCCACATCCTTATTGGAAACCCCACACTGGAGGGGTTCTTTGAGGACATCATCCATTCGGTAAAGGATGTGTTCAAAACTTGAGCTGTTCTGCACCGGTTCAATCCCATAACTCACAGTCTCTAAATGCAGCAACCCCCTGAATGTTGGATCACACGTATACAATTTTTAAGGGGAAAAAAAAAAAAAGACAGGAAAAGGAATCAGAAACCTAAATGCAAACCTTTGTCTTTAACACATGTCAGAGGAAGCAGCATGACAGAGGAAAACCTGAACTTAAAGCTCAAAACTGCTACTTCTAGCGTGGCTGCCAGTAAGTGACTTACTCAGGCACTCTGACTCCAGTGCAATGGAAGGTCCTACCCACGATGGTGGCCCAGAGTGTGGGATCTGCAGCCGGGGGGCCACAGCTGGAACCCCAATGATGTCCTCGACTCTGGGACTCTCGCCAAGTTATTTAACCTCTGCCTTAGTTTACTTTCTGCAAGGACTATTCTGAAAATTAGACTATTTAGTAAGCACAAAATACTTAGAGCACTGCCTGGCATACAAGACAATGAGTGACATTACTTAAATGAAAATAATTGTAGCTATCTTATCTATAGTTGGTCTGAGAATTAAAACTAACATTTATTAGTTCATGCAATCATGCAGTCAACCAGCTAGCGGTGCTATATTGCCAGGCCCTCGATAAATGGGATTTTCACATTGTTCTAACTTTGATTTGTGATACAATTTCTCTGAACTTTGGTTTGCTCACCTAAATGTAGAGATGATAGCCCTCTTTTGGCCATCATTCGACTTAAATAAAATAATATAGGTGAAAATTTTATAAAGTGCTGCAGAAAGTTGAAGTGTATTTTATTTAAAATAACAAATATTTATTTAGTGATCTCAAAAAAAACTAAAGATTCTTCTTAAGGTATTAAAATGCATTGGGACCAACAGTTGGCATAATGGCTATGTTGCTGGACTCCCATGTAGTTGACTACGGTTCGAGTCCCGAACCTAGTGGCTTACACTCATGCTGGGCACGTGTGTGTGCATGCCCAAGATCCCAAGAGGAGAAAGGAGGAGAAGGGATTGTGGCGTGACCATCCCCCTGGGGAGTGATTTCTCACTTTCTGTCTCTCTGTCTGTCTCTGTCTTTCTGGCAAGTGCATGCGCCTTATAGCAAAAAATTTCCGACCCCCCCAAAAAAAGATATTAAAATGCATCAACTATATTATTTTCCTAAATAAATATACCAAGACTTTCTGAAACACAGCTGTAGAGAACTTCAATAATAACATAACATTAAAATAAATTCAGTTTTTTTAAGTCCCCCAAATAACTGATTTTGTAGACAGAGATAGAAGAAAGGGTAAGAAACAGGTGAAAGGAAAAAAAAAAAAAAAAAAAGATAAAGAAAATTCCTTACCTGAGTCCCATACAGTTGCTAAGGGCGACAGATGAATTATAAACTCCTTCCACATAGCCCCGATAATGACAATGATTCTAAATGAAAAATACTGTATTATCTTCAAACACTACTATACTGCAAACATCACAAAAATTGCAAAGCTAACGAAATAACTTGAGGCCAGCAAAGAGAAATATTTTATTTATATTCCTGGCATCCCGTGATATCCCATGGCGTTCAGACTATCTGCAGACTATCTGCTGTCACCCTAGAAGTACACCATGTTTAGGAAGAGTTCCAGAGAATTCCAGAGACTACGAACTACAAACAGCTCTGCTCCAATGACCTTTCAGCCTCAAAGCAGAAGCAGGCAGCATGTCGTCCAGGAAGCAACAGCAGCCAAGGGATCGGACAGGAGAGGACCTGTAGGACGCTACTAATGCCCAGGGGAAAAGTCAGTGAGAAGAGAAAAACAGCGGTTTTGATTAGATGATTTTTCTTTTCTTCTGACAAGTATATTTATCTATTTTATTATTATCATTATTATTATTGTATCACTAGTAGTTATAAATCTAGCCATTTTCAAAAACCTAAGCAGCCCAGTAACAGAGACTAAAATCCACACGGGATGCAGTTCCCGTGTCGACCTGAACACACTGGGCATGGTCATGTGCCTGTACTTACAGCTAACTGGAAGGCTGGGGCGGGAGGGCGGTGACACGGCGAGACCACATCAAAAACACCTACCTCTTTGTCACTTTCCTTCTTTCTCGCATAAAGAAAAATTATAAAAACAAAAACCTAAGAGACCGGCAGATGGCATAATGACTACGTTGCTGGAATCCCACATAGTCAACCTCAGTCCGAGTCCTGGACCCAGTGGCTTAAAACTCACTTGACCCAGATGCGTGTGCTTGCATACTTAAAATCCTGAGAGGAGAATGGAGAAGGGACTGTGGCGTGGCCATCTCCCCTGGGCGGCGATTTCTCGCTTTCTGTCTCTCTGTCTCTCAAGTGAATGCATGCGTCCTATAGCAAAAATCTCTTTAAAAAAAAAAAAAATTAGGAACATTTACCCTTAATTTTGAGCAAGAAATATACCAATGAAAATGCAAGGATAATACCAGGTAGTAAAACCACACCCTTGAGTACCTAATGAGATAGCCTCATCTTTCAAATGATTACAAAGCACTGAAATACAGATGCCAAGGGAAGAGAAGCACTAGCACTCCCAGATACGAAGACATCCACGAGGCCTTGCTCTTTAAAACAGCTCGGCACTGGTGCTTTAAGACAGCCCCACCAGTGGAACAGAACAGAACAATCTCTAAACAGTTCAGAGTACACACAGAATTACACAGGAAAACAGTGACATCTCAGATCACTGCAGCAAACATATAACTTTTCTTTTTTTCTTTTCTTTTTTTTTTTTTTTTTTTTTGTTTTGCCATAGGGTGGATGTGCTCACCAGAGAGAGACAGAGACAGTGAGAGGGAAAATGAGACATCACCCCCTAGGGAATATGGCCACACCACAATCCTTTCTCCTCCACTCTCCTCTCAAGATTTTGGGCGTGCATGAACACATGCCTGGTGTGATTTTCAAGCAGTCAGGTCTGGACTCGAACCACGGTTGGCCATGTGGGAGTCCAGCATCTTTAACTACCAAGCCACCTGCTGGGCCCTACATAATTTTTAAATATATATACTGTTCAGCCCACCATTTAGACATTTGGAAAAGAGTAAAATTAGACCCATATTTCATACCATACATAAAAGTAAGTAACAAATGGATCAAGACTTTAAGCATTCAAAAAAACCTAGGAAGCATGGGTGAATTTCTCTTTAACCTACAGAAAGAGTTTCTATCACTCATAATCTAGATACAATAAAAGAAAAAATTGATCATTTTTACTATATATAAAAATTTTCCTAAGCTTCTAGTTGGAAGCACCAAAAAAATAAAAATAAAAATAAAAATAAAAAAGGCAAACTAGAAGAAAATGTTTATAACTTACATCATCAAGGATTAATGTCCCTAAATACAAAGACCTCTTCAACAGTGAAAAGAAAGAGAGAAACTTGGGTTAAAGACATGAACAGACAGTTCACAAAAGATAAAAGTGCCCTTACCTATAAGAAAAGACTTTCAATCTCATTCATGAAAAAGTATCCCAGAGTCTACACTGATATGAATAAAATGGAAAAACTCTTTCTGATAGTAGAAAGCACTAGTGAATGCAGATGTAGTGATGAAATTAGGAAATCACCACCTTGACAACCTCCATAACAACAACTGATTCAGGCAGATAAGATACCAAATACTAAAAATAGTAGGTAAAGACTTCAGGAGTAAGAGTATATTTACAGTCAAAAAAAAGAAAGAAAGTCCAATACCATGAATTTGGGATTTAGTCTTCTTTAATTTAGAAAAAAAAATTAATCGTGAGCCAGCTGGTGGCACGGAGGTTAAAGTGGCTAGATCCTACAGGGCCAAATGCAGTGGTTTGAGTCCTGGACCCAGTGGCTTTGAAAACACTCCAGGCATGTGTGCGTGCATGCCCAGAATCCCAACAGGAGAATGAAAGAGAGGGGACTGGAGCATGGCCATCCGCCTGGGAGATGATTTCTTAATTTCCTCCTTTCTCTCTCTGTCTCTCTCCAGCAAGTACATGTGCCCTATAACAAATTTTTTTAAAACTTAATCATAACATTCATTTAGAAGATGAAAACAATAACTTTCCAGAGAAGAAGCCTGGCAGACGCCTCCTTAGCCAACACCCAGTGTTAGCTCTGCTGAGTAAAAGACCGCAGCCGGCATGAGCTTATGACAGGACACGTCAAGCACTGGCCAAGGGACTACATTTGTCATGAGTCACATCGACCGCCCAAACCACAGGGCCTCCTGCAAACAGCCTGTGCGCCTCGGAATGGTCTGTACACTTCACAACGCCAGTGTCAGGAAATACAAGGCCGGCTAGGAATGTCTAGGTTAAAGAAGGCTACAGAGACGTGACTGCTGGATGCAACCCATGAATCTGGATTTTCTTTTGATATGGAAGACATTATTAGGGTAGTTTACCCCTAAAAAAATTCCAGTAAGGTCTACAAGTTAGATAACGGCATTGTTTCAATGTTGATTCCTAATTCGGAGACTTAAGATGTGGTTACAGGAAGGAAATCTTTGTTTTTCAGAAATGTGCACTAAGTATTTAAAGGTAAAGGGGCACCATTTGGAACATACTCTTTAAACACTGAGAGAGGGACCAGCAGGTGGCGTGGCGGTTAATACGCTAGACACACCCACGTGGCCGACCATGGTTTGAGTCCTAGACCTACTGGCTTGCTTTCTCTTACTTCCACTGCCCCCCCTCTGGTCAAATTAAAATAAATGAATGAATAAATGAAATGAAATAATTATTTTTTCAAATTCAGAGAAAAATGGAGAAGAGAGATAAATGTGGTCAAATGTCAACGTCTAGGGGATCGATCGACAACCAAGGACACAACTCAGATGGCATCATTCCTAGAAGAGATGATCAGGAATAAAGAAAAATGTCTAGCTGATAAATGATTAAAGAATGTGCTATTACAAAATGAAGAGCTCATAAGCAGACAGGAAGCTGAAAGAGTGTATGTTAAATGTTAACATGTGAACAATTAGATAACATCTAATTTCTACATAGCTGAAATCTATTTTTAGCAGTTCCTTTAATTTTTTTTTAAGAGAGATTTTTGCTATAGGGCACATGTGCTCGCCAGGGAGACAGAAAGCAAGAAATACTCCCGGGGGGACAGCCACACTACAGTCCCTTCTCCTCCATTATCCTCTTAGAATTTTGAGCACGCATGCACTCAACCCGGTGTGAGTTTCAAACCACCAGGTCTGGGGCTCAAACTGTGATGGACTATGTGGGAATCCAGTGACATAACCATTATGCCTTCTGCTGGTCCCCATTTTTAGCAGCTTTAAGCATATATAGTCTCAATAAGTACAACAAATAAAAATCATTCTTACGGAGTTAAAGACTGTCAGCCTGCATGTTCCAAGTATCTCACTGCATAATTATTAAGTCATGTAAGCCTCCCAATAACTCCGTGAAGTAGTAACCATTACTCCTAATTTAAAGTGAGTGCACTAAGGCACAAACAGGTTAAAATAACTTCACCAGGAAATAAATTACAGAGCCAAAATTTGAACCCAAACAGTATGATTCAAGAAAACATGCCAAGTAACTGCCACTAAGAAAAAAGAATGTCTTCTAAGATGACTGCTGTTGTCAGGTGGCGCAGACGACGAGGTCTCAGGCCTCCTGCCACAGCAATGACTAGATGAGTGAATGGAGGGACTTTTTTTATTGGTTTATACTTCAAAGTAAATTTATACTTGTTTATTAAGTTTCTATTAAAGAATGGAAAAGGTAATCAGATGATAGACCAGAAAATAACAGGACTGAGTTAGAACTCTTTTTTTTTTTTTTTTTTAAGGTTTTTGCCATAGGGCTCGTATGGTCAGTAGCCAGAGGGAGACAGAGAGAGGAAAAGTGAGAAATCACCCCCAGGGTAGTATGGCCACACTACCATCCCTTCTCCTCCATTGTCTTCTCGGGATTCGGGGCACACATGCACAGCTTGATTTTCAATCCGCTAGTCCCAGGATTCAAACCACGGTCAGTCAGGCGGGAATCTAACACCTTAACCACCATACCACCTATGGTCCCAGCACTCTCTTCTTTTTTAAACTACTAAAATATCAACCTGGGACCAGCAGGTGGCATAGTGGTTAAGGCACTGGACTCCAATGTAGTAGACTGTGGTTCAAGTCCTGCACCTGGCGGCTTGAAACTCATGCCAGGAGCATGGGCATGAGTGCTCAAAATTGCAAGAGGAGAATGGAGAAGGGACTGCAGCGTGGCTATCTTTCCTGGGGCATGATTTCTCACTTTGTCTCTCTCTATCTGACAAATGTACGTACCCTATAACAAAAATACCTCAAAACAAAAAAAACAACCTATAATAAATATTTTCCCTTCTATTTATTTGAAGAATGCTGTAAAAGTGTAAAACTAACCCAAATAATTTAACCTAGCAAAGCATTACCAAGTTCACAGGGAAAAAAGTAACACATTTAATGAGAACAGTGATTGCCCATGAAAATTACTGCAAAAAAGACATGTAACACCTACCTTCACAAAAAGGATTGGAAAACGCTCTTCCCAAACAAAACCAGAAATGTTTGTACTCTAAGTAAAAAGCCAAATTCAACATCTGCCAGTTATGCCGTGTACTCCTGGCCAGTGCTGGTCCCAGGAGTATTTTGTTCTTGCAGAGGGGACCACACCTCTTTAGAGAAGAATTGTTTTCAGTGAAAAATTTAAAAACATAACAGCAAATGACTGGATTTTTTTTTTTTTTTACTAAATACTAGTGACAAATCAAATGGTTTAATAAGGAAGTTATAAGATACATCTCAAACTTTTTTCCTTCTTTTTCTTTCTTTTTTTTTTTCTTTCAGTTTAAGTTATAGGGCGTGTACATACACCAGAGAGAGAGCGATAAAGAGAGGGAAAGTGAGACATCACCCCCCCCAAGGGGCAATGGTCATGCTGCAAGCCCTTCTCTTCCAGTCTCCTTTTAGGACTTGCACAGGCACCTGGCATGATTTTCAAACTAGGGGGTCTAGGACTAAAGCTCGCAATCAGCCATGTGGGATCCAACACCTTAACCTCCACACTATCTACTGGCCCCAAATCCTCTGTTTTTAAAACATCTCAAACTTTTTCCCTTTATAATAAGCAAGCATTATTATTAAATAGAACAGTATTTCTTAGTCTGTGTTTTATTGTTGCCTTTTTTTTTTTGTCAGAGGGCACATGTAAGAGAAAGAGAGCGAGTGAGAACCCCCTTCTCCTCCATTTCTCCATCCTATCAGGATTTGGGGCATGCGTGCACATGTACCTAGCATGTTTTTCAAGCCACTGGAGCCAGGATTAGCACCACATCAGATATGGCTCCTTACATATAGCACTTAACCACTGCACTGGGGGGCAGCCAGTTCCAGTCTTACAAAAAGAAAAAGAAAGAAAGGAAGAGAAAAAAGAAAGAAAGAAAAACCCTTAAGCACCGATCACCTAGAAGCATGAGATACATCTTCGTCCTGTAAAGGCACCCATCTCCCACAAGAGAGCTCCTATTTTCTTTTTTTTAAAAGAGGTATCTAGTTAATTTTATTTATTTATTTTTTATTATTTTTCAATTTGGCGAGAGAGAGAGAGGAGGGTGAGAAAGCAAGCCGCTAGGTCCAGGACTTGAACCATGGTGGGCCATGTGGGAGTCCAACATCTAAATCACCATAACATCTGCCAGTCCCTTTTGTTCTTTTTTTTTTTGAGCATTCCTATTTTCTGACATGGAAGGTGTCCCACAGGGCACGAGGTAATAGTCCTGAACACCTAAATGGGACTCATTTTAAAATCATAATTTAAAAAAATCTTGCTACAGGATCAAGAGGAAAATATATTACCTGTACACTAGGATGGTCGGAGATCAGGGCCCCCTCCTCGTTGTAGGTATAAACCACAAAGTCTTCAGGCAACAGGTCTCTGGAAGAGGAAGAAAACACACCGTGTGGCTGTAAGGCACCTGTCTGCAGTGAAGGCCGCGAGTCATCGAGTCATCGGCATCGTTCCTGGGCCAGAGGAGCAGGAACAAAGAAAAGCTTGCAGCTGAGGGATTAGAATGTGAGGAGTGTGCTGCCAGCAGATGAAAAGCTCAGAAATAGACACAGATCTGAAAGAGCATGCGTTAATAACAAAAATAATGCTAATCTACGCAAAAGCTCATAAAATTCTGGTTGTAAAAAAGACGTAAAGTAAGAAACTGTTCTGACACGTCTCATGGGAGAAATATAAACTAGGTGACTGCCCTTACACCGCACGTAAGGAGAAAGCTTACTACATACTCTGTCCCAAAAGTTGTAAGCGGGGTGCCCCAAACCGGAGAGGTCTGCCCGAACGTTCACCAGTTCCAACAAACACACCTGGGTGCCCAGCCGGGGAGGAAGGGAGTTTACTTCCTGGGGCGTGAAGCCCCTGCATCGTCATGAGCACAGCTCAGGGTAGGTCTGTTAAGATCAAAGAGCAGGTACAGCCCCTAGGAGGTCAGCACAGACTCCCTGTCCCCAAGGCGGGGATCTGGCTCCTGCACGTGTTGATTGAGGTTGACAATAAAAGGCCAGGTTATCAATTAGCAGAGTCACCAGAGCTTGTTCATTAACTTAGAGCCTCTGATTCGGGGATGCTGAGGTCGGAGCAGGGTGCACGCCTCCAGAACGCCCCGGCCAACTCCACGAGGGAATGGTTAGAGATGTTTGCGAGCCCTAACCTGCCCAATGTGTGGCGTCCCCCCTCAGAAGTCCTGCAGAAACAAGAAGCAATCGTTGCCTTCAACCCTCAGCACAGAGGCAAATTCTGTGTCAGAATTTTTTCTGGAGAAGTGATCACTCTGACCCCCGCAGGCCCGTTCCCACCAGGGAAGCCCAGCAGCGTAACCGCGTGGGCACGGCTAGGTTCTCCTGTAGCAGGACGGGACCAGCTCTGGGCTCATCCGCTGGCCTCTGGACAAGTCAGGGATGCAATGTGCCAGCCACAGAGAGACTGATAATGCGCCATTCAAACTCAAACCTCCAGGAAACCCCCGAGGCCAGCCTGTCCATGCTGCCTAGCGATGGCCAGACTGGGGTTTTCCTCTGGTTTAATTGATCACATTACTGGACTTGGGCTACATTATCAGTGGAGCATAGAAGATCCCCTTGGAAAACTAGGGCCTGAAAATCTGATGCTGCTCATGGACCTCAGGGGCTTGTAATCTGAAGAGGAAGCGTGCACCGGAGGAAGGACCGACTGCAAGTGTCAGACTCGTCCCTGACGACCAGCACTTTCTCTCTGACATGCTGGGCCGCCCACCTTCGCTAGAGTCCACGCCAGCAGGGCAGCCTACGCCATGCGGAGTCCCTTCAATAACAGGACCCCATCTGGGGACTGCAGCCTCCCCTGCTCCCAAACTCCTCCCCAGGCACAGACCTTTGCTCCCGCTGCTGGTGACAGGCTGTCTGGCAGTGCTCCGCCCTCTGTCCCCCTGGGGCCAGCCACCACCTGCCCAGCCAGAGCAGATCCCCTCTGCTTCTCCACGGGCAAGAGAAATGGTGAGAGCGGCGGGCCACAGGGCTCAGAACCGATGCGGCACCGAAGTGGGAAGAGATCAGCTTACTACTGGGAAAAGTCATTGGGAAGTCAAAGGAAATGAAATGTCTTACCTGTTCCTCTCCAGGTGGATAATGTGCTCCTTCCCTTCGGCCTGAATGACATAAGATACCTACACGCGCAGAGGAAGAAAGAATAATACACACCATCGGGTTAAGTTACTTGTCAACAGCTTGTCATTTATAAGACAGGAAATTCCAACCCGAATTAAAATAATCTGGGACTGACTGAGCTGCTTTATAGAAGACCTTTGCATCTATTGTTAAATAATAAAAATTTATTCTATTCACCGATCCCTTCCTTTAAAGCTGAAAATCACCTACATGTTTATCTAACCTCTTCTTAAATTTAGGTACAATTTAGCTGAAACTGCAGGGATTATTTTTTTAAGTCCACCTGACTATGCTAGGACTTCAAAAATCTCATGAGAAAACAGAATTGAAGTACAAGTTTAAAATTTTTTAAATCCACAGAATTTTTCATGATACGCATTTCTCCTGGACATACTGAAGATGCCTTACATTATCTATAGCATAAAGTAGCTCGTCCTGTTGATAAAAATCAAATGAACCTCTTAGTTTGAAGAGAATATCCCTAGCTATAGTTATCTGAAAATATAAATGTATGCTTTTTTATGACTTTACACACACACACACACACACACACACACACGGTACATGTTTACATATATACACACGTATATATGCACGTGTGCTTGACAAAGAGAGACAGAGAAAGAGGAGGAAGGTAAGAAAGCACGCTCTGTTTGGGGTGGCCACCACGATCCATTCTCCATTCCTCCTATCCGGATTTTGGACACACCCTCCCCAGACACCAGCTCGGCTCCTGGACTTCTCAGGCCCGGACACTGAACCAAGTGACCACCAGACACAGAACTTCTGCTTCAGCCGCTTCTACGGCAGTGCCAACGTCTGATCGCAGCCCTCACCCCTTCACCATTTCTTTAACCACAAGTGCTCAGTGTGATCTCCGGAACCAGGAGATTCAACTTTGCCCCAACTTTTTTAATGGCAGAGAGACTGGGAGGGGAAGAGAGAGGTGTTTCCGACAAGGTCTTGCCACACCTCGACCCTTCTGCCCCAGCCTCCCAGTTAACTAAGACTCCAGGCAGGCACAGCCACGCTCAGCCTGTTTAGGCTGGACCGGGAACCAAACCAGGCCTGCCCTGTGGCCTCGGTCATGGTGACTCGGTGCCCTGACCTGCACCACCGCGTCTGGGCCTGCTTTAACTGTTTAATAAAAAAGAAAATCATGAAGGGACTCATTCATATCATGCTACACAAGTGTCTGCTTTCTCTTCTGTTTCCAGACACCATGTTAACACTCAATCAAGAAATGGCCAGGTCGTGCCATGGCACGCCACCCTCTGACTTCCAAGACTGGGACGCCTTCTGGATCCGGGCGAATATTCGACCTCCGTTCTAAGGAGGGATCCAAGGACGCCAATTTCAGTCTCCACCCGGACATCAAGACACCAAGCTCCTTCTATCACCACGGTTTAGGCGCGCGCCTCCCTACACTTTCCGCTCTTGGCCAATCAGACGCCGCAGAAACATCCCTGCCAGCTCTGCTGGGAAGACCACTCAGACTCTGGACCTGTCTGGGACCCTTCTGCCAGATCACTCACTCCCCTCCTGGTACTTACTCCAAGGTCACCTACTGGGTGGTACTCCCAGCTGTCCCCTTAGAAAATGCAAATCCCTCGCCACTCCAGCTCTCCCCATCTCCCCAACTGCTTTAGTTTCCTCCACAGCACTTCTTTCCTTAAGTAACATATATTATTTATTTGCTTACTGCCTCTCTCCCCGCCCCTCACTACAGTAGAAGTTCCTGAAGGGCCTGTGGGTTTTTGTTTTGCTCACTGTCATATCCCCAATGCCTGAACAGAACAGCACACAGTAGGTGCTCAATACATATATCTGAATGAGAAAATTACACTGACACGCTGTGCTGCCCATACTCCACCACTTAGAGCAGCACATCATTTCTCACGACCACAGTATCCGCGAGTGCGGCACTGAAGACCCACACACAGCGCAGTAGGGAACTCGGTCCCTAGGCTAACGTCCACCAGTCAGTGAGGAAAGGACAGAAAGGCAATGAAGCGAGCAGAGATTCATTCTATCCTAAGGCAAAACCCAGCCGATGGCAGACCATCCAGTTCAAACCAAAACCCAGTGAAAACTCACAGTTCCTCTATTAGAGACTTCAGAGTCCTTAACTCCCCACTGACGGAGGGCCACCTGGGGAGAACGACCCATCCAATCAGCAGTGGTGCCCGTTCTTCTTCCCATGCCCAGCCCCCAAACGACACTCCAGCTGCCATGTATTTCCAAGGATTTCAGCAATTCAGAGGCAGTCGGCTAAATTCCAGCCTTGTCTGTCACTGTTAAACTCCAATAGAATTCATTTATACTCGAGTAAAATTGAAGGGTTCCCAAAATCAAATGAAGTTCAAACGTGTTATTTCTCAACACAGGGGGAGAAAAATACCAGAAAAAATAGTTGTTGTGCATTGGTTACACTGTTAATAGGACAACAGATTTCTTCCAAAATGGAAATAAAGCTCCTTTTCAGTAAATAAATATCTCCAAATATTTACTGAAATATATGCATTGAACGCATTCCTATTTTCCAGAGTCAGTAGCGACATTGTGTGACGTATTCTATTACGAGCCAAGTGAGGTTAATCGTTGTTATTATTATAAGAGCACATCGCCAGTCAGGTAAGGGTGAGAAATCTGCAAAATCAGTATCCAACCCTGGTCCATAGAATTTTTACTTAACTACTCCATTATGTTATATCTTTTTTTTTTAAAGTTTTTGCCATAGTGCATGTGCACTCCTCAAAGAGAAACAGAGAGGGAAAGTGAGAAATCACCCCCCAAGGTTGGGGATGATAGCCACACCGCCATCCTTCCTCCTCTATTCTCCCCCTGGGATTTTTCAGGCACACACACATGCCCAGAGTGATTTTCACACTGCCAGATCCAGGACTCAAACCCCACATTAGCCATGTGGGAATCCAGCACCTTAATCACTATGCCTGCCACCTCTGGTCCCATCATTCTGTTACATGTTAAGTTTGTCATCGTGGGTTGTGGGGGGAGTAACTACAGCTCAGCAAGTTGCTTTCACTAGAATAATGTCCACAGACAGCAGTGTCGTGCGATGCTGCACCACATGGTATAAACTACTCCTAAACCTATCACTGTGGCAAATGATACAACTGTGTTTAAAAAAAAAAAGGAAAATTCAAATACATTCTCATTTCTCAAGGAGTAACTTACCTGTTCTGCATGGGGCCGAGGGGCTTCTCTCCGTTCTCTAGTTAATCTCCACGGAGTTATAATTTCATAGGAAGAGAGATGTGAGGTCTGCTGAAAACCTGCGGAAAGGAAATAACAGACACGAGATGACGCAGGAACCTGAAAACCACCTGGTACCAGACATGACGGAGATCAAAAGCTGGAAGTTCACGTCACAGAGACATCATTGAACATTCCCATATTGAAAAGTATGTCTATTTGCACAGAGTTTTACATGCAAATATCATAGTAATGTACTAGCTGAGTATGAAGGGGAGAACATACAGTTCCTAAAAGAAGTCGGCCTACATCTAAGCATTACATATGTAGCAAATGCTTTCAGCCACTTTCAGCTGTAAACTCTTCTTCCCCAAAAGAAATCTTCAGATATAAACACTCAGGGTGGGGCGAGGGGTGAGAACAACTGCTCTGGTAGAAACAGGGGACATGTCCTGGAGCCACAACTCCCCACGTGCCTCTACCCCACAGCCTGATCGGCCTGAGTGGGAGGCAGCCCGTGACACTATACCGAATACTCACTAAACAGAAGAGTCACCTTTAATACTGACTGGCTAACTCTAACTATGGGTATATCCTCCACAAGGTACAATGGCTTCGAATGAAAGCACTGCCATTAATTCATCCAGCACAAAAATAAAAACTTTATACAAAATTAAAATCTATTTACAGTCCAGAACTTGGAACAGTCACAAAGGTTCAGTCCCAAGTCAAATCCTGTTCAGTCCATCAGAGCGAAACCATGCAAATCGAGGACACTCGCCCCTTGGCACCCACAGGCCTGCACCACGGATTCAACCAACTGTTGATCCAAAATATTCAAAAATAAATAAATAAATAAAACTGGTTAAGGGGCTAGCACCGTAGCCTAGTGGTGAAGAGAGCCAGATTCCACGTGGGCACCATCAGTTCAAATCCTGACCCTCCTGGCTTGAAAAACATGCTGGGAGCATGTGCATGCACGCCCCAAATCCCAACAGGATGGAGAAAGACTGCAGCGGGATCACATGACCATGAAATAAAATTAAAAGTAGACAACGTGGGGCCAGCGAGTGGTGTGATGGTTAAGGTGCTGGACTCCCACATCGCACCCCTCCCCCGTTTCTCTCACTCTCTGACAAATGCATGCACCTTCTAGCAATTAAAAAAAAAAAAAAATTGGCTGTATCTGTACTGAGTTTATACAAATTTCTTTTCCTTAAACAATCAGTATAAAGACTGCTTATAAAGCATTTATGTTGTATTATGTTTTTGTTTTTCTTTTATGTGTGTGTGTTTATGACGGGGGAAGAGAGAGAAAGAGGTATTATTGACAGGGCCCCGCCATGCCACATTCCTCCCACCCCAGCCTCTGTCAGCCAGGAGGCAGACACCTCTGTGGCCAGCAGGTTTAAGTTGGCCCAGAACCTGAGCCCGAGCCGTCCTCATGGCTCCGGCATCACTCAGCAGAGCTCTCCCACCTGCACTACCGCTCTGAGCCCAACCAGAGATGGTCGAGAGCACACGGGAGGGTAATCATAGGTGACACGAAAGTACTGCACCATTTCGTACAAGGGACCTGAGCATCCACTGATTTCGGTCCCCAATTCCCTGCGGATACTGCGGGATGACTGTGTAACCACAATTGCCACACAATCTCTCAGGAAGACACACCACACCGGAGTCCAACATATAGTCATTAAGTTCGACACAACTTCTTCCCCTAATGGCATGACGACCAGTGGCATCACGATTCTTCCAGTGAACTCGGAGAACATGTTTTAGTCACCATCTAAGGATGAAAGACAAAACCCCCATCTATCAATCCTCTATGCTAAAACCACAGCCGCACAAGGAGGCTTAAGCATGGCGTACACCCCAGAACGGCGAGGGAAGGGGAAAGGCACGTCTTCCCCTCCGCCTCTTCTTCACACACCACGAAGAGGGGAGAGAGGGCCTTCATCAATGAAAAGTGCTTATACCCAAGTGCAATGCTTGGATCCTAGTTCAAATAAATCAACAACAACAAAAAAATCTGAAGCCCAGCCATAGTGCCACAGCGGCAGCACACGGCTGTGCAATGTTGGAGGCCACGTGGGAGATCAGAGTTCGGTTCCTGGGTCAACCTATATGTACCTGACGTGATCTGGTTGGCAGAAAGGTAGGCGGTGGATCATGACATGAGATCTTGTGGAGGGTGCCTGCCTCTCTCCCTCTCTCTCAAAAGAAATAAAGTTTTTTTTAAAAAATCCTAAAACGGGCCAGCAGAGAGTGTAGTGGTTATGTCAGTGGACTCCCACATGGCCAACTGCCATTCAAGTCCCAGACCCAGTGGCTTGAAAATCATGCCAGGCACATGTGCATACAGGCCTAACATCACAAGAGGAGAATGAAAGGGAAGGGATTGTCATCTGGCCATCTCCCGGGGGGTGATTTCTCACTTGCCCTCCCACTGTCTCTGTCTCTCTGTCCCTCTCCAAAGAGAACACATACTTTATGGAAAAAACCTCTAAAAATATTAATTAAAAAAAAATTCTGAAACAACCAGAGCCAGCAGGTGGCACACTGGTTAAGGCACTGGACTCCCATATGGTTAATCACGGTTCGAGTCCCAGATTCAGCAGCTTAAAACACACTGGGTGTGTGTGCATGCATACCCAAAAACCAGAGAGGAGAATGGAGGAGAAGGGATTGCAGCATGGCTATCCTCCCAGGAAGTGATGTCTCACTTTCTGTCTCTGTCTCTCTGGAAAGCACACACACCATATAGCAAAAATCTATTAAAAAAAAATTCTGAAACAACCAAAAAAATTTTGATAATGCATAGATATTTGGTGGTCTTGAGGCATTACCGTGACTTTCTTTAAGTATACTAAATGTACTATGAGTAGGTTTTTAAGATCTTATAAATAAATCTTAGAGATTTATTCTAAATAGTCAATGATAAAGTGAGATGGTGTATAGAGTTTACATTAAAAATAACCCACTGCACGTCTGAGGAAGGAGATACACATAAAATAAGATGAAAACTGGATAATGTGGGACCAGCAGGTGGTGTGATGGTTAAGGTGGTGGATTCCCACATGGCTGACTGCAGTTTGAGTTCTGAACCTGGTGGCTTGCTTTCTCACTTTCCCTCTCTCTCTTTCTCTCTCTGATGAGTGCATGTGCCCTATAGCAAATTTTAAAATAATAATAAATTAAATTAATTCTTAAAATAAAACTGGATAATGAGTACTTGGGAGTTCATTACTCTTCTCTGTAGTCTATGTTTAAAAAATTCTGTAATTGGGACCAGCAGATAGCTTAATGGTTACATCACTGGACTCCCACATAGTCGACTGTGGTTCAAATCCCAGATCTGGGGCTTAAAATTCACACCTAGCGCATGTGCATATGTGCTCAAAATCCTGAGCAGAGAATGGAGGAGAAGGGATTGTGGTGTGGCCATCCCCCCGGGGGGTGATTTCTCACTTTCTGTCTGTCTCTCTCCATCTCTCTGTCACTCCGGCGAGCACACATGCCCCATAGCAAAAATCTCTCATAAAAAAATTTTTATAGTAAAAATTATTTAAGTTGTTACCTTTAGAAAGTAGGATAGGAGACTTATACTTTTTTTCATTTTTTAGTTTATTTTTTTCTTTTTTGCTATAAGATATATGTGCTTACCCAAGGGAGACAGAGACAGCAGAGAGAAAGAGAAAAATCACGTCCAGGAGGGATGGCCACACTGCAATCCTTTCTCCAGTCTCCCCTCAAGGTTTTGGATATACACACACACACACACACACACACACACGTGCCCAGTGTGATTTGCAAGCTGCTGAGTCTGGGACTTGAACCACAGTCAGCCATGTGGGATACAGCACTTTAACCTCCACACCACCTACTGGCCCGGAGACTTACTTTTTTGCTCCATGCAACTCTGTACTATAATATTTATGAAACTCTATAATTACATCATAAAAAAAAAAAAAAAAAACCAACAGTTTAAAGTAGTTAACACAACAGAACAGAACCAGGGAGTAGCTGAAAAGAATTAGACATCTTATTTTTTATACTTCTGCATTTCTGTATTATTTGAATTTCTTTTCACAGTATGTACTTTGACACTATTGTATCCTTGGACTATTGGGACCAGCAGATGGTATAATGGTTACATCACTGGACTCCCACATAGTCAACCATGGTTCAAGTCCCGGACCCAACAGCTTAAAACTCATGCCAGGTTCAAGTACGTGCATGCCCAAAATCCCAAGAGAAGACGGGATTACAGCATGGCCATCCCCTCTGGGAGGTGATTTCTCACTTTCCCTCTCTCTGTTTCTCCAGTGAGCACATGTGCCCTAATAGCAAAAACCTCTCTACAAAAAAAAAAAAAAAAAAAAAAAAAAAAAGAAGGACTATCCAGCATCTCTTCTAATAGCCCTCTATTTATGACTGGCCTTATTTTTTTTTAATGCCAAAAGCCAGGTGCACATGGAAGAGAGACAGACAGACAGACAGAGACCCTCCAAAGGCTTGGTCAGGCTAAACTCCTTTGTCCTCCAGGTCTCTAATCCTGCTCAGATCCTGAGCACATGTCTGGCATGAAGCCAATGGGGCCAAGACTGGAAGCCTGGCTGGCCACTGGGGTCCGCTCCCTCCGCACAGTGCCTCGCCCTGAGCTCCGGGGCCTCCTCCCCGCTGCCCGAGTTAACCTCACGTGGAAACGACTGACACCCTCGCGTCTGGCTTCCTGCTCCTACACTCTCCCCTCTGATCTCCTTTATATACTCACGCACTCACCGCCTTACGTCCCTCAGACTTCTCGACTATGGATTACGTTCAAGTATTTACATCTCACCTTTCCCAGCATAATATTGTGCATTAAATGTTTATAACCTCAAAAACACACAAACAGCGGACCAGCAGTTAGTGTAATGGCTATGTCGATGGACTCCCATGTAGTCGACCGCGGTTCACATCCCGGACCCGGTGGCTTAAACTCACGCCAGGCACGTGTGTGTGTGTGTGTGTGTGTGTGTGCCCAAGATCCCGAAAGGAGAATGGAGGAGAAGGGATTGCGGCGTGGCCATCCCCCCAGGGGGGTGATTCCTCGCTTTCTGTCTCTTTGTCTCTCTCTCTGTCTGGCAAGTGCACGCACCCTATAGCAAAAACCTCTCCAAAACATAAAGAAATAAATAAATAAAAACACACACAAACAGGAAAACATGAACTGGGCCATAGCGGATGGAATACGTGTCATGCTAGCAAACTCTTCTATACTATACTGTCTAAATGTGCTTTGTGTCGTTATATAAAAACACTGAGGGGCCAGTCCATGGCTTGGTGGTTAGGGTAGAAGGATCCCAAATGGCTAACCACATGGTTTGAGTCCCAAACCTGGCAGCTTGAAAAACACTCCAGGCACGTTTCCCAAAAGGAGGGAGTAATGGAGAAAGGACTGCAGCGTGACCATGCCCCACGGGGCAGGCTTCTCACCTTCCTCTCTGTCTCTCTCTAGCAAACAGCGCGATCATGCCCCACGGGGCAGGCTTTCTCACCTTCCTCTCTGTCTCTCTCTAGCAAACAGCGTGACCATTTCCCACGGGGCAGGCTTCTCACCTTCCTCTCTGTCTCTCTCTAGCAAACAGCGTGACTATGCCCCACGGGGCAGGCTTTCTCACCTTCCTCTCTGTCTCTCTCTAGCAAACAGCGCGATTATGCCCCACGGGGCAGGCTTCTCACCTTCCTCTCTGTCTCTCTCTAGCAAACAGCATGACTATGCCCCACGGGGCAGGCTTTCTCACCTTCCTCTCTGTCTCTCTCTAGCAAACAGCGCGATCATGCCCCACGGGGCAGGCTTCTCACCTTCCTCTCTGTCTCTCTCTAGCAAACAGCGCGATCATGCCCCACGGGGCAGGCTTCTCACCTTCCTCTCTGTCTCTCTCTAGCAAACAGCGCGATCATGCCCCACGGGGCAGGCTTTCTCACCTTCCTCTCTGTCTCTCTCTAGCAAACAGCGCGATCATGCCCCACGGGGCAGGCTTTCTCACCTTCCTCTCTGTCTCTCTCTAGCAAACAGCGTGACCATGCCCCATGGGGCAGGCTTTCTCACTCCTCTCTCTCTCTCTCTGTCTGTCTCTAGCAATCACACACACCCTTTGGAAAAATTTAAACACACACACATACACACACACGCAAGAAATGGATTTCAGTATCCACAAAGGCACCTGTGGGCTGACCCGAAGCCCACTGATGACACACCACTATGGAGTATCACTCAGATATTTGAAGTCACCCACCAAGAACCAAAAGAAATCCGTGGGCTTGTCAGGAACACAGGCTTCAAATCATGAGACGGCAATAACCCTTTCTCAGAAATTACAGGACACATGGGACTATTTCCTCACCTAAAATAAACCTCTCGGTGACCTTCAATTTTCTTAAATTCCTAAAGAGACAATATTTAAATATCACCCTTAAGAATTTCATTCTTGATCTGGGTAGCATGTTCAACCCTAGAAGTGGGGGCTGAAGGAGACAAACGCTTTCTGTAGCAGATTCAATGTTCTGGGTAGTAAAAAAGGAAATCATCCTGCGAATTTTTTTTGCAGCTCTATAATTATTTTAAAATAAGAAGTTTCTGGGGCCAGTTCCATAGCCCAGTGGTTAGGACATACAGCTGGGCGCATGTGCATGTGTGTCCGAAATCCCCAAAGGAGGGAGAGATGGAGAAAGAACAGCCACGCCCACAATAGCGGCTGCTTTCTCCTCTCTCTCTCTCTCTCTCTCTCCCCCCTCTCTCTCTCTCTCTCTCCTCTCTCTCTCTCTCTCTCCCCTCTCTCTCTCTCTCTCTCTCTCTCTCTCTCTCTCTCTCTCTCCCCTCTCTCTCTCTCTCTCCCCTCTCTCTCTCTCTCTCCCCTCTCTCTCTCTCTCTCCCCCTCCTCTCTCTCTCTCTCTCCCCTCTCATGAGCACACATGCCCTCCAGCACACACACGTTTCTGCAACTAAATTCTTCCAGGCTATATGCTGACGGGCAGAGACGAATGCTGCATTGGAGGCTCAGTGACATGCAACCAAACCGAAGCGTTCATCACAACTCAGAAGCGAATATCACAAAGAAAAGGAAATGCTTCAAAAAAGAGAAACTCGGCAGCTCTTGTGGGCAGGCACATATTTTAAAAGTTCTTCGGAAACAGGTTAAGTGACTTCAGAAGGTCACACCACTGGTTTCAGTCCTGGACCAGAAACCAAGTCGTCGTCTTCTGTCACCCAGACTGCCAGCGAAGAATGAAGGCCCAATACAGGAATATAAGATAGAACTCTATTTCCCATTTTAAAACATAATTCTTGTTTTAAAAACGAAAACTGCCACAATTAATCATTTATTTTATAAAAGTTTGCAAAATTATAGCACCCTGAAGAAACCTCTGTACACAACGGTTATCCTGATACTGGCTTTCTGTTTCAAAATCCCAGGGTCCACTTTCTAAACTAACGCACACCGTAAGGAGCCCCGAAACATCGTAAGACATGCACGCTTCTGGGAAATGCCAGTCAAAAATGGCATACACTGGGGAACCAGCAGTTAGCGTAATGGCTATGTCGCTGGACTCCCACGTAGTCGACCGCGGTTCGCGTCTCGGACCCGGTGGCTTACAACTCACGCCGGGCGCGTGTGCGTGCGTGCCCAAGATCCCGAGAGGAGAATGGAGGAGAAGGGATTGTGGCGTGACCATCCCCCCTGGGGGGTGATTTCTCGTTTTCTGTCTCTATGTCTCTCTCTGTCTGTCTGGCGAGCGCACGCGCCCTATCGCGAAAAAACTCTCCAAAAAAAAAAAAAAAAAAAAAAAAAAGGCATACACTGTATGAAAACCCTCCTTTTTATATTTTTAAAATTCTTTTATCACTAATTTTTTTCTTTTTTCCTCTTTATACCCTACATAGATTTTCCCCAAATTCTCTTCTTTTTCTTAATTCCAAGTAGTAGCATCTTCTCATGGAAACCAAGTAACATTCCTCCCAACTGCTCCAAAGGACGTGCACTGGCATCACCCTGTAAAGCGTCAACCTCGGCATGAGGACGCGCTGGGCCAGGTGATTCTTCCTCGTCCTCACTGCAGGGTGCTTTGTAACGCCCCTGGCCTCCCGCCCCTATATGAAAACAGTATTCCCTAGCTATGAAAACTTCAGGTAACCATCCTCAGTCAAAAAACACTTGTGAGCCAGCCATGGCCTGGTGGTAGAAGTGGCTGGAATCCACATGGCCAACTGTGAGGTTCAAACCCTGGACCTGGCAGCTTGAGAAACATGCCAGGCCTGCAACAGAGAGAACAGAGAAGGGAGAGAGCCCGGACTGACAGAGAGGGGACGGCAGCGTGACCGTGACCCATGGGGGAGGGGGCTTTCTCACTCGCTCTTTCACTCTCTCTTTCTCCCGCAAACACATGAGCCCTCTGGCAAACTGAAAAAAAAAATTGTATAAAGGTACAGTAGCTCACAATGAAAATAAAAATCTCCAAATGGGCCCAGTCACGGTGGGCAACTGGGCATAACTGGGTGATAACGGAGCCATTTGGGAAGCCCCAGGCTGGATTCCTGGTCAACCTGAAGATGTCAGGTATGTCCACGATCTTCATCATCCTGGCCGGCTGGAGGCTGGGGGAGGATCACAGCACAGCACAACTCTGCTGAAGGTACTGTGTGTGTGTGTGTGTGTGTGTGTGTGTGTGCGCGCGTGTGTGTGTGTGTGTGCGTGTGTGTGTGAGTGTGTGTGTGTGAGAGAGAGAGAGCAAGACTGAATGAAGAACAACACTTAAAAATATATATATATTGGGGTCGGCAGGTGGTGTGGTGGTTAAGGTGCTGGACTCTCACGTGGCTGACTGCAGTTCAACTCCCAGACCCAGTGGCTTGAAAATCGTGCTAAGCACATGTGCGTGCGTGCCCAGAATCCCGAGAGGAGAACAGAGAAGAAGGGATTGCAACATGGCGATCCCCCTCCAGGAGAGGATTTCTCACTTTTCCGCTCTCTGTCCCTCTTAGGCCAGCCATGTACCCTATAGAAAAAACAAATAAACAAAAACAAAAAAATTTAAATTTAAAAATCCATTACTGGAAAACATAAGCTGAAGATAAAACTGAAAGTTAACACATGAAGCGGGAAGTCCCTGAAACTTGGTAAAGAAAGAAACAAGTGTTGGTCGCACTCCTTTCTTCCTCTGACTCCCTAACCTCGCTATGGGCTGTGCTTTGAGGAAGTCCAAGGACATTTTTCACAACAGTCCCTGCAGTTGAAGGAAATAACTTAGAAAAATTCTACCTAACTGCGAAGCAAATAAATGTGCACTCCAAAGCGGGGCCTTTCTCTTTTCCGTCCTGCCTATTATATAAACAAATGGCCACCTTTTAGCACTTTCACTGTAGCAAATAACCTGGACTCCATTCAGAGCAAATAAGGCAATTGTCCCAAGTATTTCTTAAAGAGAAATCCTTGTAATTAGATCCATATAGCACTCTTGTTTTGAGCCACATATTTTCATTCTATTCACAAGGTCAATCCCAAATAAAAGCATATTATATATTCATAACCACCTTCAGGCAGTGTCATGAATTCCACTGCTATATCCTACACTAACTTTCCTTGGTGTTATACTTTAATACTTGCCCATTTTCACATTTTAAAAAAAGTCACTTTTGTTATTCTTTAAGTGTCCCTTTGGGGAAAACAACTATTTACAAGATTTAATGTCCTAGAATTTTAAGTTCTTACACCAAGAAATTTCAGTTCCTTCAGAGGAAGGACTGTATCTTACTCAACATGTATTTCTTGCTCTGGCTGGACAGAGAGTCAAAAAAATCCGTGTGTTGTAATCCACTGCCCTGGTCTTTCCGGGGACACAGGCATGGCTCTCACAGTTGTGACTACCACTAGCATCCTAAAGTGAGCCTTCCTTTTCCCAACCAACACCTTTCACAGCCCCTTTGCACACGGCCCACACACTGTCACTTGAACAGCAATGTCACATTTTATCGTATTGCTATGCCACAGACTCCCCTAAGGAGCCAGGAGAGGCACTTCTGGCCAGGGCAGGGTGTCAAGGAGACCAAGCAGGCTCTCCAGAGGTTCACTTTCATGAGTCTTCTAGGAGCTATCAAAAGGACAAGGGAAACTCAGCCTAACAGGAATTAAGCCAGGAAAAATCTGATTAAAAGAAAATTGTATCGAAGGGAAGGGGCATTTCTTATGATGGGAAAGGGTTTTGTCCATAATATAACCAGTTTGCTGGGGACCAGCAGACGGCATTATGGTTATGTTGCTGGACTCCCACATAGTCGACTGCGGTTCGGGTCCTGGACTTGGTGGCTTAAAACTTACGCCAGGCATGTGTGCCTATGTGTCCAAAATCTCGAGGAGAAGGGAGGAGAAAGGATTGTGGCATAGCCATCCCCCCGGGGCATGGTTTCTCACTTTCTCTCTCTCTCTCCAGCAAGTGCATACACCCTACAGGAAAAAAATCTCACTTAAAAAAAATAATAACAAATTTGGTTATTATATCATTTTCTTGATGTATTATAAATTGTACCTAGTTTTTGTGTTAAGATAGTATAAACATTGGGACAGCCCTGAAGCTGACTGGCTAAAGGAGCCACATCCCACATAGCCTACCATGGTTTGAATTCTGGCCCTGGCTGCTTGAAAAACATGCCAGATACGTGTACATGCATGCCCCAAATCGGAATCCTGGCAAGACCATGCCCCATCAGAGAGTGTTCTCTCTCTCGCTCTGTCTCTCTCTGTCAAGTGCACACACCCTCCAGCAGTATTAAAAAAAAACATAAATACGAAAACAACTGAATATTTTTAAATTGTCCAAATCAATTTCTCAGGTTTCCTCACTCTTAAAAGATGTGATTCAAGCAGCATCCCACATATGATCACTTGGGGAGAATAGTCTAAAATAACAATGTCACAAAATTTAAAATAAACTACAATAATCTCTCAATAGACAAACACCGTACAATTCAGCTTTCTTTGGGCCCAGGCTGGATTCATTCGAAGGTTCTGGGGAATTTGTTCTAGAGACACCAAGTAGACCAGATTTACCCCGGAAGCAACCCAATGGGTCACTGTCTCAAACAAGTGCATTACTACAGGGCTCCAGAATATACCAAGTATCAAAGAGGGGGAAAAAGCCACAAGGCTATATAGGCAATCCATACGCTGGGGCTTATGGATACTCTAAGAAAAAGCTTCCAGTTTCTTAGAGCCTACATCTCTTAGAGGATTCTATAATGTTCTGGGGGGGGGGGGGGGGGTGTTTGTTTTGTTTGTTTGTTTTAATTGCCAGAGGATACATACACTTGCCAGAGAGAGAGGGAGAAAGCACCCCCGGTTAGGCACGGTCACAATGCAATCCCTTTTCCCAATTTCTCCATCCTATCAGGATCTTAAACGTGTATGTGTGCGCACACACCCACACCCAGTGTAGTTTTGAAGCTATCAGGGCGAGTGCAGAACTGCGGTCAGCCTTATAGAACCCAGCTCCCTCAGCCACTAGGCATCAGGCTGGCACATAATAAACCAGATTTTTAACAAAAAATATAGGGACCAGCAGATGGTGTGATGGTTATATCACTGAACTCCCACATGGCTGACCATGGTTCGAGTCCCAGACCCAGAGGCTTGAAACTCAACGCCAGGTGCGTGTGCATGCATGCCCAAAATCCCAAGAGAAGAATGGAGGAGAAGTGATTGGTGGCATGGTCACTTTGGGGGGGTGATTTCTCACTTTCTATCTCTCTGTCTCTCAGGTGTTTGAATGTGCCCTATAGCAAAAATCTCTCCAAAATAAATAAATATAAAGTCAAATTTGGTGAGGTATAAAGTGCTTTTTGTAACTGTCTTGCTATCTTGCAACTAGTTTTGTACACGCTTCCCTTTTTACTTAAAAGTTTGGAAGTCAAACCGTCTTCTAAAAGATTACTTTCTCTTATATATTACAAACACAAAAACATCAAATTCAAATCCTTTTCCATCATCTAAAAATTGGAGAGTGGTGTGAGTGTGAGTTCCCATTATACACCTCATTCCACAGCGATTCACTATGAGCAAGCTTTCAAACTCATTGTTTTACAATGCCAGTCTTTAAAAAAATATTTTTTCAAGTCTAAGCCTATGCATCATAATTACTACCTCGGAAGTGAAAAACAATAGAGGTTTTATACCAGACTCTCCTGGTTATTTTTCACAAAGTTACTTTTGTCAGACTCAGTTTCAAAAAAAAAAAAAAAATTACTGTAAATCAGCTGTTGGAAATTATACTGTATTTCTTCATTGACACAATGTTACAAATGACCATAAAAATCCTGCCAAGTCCCACTAAATCAATAAAGTAATAATGTGTGGGTGGTACATACTGACTCCTCAAACTTTTCTTTCATTACCGGAAAATGTTTGAGTGCATGTTTTAAACATCCTGTATTGCAAAAACTCAGTCAGCTGATTTTGGAAGAACATTCCCCTAGGAAATGAGGTGACTCAGTGCACACTCTTACTAAAGCCTCTTAACTGCTCCCTGGGCCTCCAGTCCCCTTTCTTGAATTTATCCTCCCAGTTTTCCTAATCAGAAATCTGATTAAGTCCCACACCTTCTTAAAAACC